>JBBBDQ010001546.1:0-465000 GCA_037127315.1 Ascarosepion bandense
TATATATATATGTGTGTGTGTGTGTGTGTGTGAATATGCAAGATATCAGTGCTGAAGGAGGAATCTGAGTTGAATTCAAATTCTAGGCTTTTTTGTTGCCTTCACTTTCATTTAAAAAAAACAAAACAAAAAACTATTACCTTTCGATAAGTGATGGATCTGTTTCTCCCCCCCCCCCCCAACCCAAGCTAGTTAAATAGCAGGAGAGAATGGATTGTCTATCCTTGAGTAGCAACAAGTTTAGAAAAGAGGCAACTGATTCTAAAACAGCCTGGAGAGGAACAGACTATCAGACTCTTGCACTAGACTCTCACATTGCTGCCCTAGCTGAATTACATGAGGTGTGCCGATGGTCCTAATGGGTTAATGGAATTCTTGATCATGATTTGTGAAGAGTCTAAAAGTTACTAATGCAGAAAATGAAAGTGTAAATAAAGTTTAAATTCCAGTCATTGTTTGATTTGCTTTGCACTAATACCCTAGAAAAAGGCATGAATATATCTTCTTTTAGCTATGGGCTTAATCACAGAGCCGATTGAGTTCTTTTGCTTTGAGTGGCAACCAGTCTAGAAGAAGAAAAACTGAATTCAAATTCAGGGAGAGTTGTTTGGATATTTTGTGGCATACTGTATTATTTCTGGAGTATTAGTTCTTTTGAAAAATGTAGCTGGTTCTTATATCAACCTTCACCATTATAATAAAACTAGCATCATAGCCCAGCATTGCCCGTGCAACTCAGAACATTTTTTAATTAGATGATTAATGCAGCATGTTGCGATTTCCGAGTGCTTGAAGTCGCTGCCTCACTTTAAAACTCAATTATATGAAAAAATAATTATATAAAAAATTGTTGTTTAAAAATCATTAAAAAATTCCATTAAAAAAAAAACAAAAAAAAAAACGTATTTTCTTTTGTTTTGCGTAAATGTGAGTTGATGTTTTGTGTGACATTGTGAACAACATTGTGCTTGTTTTTGTTTCAAAATTACAGGGGAAAATATTTACAATTTTTGTTGACTAAATGAATTTCAGAAATTTTTGAAGAATATTTAAAAATGCAGACATTTAATTTTAGAGGAAAAAGTGACATTAATGCCACAGTAATTACAGACAGTTGATTTCTTGCATGAAATATTTAGCAAAAAAAAAAAAAAGCTTTATTTTTTTAAAATTTTATTTTCTGAAGTATGAAATATTAAAATAAGACTTAAATAATTAAATTAACCACTGGCACTTTTAAAAATATTTCTTTTGTTTCAAAATTATGGGGAAAAATATTCACATTCTTTTGTTGACCAAATGAATTTTTAAAACATCAAAATAAAAATTAAATATAAAGGCTCATTTTTTTATTTTTTTTTTTAGTTGTGTTTGACACGTGATTTGATTTCGGTGACGTAATCTAACAACCATCTTAGATCTTAAGATGTTTTATGGAGCAAATGTAAACAATCGGCTCCATTAGCCATAAAGTGCGAAAGGGAAAATTGCCGAACTTAAACTCAAAACGTATGTGTCGACCTGGCTTCCTTGTAGATATGTGTCCCTAGAAAGTTTGAATGGCATAGCTTAAAAGATATAGGCGTGTATAGGTTACAGTCCCACACAGACTCACAGATTGCCTTATATATATATATATATATATATATATATATAGAGAGAGAGAGAGAGAGAGATTAGTTTTGATAATTTTTATTTTTGTGAATATTGATTTCTTCTGAAAAAGGGTTGCAAGTAAAGATTTCCATAAGTATCATTTCTTCTTAGTATAAAAATCAGTGGTATCTAAACTTTTCTTTTCACTCTAAACAATTGTGCTTGAAATTGAAAACAAGAAACAAATTAAAAAATATAATTATTTTCATTGCTTTAGTATTGTATACTTATAAAATTTGAACTGTATAATTTCAGGATATCATGAAACAAAAACCTCAAAAATTTAATTCCCACTAATTACATTTCTGTCAAAGCTATCTACAACATTAACAATGCTTTAGAGTTGTATCACTTTTGGTTTGTTGAAGTTTCTTATTTTTAAAAAAAAAATTTTTTAAACTTTTGTAGTTGTTGATAATGAAAATTGGAAACAATGGCTCTATTGAGGTAATAAAAACAAACTTGCTACCCCACCAAAAAGATCCTCCTGGTGGGGCTGTAATGAACTAATTCCTCATAGCCTCTTGCAACCTGGTTAGACCAGCACAGCAGAGTCATGTTGTTATGATTTAGAAATGAATGCAAACATTTTAGCCAGAAGTGGTAAAAACAGCAGCCTATTCTTGTGATTTCTTTTTCATTCTTCCTATTCCTTGGATTTGACCTTCCTGATTACCATGTTTTTTCAGACCTTACAGGTATACATGCCAGCAAGCATATACAAATTTTGAGCAGGTTATAAATGCCTTCTACCAATTTGTAAATCCTTTGATCAAGGTTTTTATCATGGTAGTGATAATATCAGCTGGTTTGTATAAGGAAACGTTTGGCATTCATTAACCAAACAGCCAATGCTAATGTTGGTCGAAGTTTATAAAATCTTTCCCTAAAAACAATTTTTCAGGAAAATAAATCTCTAGAGTCCACTAAATTTTATCACTTTTTCCAATATTAAGGAGCGCTTTCTTCTTCACCTTTTGCTCAAAGCAGCATGTAATATCAGCATCTTAATTAAGCCCTTGTAGTTTTTTTTTTTGAGTTACATGTGCTATCCATTTTAGTTATTGCTGTTGCTGAAAGTTCTCAAATAATATAGTTTTTGTTATTTGATAAAGCTCTGTTTTTTATTCCATGGTGCCAGTCCAAAAGGTTTGAAGAAAGATGGTCCTTGCTAAAACCTACAGGATTCATTAGTTGGCAGTCATCTTTAATCATTGATCTTAGAAAGTGCTTGTATACAGCTGACAGTTTAGATATTTCTGAACACATTTTTTGCCATGCATGGCATTCATAAGAAAGTCTTGATCTGATGAGACTATTTAAGAATATGACAAATTTTTAAGTTAATGTTTTGGTTTTGTAGTAACTTGTGGTGCTGTGAAAAACTACTCCTAACACGACCTATTCTATAATCAATTTCTTTATCTTCTATACTAATTTGTTATAACTGATCCATACACTAATGTATTTGAAGTATTTAATATTTGTTAATTCCATTTGCTGAAATTTTATGATGGATTCAAGGTATGCGTTAGTACTGCTTTCATTCCATTTCCAGTAAGCAATTGTTAACATTGCATTCATTTATATTACATTTATTTGACTAATAAATAGTTTTTGAGATTAGTTAAAAAGTTTGTACATAAAAACAGTCATTTATTTTCTTTCAAGATGAAATTTTTCAATTTTCATTATAAATGTTTTTTTAAGTAATTTTTTTTAGGTTTATTTCAGATATGCTATTAAAATTGCACAAAAACAAATAAAAATATTCATTAAATTCTAATTGACAATTGGTGTTCTTAATTCTCGCTGTATGAAAGTAATGAAATATTTGTTAGGATTTAGGTTAAGCTTTCAGGTTACACTTGAAACCACAATGTAATAACTTTTTTTCTTTTTGAATTATTTAAATATTTGTCCTTTTTTTTGATTGGCTAACACATTGTAAAAATATTTTCAATACAAGTTCAGGTTTTGGAAGCATCCTATGAAACATAGTAGCAATGGGTTGCAAGATCTATATACACTATCAACAGGAGTTTATTGAGCATAAGAATGAATATGCATCTTTGTAAGTATTATGAAAGGATGGTCTTGTTTTCTTCCCCGATATCCCTCCCTCAGCATCTTTATCTTATGACTTGTGGACCTTAAATCTTATCTCTATTCTGACTCTTATTTATTGATGTTTGTAGGTCTTTTAATTTTAACTCAGAATTTCTCATCAGTAAAATGGCAACATTTCTTTGCACATTCATTACAACAAATCTCCATTATCAAGTTAGCAAGATTAGCAAACTAATTTTTGCTTTACAAGTTGATGAGTAACATCAAAAACAAACAGACATTAAATTTGTAGCAAAAAGAAAAGTTCTTTCACTCTTCTTTTCACATTAGAGACTTTAGTTCCAGCACATACATTGCAACTTCTTTCTCAAATAAAGTTTTAATATAGTTTGCTGCAGATTTTAATCAACCCATAAAGAAAAAAAATGTTTAAATATAAAAAAAAGATATTTTTATTTTTTGTTTTTACAAATAAATTTTACTTAGTGCGTATGAGTGTTAAAGTTCTTACAGCTCTTAAGAGGAAAATAAATGTGATTTTTTTGTGTGTATGTGTCAGAAATAAGAGGCAAGAGAGAAAGTGGGAAGGGAAGTGTAAGTGTCATGTAGCTTGGTGAGGAAGATGGGTGAATGAGTAAAGGAATTTCTTTTAAGCGAACTGTTGAAGTCTGTCTCTCCTTACTAGTTTGTACATCTAGAAATTTTGCTAAAATAGCCTTCAAAAGAATCATGAAGCATGATTTTTATTGTTGCCATGACCCATTAGCTGAAAAATGTAAATTTATATTTTCAAAGTATTAATTTATTAACTGAAAGAATGAGCAATTCTCTGACTCAGAAACCATTTTGTGTTATTTGAGTTTGACTGTCTTGGTGTTTATTTTTATCTTTGTTGCACAAGTTAAACAAAATCTAAAATTGTAACAAGTGAAAACAAAGATTATAAAAAATGTTTACAATAATCTCTGAAGGTTTGAAATCTCTGAATTAAATTTTGAAGCCTCTGTTGACACATTTTTTATTATCCTGTTTTCAATACATTTTTGGTTTATAAATTAGATTAATTAAAATTAATATTAAAAGTGATAAAATTTTGCAACTAAAAAATGATGATAGCAAAAACGTACATACAGTTTGGTAGAGGGTTACTGTTTAGTAAGTGTTATTTTAGATTCATATTAATGTCAATATCTTTATTATTAATTTCATCATTTATGTCAGAAAGCAACTTAATTCTATAGATAGACTAAACTATCGCCCGGTTCACACTCCACCCATATCTATTGAACAGGTGAAGAGGGCTCATCCCTTGTTTCCTGTTTAGGATGTGGTTTCCGGTTTTCTCTTTTCTAATCTTCTCCCTTTGTTTTTTTTTTTTTTTCAATTGGAGTAGATAGACTAAACTATCGCCCGGTTCAACACTCCACCCACATCTATCTATTGAACAGAAGAGGCTCATCCCTTGTTTCCTGTTTAGGATGCAGTTTCCGGTTTTCTCTTTTCTAATCTTCTCACTGTTTTTTTTTTTTTAATTGGAGTAGATAGACTAAATTATATCCCGGTTCACACTACACCCACATCTATTGAACAGGTGAAGAGGCTCATCCCTTGTTCCCTGTTTAGGATGCGGTTTCCAGTTTTCTCTTTTCTAAATTTCTCACTCTTATGTAGCCCCCTGCACATCAGTGGCGTTACCGCCTTGCTTGGGGTGATATGATTAAAAAAAAACAAAAAAAAAAACATAACTTGTTATTTTACAACTGAGTAATTCAGGTAATAAATTCTCTTTACTTGCTTTATCAAAATTTATTCTTAAGAGAAATTCTGCCCAACAAAGACAAGCTATAATTTATTGTTAGAGACATGAAGACTTGCCAACTAGAAAAAACATTTCCATAAGTAATATTGATGTAACCACAAAATTATAACAATTTCTAAAAAAATTAGTTGTCTTTTTAACTTTGTAAATAATAAAGTACACTCAAGGTAATTAAGGCTTTACTTAAGATCAAGTTTCTGTTAAATTTAGAACAAATAAGCAAATCTGAGTCACTTTTATAATTCATGCTTCTGGAAGATTGCAAGTTTCAAATTTACCGATTCTCACAACTTCACACTTCAAATTTGAGTTCAGGAAGAAGTCTTCATGTTTGGGATTTTCCATTGTTAACTAAAACAATTAAACTAACCTATTTAATTAAACTATTACTAAGATTTGGAAACAGGAGTAGCTAATATATTCAGTTCGTAAAGGATTTATTTAAATTTATTTATTTGTGGTATTTGAATCTTTATTTTTCTTTTAAGTATACGAATCATTTAGTTGGAAATTTAATATAAAATTGAAATATAGGCCAATGAAAAAATAAAAAGATACATACATACATACAAACATAGATGGAAATGATATATAAATCTGTTATAAATAAAGAAAAATTTTATGGGAAAAATTATGACAAAGTGGAAAAACTTTTTGCAAGTTCCATTTCATTCTTTAGGACTTCACAGACTAAATTGATTTTTACACTGATGTGTCTGTACAAAGAGAAAAAGATACTGAAAATTTTAAATTAAATTTTTTTTTATATGTTTCGATATACATAATCAAGCTGATTTCATTTAGTTCATACTAGTTTAATTTTGTCTAATATTAATGTTTCCATAACTTTTGTTAAATATGTCACACTGTGATAATAGGTTTGCCAAGAATGGTAAAATGTAAGAACCTGTAAACAAATTTACTATCAGTCAGTTAAGTGCCATAAGTGAAACACGCTTGGGTGATCATGTCTTTTTCGAGACATGACTGACTGGGCAGAAGATTATCCCGCAGTAGGTTGCCATTGCTTTCTGTGATAGACTGGTTGCCGACCAAGGCTATAGAACCCAATCTGTCCTGCTATTTAACCCATAACTGGAGGGAAGAGACGGATTAATACCTTTCCCAAGGGTATTTGTGCGTAAGTTAATGCAATGGATTCAACTGGAATTCGAACTCGGCTCCCCGGTTTCTCGTTCCGAGCTGATATCTACTGTACCACAACGCACATCCTCCTAAATTTACTATAGATGATCTAATTAATGATTAAGGCACTTTCTAAATATTTTCATCTTAGTAAATTTTTTTCTCTAAATAAGACTAGCATTTTAAAATCAAAATTGTGGTGATTCTCATTATGATGAACAACTAATGCATTTAGTAGGTTGTTTTGTAAAAGATCTCTTTTGTGTTTAATCTTTAATTTAAATTCCTTGAGGTTTCTCGTATGTATTCCTTGTGGCAATTATTATTACAAACGTGATGGAAGCAAACAAAAAGTGTTTCATCATCATGGGATGGACTTTTTCAAGGCAACTGAAATTATTTTATTTTGCACAATGCAACTATAAACAAACAGCCAAATGTTGTTAGTTATTTGAAAACTTTTCAAATTACAAGACACTCATGCATATTCACCAGGTTAACTGAAATGTTATATCAAATTACATCACTCAACACCCTCGAAAATTTAAAAATGAAAAACAAGGCTATCAAGTTCAGTAAGTATGATAATATACCATGGGAAAGATTTCCCATCTTTTTCGCCATCAAGACAATCTTAAGTTCTTGTATCTGCTTGTGACAATTTATCTGAATCCTGGTAGTCACGTTCCTATTGTGAAAGTTACTTTTTATTCATTTTGTGAATCAACACACCTAGTTTGTTTTTTTTAATCATATCACCCCAAGCAAGGCGGTGACGCCACTGATGCGCATGGAGCTACTTAAGAGTAGAATGATTGGAAAGGAGAAAGCCGGGAACCACATCCTAAACAGGAAACAAGGGATGAGCCTCTTCACCTGTTCAAAAGACGTGGGTGGAGTGTGAACCGGGCAATAGTTAAGTCTATCTACTCCAATTGAGAACAAAAAAAAGAGAAAAGTAAAAAAAAAGTGAAAAAAGATTGGGAAAAAAATAAAAGAAAGCTGGGAATTACATCAATACATGGACTCAACTCGTCATAACTGGTTGAAATTTTTATTTTATCTCAGTCTGTTCACGTTTATGGAGATCATTTTCCTGCTATGTATGCCTTATAGAAAGTGCAGTTTCTATTTCTTTCAACTCCTGTGTTGAGGACTTCAAAAATCCATGGGCATAAAGAGAGAAAGTATGGTGTGAAAACTTGATGAGCTTCTGTAAGAATTGGGGAATAACTTTTTCCTTGATGAAGTTTTTGAGAAAGTCTTTTTTCATTTCTATGAAAATGAGTGGATATTAGTAACTGTTTGTATTTTCTGACTGTGTGTGGATTTTTGTTTTCCATGTTGGCAATATGTGTAAATATTCTCTGAAGTAATCTGTAGAAAAGACAATACGAATAAAAAAGAGACACGAGGAAAACTGTATTTAGTTTTGTCATCTGACAGACTTTTTCAAATGCTTAGTTACACTATAGTTACATGGTACAAAAATAAAATTATTTTGATAACCTTGAAAAAGTCCGTCAGATTATAAAACGCATTGGCTAAAACAAAGTACAGTTTTTCTCAACTCTTTTTTATTCATAATCTTTTTTGCAGATTACTTCTGAAAATATTTACACGTATATCTAATTTATTCTTTAAGCATTAAAATTATTTATTTAAATAAAAAAAATGAAAATCAGTTTTCCTAATTCAAGAAAACACTAGAACACTCAAAAATTAACAGCAGCACATGTTAACCAGAAGCCAAATGATAAAAATTTGCAGGAAAAAAAAAGGAAAAAGAAAAAAAAAGGAAAAAGAAAAAAAAAGGAAAAAGAAAAAAAAGGAAAAAGAAAAAAAAAGGAAAAAGAAAAAAAAAGGAAAAAGAAAAAAAGGAAAAAGAAAAAAAGGAAAAAGAAAAAAAAGGAAAAAGAAAAAAAAGGAAAAAGAAAAAAAAGGAAAAAGAAAAAAAAAGGAAAAAGAAAAAAAGGAAAAAGAAAAAAAAGGAAAAAGAAAAAAAGGAAAAAGAAAAAAAAGGAAAAAGAAAAAAAAAGGAAAAAGAAAAAAAGGAAAAAGAAAAAAAGAAAAAAAGAAAAAAAGAAAAAGAAAAAAGAAAAAAAGAAAAAGAAAAAGAAAAAGAAAAAAAAGAAAAAAGAAAAAAGAAAAAGAAAAAAAAGAAAAATAGAAAAAAGAAAAAGAAAAAGAAAAAAAGAAAAAGAAAAAAAGAAAAAAGAAAAAAAAGAAAAAAAAGAAAAAAGAAAAAGAAAAAAAGAAAAAAAGAAAAAAAAAAGGAGAGTAAAGGATTGAGTGTAAAGTGAAAAATACAACAAAAAGAACAAATAACTAAAACATTCTATACACTATGAAAAAAAAAAAAAAGAAAAAAAGGAAAAAAGTACCAAATGCAAATAAAAAAAAAAAAGAAAAAAAAGAGAAGAAAAAAAAGAGAAGTAAAACAGTCAATTGATGATACCAGGTGGACAGAGTAATTCCCAGAGGGCCAGTCTATGAAGTGAGTGAGTGAGTGAGTGAGAGAAAGAGAGAGAGAGAAAAAATAACTGTGTGTGTGTGTTTACATAATTGGAAATTGAAAAAGCCTAATACAGCAGACTCTTGAACAACACAAACCTGCATGAAAAACATATGGACAATGTGAAAAAAGTTGAGGGACAAATTGGAAATAGAAACTTGAAATGGGACACATTAATAGAAGCCTTAGTGATATCAGCAAATGATATCATCCCTATGAAATACTGGAGTTGGGATGCTGAAGGTAACATCAATAAGCTAAGTGAAAAACCTTTAACTTGTATTAATATATAACACCTGAATAATAAAACTATCCATATGTACATCTTCCTCATATGCATATTTATTTATTTACATCACTATATATATATATATATATATATATATATATATATATATATATATATAACAGACAATGTTTATTATGTTTAATCATGAGCTGTTCTAAACATCGTATTTTGACTTTAATTTCAGGTGAAAATAAAGATGAAAACTGTCCAACATTTGGATATTTTTTTTTTTATTATGCTGGTTCTAAGCTTTCGGCTCACATGAGCCTTCTTCAGAGAGGTTACAGGGATGTTAACATAAAGACATCCACCATCAAAGAAGATAACTGTTGTTGACATAAAACCTTGCTATAAAAGCCACAGAATAGCAGATGCAGTTTGTAAATTTGTAACGCGGTTCTATGAAGTAACACCGTGTGAGAGACCGAAATGTTAACAGAACCATATGTCTAAATGCAATGTAATGTGTTGTGACCAAAATTAAATGTTATTTTATTAAGTGTGGGTTGCTTTGATTTAATGTAGATGGCCCCCAATATCTGAAGGTTCTTTTTACTATGTGTATGTGTGAGTATTATTGTGTTATCGACTAAAATCTGTCTAATATTACCTACATGGCTATGTTTTTCTAAGAAATGTTGTTTAATTGATTTATGATCATTTTTTGGAAAAAATGTTAGACAGTTTTTGTCTTTATTTTGACCTGAAATTAAAGCCAAAATACGATGTTTAAAACGGCTCATGATTAAACATAATAGACATTGTCTGTTATATTTAACAATATATGTTTAGAAAATTATATGCTGCCTTGATACACTAAATATATATATATATATAGTGAGAGAGAGAGATAACCCTGTGTTGACATAAAAATATTTCTTCTCTTAATTTAAAACACTTTTTCACAAACATGAACAAAATTTTCACATAACAAATGTATAAATTATCTATAATTTAATAATTTCTTGTTTTATGTGTCATGTCCCTTCAAGATGTGGGTGATGATGGCTAGCTACAATTTCCTGTTTTTGTTACACTAAGTAACCTTTGACCATTTCCTATTTTCTTTGTCCTTCTTATGTCATCCATTCATACAAACTCAGTAACTAGGTTACTCACTGGTTTTCCGTTCTCTTGCTTTCAGAATATCCCAAAAATGTAAAATTTTTCAGTCACTCCTTATGAAAAATGTCAGCTATCTTTTTTTGACTGTAAATATCAGTTTCCTTCTGGTTCCAATTTTTATCAAACCTTTGCTCTTACTCCCATGTTTTGTCCATGATATTCCCAACATTTATTAACAAAACCACATCTTTGTTACTTTCAGGCTTTTCTTCATCTGAGAGGAGATTATATGTCAGTGAATGCCGAACAAAGTAAGCAAGTGGTATTTGCCATTTTCAAGATGTGGTGGCTTACATTACGTTGAAACACTGGTTCCTGTAGGATCACTCAAGTTATGTTTGGTTTGGTTTAAGTTTAACGACCTATCAACCATTTTGGTCATTTAAGGGTGACTCTTTGAATATTGGGATCACATTTTTTTTTTTTTAATATGGTTCAATTGTCTTAAAGTAGTTGCACTAATATATTTTTCATTAAAAAAAAGTTTTGATAAATTCTGATACTCACAGGGTGGATAGAAATAAAGAGACAGGGAAAACAGCATGTGACATACTTGATGGGCTAAAGCAAACAGATGGCAGAGCAGGCTTTGGGAGAAATAACAAGACATAAATATATTAAGAGCAATAAGGGACAGGAAGATTGCCTATGTCCTGAAGGGACATGGCACACAAAAAAGATCTGCAAAGATGATGCTCCACCTGTGTATCGAATACTGCTGCCACATCTGGTCGGGTGCCCCTGCTATTCACCTCAGGGTTCTTGACAAAATCCAACGGGGAGAATCTATAATGTGATTGATCCCAACTTGGCAGCTCGGCTGCAGTCGCTCTCACTGGCATGATGTGGCTTCCCTGTGTTTCTTCTACAAATGGCTTCTGCTCTAATGAACTTAGCTCACTGGTACCCCCTATGTATGAATTTACTTGAGCTACTAGACTAGCAACTAGGTTCCCCACTTTACAGTGAAACCAACAAAATGTAACCGCAACTTCTACTCTATCAGCTTCTTTTCTTGCACTTCCCGCCTGTGGAATTCCCTTCCGTATACTTACTTGCTTCCCCAACAGCTACAATCTCCAAGAATTTAAATGTAAGGTCAGTAGTCATCTCCTATCTTACTGACTCTTTCTCTCAAGCTCCCCCATCCCACCAGTATTCTCATCCTTCTATTACCCTCTTCCTGACAACCCCTATAACCTGCCCCTCTTTCTCATTTTTCCCCTATGTAACTCCCTGTGCAACAGTGGCAGTAAAACTGCTTTGTTTAGGGTGAAATGATTAAAAAAAGACTAAGCAAGCATAGAACTCTACTTCATGTCACTCAAGATATTGAAAGCTTCTAATGAAAACATTGGAAACTGAATGAAGCCTTTTATATTTGCATGTAATAACTGGACTATTCTGCAGAGGATTTCAAATAAGCTTTCTCTGCTCATAAAGTTGAATACATACACAAGGTTACTGAAAGCAATCTATAGTGTTTATTTTTTATTCTCTGCATTTCTCTTGTAGTTGTTGGAGGAAAAAAATAAATTGTGGAGCTTTTGAACTAAAACCCCATGTAATAAGACTATTACTCAAGTAGAGTAGCATTCTTTTCGCTGATTTTCTGTAGTCTGTTTAGCACCAAATAGGCAAAAACCTTCACAACAATATTCAGCAGCAAGATTTCCCTGTAGCTGTCAGTCGTTTCTGTCCACTTTGTTCTTATATAGAGTAATGACAATATTAGCTGTTTCCTTATAAGGAAACATTTGGAATTCTTTGACTGAGCAGCCAATACTGCTATTGATTAAAATCTATCAAATCTTACTCTTAAACCAATTTTCCAGGAAAATTTTTCTCAAGTTCAGTAGCTGTTATCGCACTTTCCAGCATTGACGGGTGCCAAGTGATAAAAGTCTTACAAATTCAATTTTTTTCATAAAACAATTTCTTCATATAGTACAGTTCTTAAATGTATTTTAACATTTAAATCGTACAATATCTAAAACTATGGAAGAACAGTACTCATGTTGGTGAGAAGCTTCTAATATTGTGATTGTAAAATTATTATTTTTGATAATTTCATTAAACAACTGGATTCCCAGTTATTTCATAAAACAAAATATTGCAATAACAATCATGAAAAGAACTGAAGTTGACAACTTTTTCCATTTCACTGTAACAGAATTCAAACACTTCTATTCATTTACTGTTCTTTTTTTTAAAGAAATCAAGTAGCATCTTTGAGACGTCTTTCTGCACAATCAAAATGGAATAGTTCATTATTTATGAGGTAGTGACGTGAGATATTGAACACTTCTATCTTTTTCTCATTTTCTTACTGAAGCCAAGTAGCATCTTTGATATGTCATTTCTATCTTTTCATGAGATTGAAATGGAACAGTCCATTATTTATGAGGTATTGACAGGGCATTACGGTCATGTGAATTAAGGAAGAAAGAGAGACAAGCAGAATTATAATACAATATCTTGCCAATAGACTTGGTGCTACCAAAAACTTTAATGAAATTAAAAAATAAAATGGCTTGCTAAAAGAAAGAAAAAAGTTGATAAAAGATGAGGCACTGGTAATTATGGAAATAAAATAATATTAGTTCTATCTTATTAATTCATATCATAAGCAGATCAATGTCATCAAATCAAATACAGAATGATTCATTGGGAAAAACAATAAAAAGTAATCTAATAATTCAACTTTTATCTGTAACTGTATACGTGGCATTTACAGTTACAGACAAAAGTACACATGATAAGTGGTAAGTTAATCAATAAATGAAATGTTTAAATTTCTGAGAGGCAATCTCAATAACAATTAAGAATTCTTTATCTTCTCCAACACTTAAGAGCAACAACTGCTCCAAGATTTGCTCTATACTTTTACTCTTAAAGAATGAGAATCTTGTGATAACTATAATTTGAATTTTACATTTCTTTATATATAATTAGCATCATAGCCCGGCGATACCCGTGCAACTCAGAACATTTTAGTAGTAGAAGATGTCACTTTTTATTTTACATATTTTGTCTTTGTTTGAAAAAAAAAAAAAAAAAACACTTAAAAATATTTTTTTGTTTCAAAATTACGGGAAAAAAATATTCACATATTTTTGTTGACCAAATTAATTTTTAAAATGTTGGAATAAAAATTAAATATAAAGGCTTATTTTACCTTATTTGAATTTTTTTTAATAAAAAAATATTTTAGTCGCGTTTGACACCTGATTTGATTTCTGTGACATAAAACGGAATAAAAATTAAATATAAAGGCTCATTTTTTTTTTAATAAAAGAATATTTTAGTCACTTTTGACACATGTGATTTGATTTCTGTGATGTAATTCACAGCAACCATCTTAGATCTTAGATGTTTCACGGAGCGAATGTAAACAATCGTGTCCACTGGCCAAAAAGTGCGAAAGGGAAAATTGCTGAACTTAAACTCAAAAAGTATGTGTCGACCTGGCTTCTCTGTAGATATGTGTCCCTAGAAAGTTTGAATGGCATAGCTTAAAAAATGTAGGCGTGCATAGGGAACAGTCACACACAGACTGCCTTTTATTTATTTATATATATATATATATATATATATATATATATATAGATTTTCATAAGAAATGACTGACAAGGTACTGTGGTTAAGTTTTTTTTTTTTTTATTTATGATCATAGAAGAGGACTTTAATTGTAAAGGCAATCAATAATTTTTGAGACTATTAGGTTTGATGGATGGAGATAGAATTGAATTATTTTTTATATACAGAATTAAGGATTATATTAGTGTTTTTTTTTTTGTTTTTTTTTTTGACAGGGACATTTGTAATCAAATTTTGTATGTCAAGTGGCACTAGAATGCCTTGGTTTGGTTTTGTAGTTTTAGGGATTTGGAAAAATTCAGGATTTGATTTGATGCTATAATTGGTAGGTAGATATGGAGTAATGATATCATTGAGGAATTTTAACAATTGGTATATAGTTGTTGGGATCTGGGAAATGATGGGTCATAATGGATAGCTGGGTTTATGCATTTTAACATTTCCATAAATTTATCCTGGTTGGTAATCTCCAAATATTTTTGATTTTCTAGGAACCTGGATCAGCTTTGTTTGAGGTTATATGTTTATTGAGTGATTTTTTTTTTTAGAGTATCTGGAGTGGTTTTATTTAATTTTGTAAATTTAGACCAATTATCAATGATTTTTTTATTTTCTATAGTAACTTAAAATTGTCCAAAATTACATAAGTATTGGCTTCATCAACTCATCCGATGACAATAAAATTGTTTTTAATCCTTTTGTGGCAGTTTTGAGATTTTATTAGAATATTGTTATAAATATTGTAATACGAATCATAAAAATTATTGTTTGCCTGTACAACTAAAGTCCCCTTCTACAACCATAAATTAAAAAAAATTAAAAATTAATCACATTACTGTACCTTGTCTTTTTTTTTTTTTATGAAGTTTGTATAAAAAAATGATTGCTGTCCAAATACACAATTACATTATATATAAAATATCAGTTGGATGTCTTTCACAAAAGTTGTCTACATATGATCTGTGGCTATACTTTTAACAATAGGGTGCCCAATGTAACATTGGTAGAATTGAAATTTTCCTGATGCAGTCACAACTTTGCTAGGCTGGTCATGTTTCAAGGATGAGTGATGACAGAATACCTAAGGTCCTCATATATAGCCTGCTTGACAGTGAACAAAGGAGTATTGGACAACTGTGGTTCAGGTATAAAGACAAGCTATAGAGAGCTCATGCTAACTTTGAGTAAGATGCCCTGGATAGAAATAACTGGAGATATTTGTACTAGAGTTGTATGAAAAATTTTGGAATCAGTCATATGACCAGCTATGAGATAAAAGACAATGCCAAAAAGCATCAGCAAAATGTTCCTGTTGCTACTTGCTGAGATCATTGAAACTGCACAATATGTGAACTGCTATACAGGTCACTAGCGGGATTGATGTGTCACATATGACACAAACATAAAATCTGAATGTGATTGCCAATTTGCTTCCATTATATTCATGTCTTTGATGCTATTTCTCAGCATGGAATTACTAGTGGTAAGCCCACTACTCAATTTCAACAAATGCCATAATAAACTTCTGATACTTCCACCAACTGAACTATAGTAGCACAAGAAAAACAAAATATATACATAGTTATAATTCAACCTAATTCTAAAATTTATTAAAATAGCAAGAGGCATAAAATCAGAATAATAAAAAAAATAACTCATTTAATCTTAGGCAGTCTTAAATTTTTTATTTAATAATTTTATAAATCAAAAATTCAAAATGTTATGAATTTATAACTCTTTTAAAGATATACAAAGTCCTCCTGGAACTAACAGGACTGGTGTCACAAAAAAATTCATTTCAATTCCAAACAATGGTTTGCCCTTCAGAGTAATCCTCACAAATCTAATGATTTTTCCATCTTTCTCTGCCATGCTTCCAAACACTGCTGAATGGATGCCCCTCTTCTTCTATGTGCCCTGTCCCTTCAAGACGTAAGCGATCATGGCTCTTCACATCTCCCTATCCATTGTGGTCCTTAGTATGTTTGTTTCTGTTACTCCTGGCAACCCCGTTCTGTCATCCACCTGCAAATATATTATCCACTGCCTTCCTCCATCTCTCTTTCCCTCTATCTGGCCAGTCAGTATCAGGTTCTCCAGGCTCTCCTTCCTCGTTGAGTGTCCCAGGAACTTCAGTTGTCTCTTCCTGATGCTCAGTATTAATTTCCTTTTGGTTGCCATTCTTTCCAACACCTCATCGTTGCTTGCATGCTCAGTCTACGATATCCACAGCATCCTTCTGTAGAACCACATTTTCGCTGCTTCCAGTTTTGACCTCATTTTCAATGATATTGTCCAGCATTCACTACCATATTGAAGAACTGACATCACATAGCAATCCAGCACTCTTTTCTTTGTTTCTAGTGAAATTTTCCTGTGTGTTAGTACTTTGCTCAGCTTCTGGAAGGCGTCCTTTGCCATGCCAATTTGCCTTCGGATCTCTGTGTCGCACTTTCCATCTCCTGTTAGAACACTTCCTAGGTATTTAAATTTTTGTACTTGCCTGATTCTGGTATCCCTTACATGTATTTGGCATTTTGGGTTGCACCTTTTGCTGATGACCATGCATTCAGTTTTCCTAAAGTTTATTTGTAGTCCTGTCCACCGCTATCTTCTGTAGGAGGTCTTGTAGTTTCCTTTCCGGATGCCCCTCAGCTCTGTCATTACCCCACTCTTGATGGCTTCTATGCCTTCAAAATGGGTCTCCTTGGTGATCCCCTTGTGTTTGGAGAAAAGAAAAAAAATTGCATGGATAAGAAAAGGTAAATAAGGAGGTTGATCATGTATGGCAATGTTCTTCCCAGCCAGGAACTGCCAGACGCTCAAGGCATTGTGAGTAGGTGCATTGTTGTAGTGAAGCCGCCACAATTTGTCTGGCCATAACTCTCATCTCTCCTTGTACACTTAACAAAGCAAATCCAGCAGGATCTCTTAGCAGACTTGCTGATTGATCATCTGGCAAGAACTCGTTGTGGGTGATGCCTCTCATATTGAAGAATGAATAAATCCCGTTACTTTTCAGAAAGATGTTGTATGTTTCTTTCACAAGTAAAAAGATGAGGATATTAGCGGAAATAAAGACAAATTCAATCTAAGTACTTACCAAAAGCCGATGGGTGAATATCTTTTCCAATTGAAGGCACACTCTATCCAATCCGCCATATGTGCTCCATACATTACTTGTTGGTGTTGCCAACAATCCCTCCACTGTTGACTTAAGACCCATTAACAATTCATGATGCTGATTCCTACAACTAGACAAACAACAATAGACAAATAGTATAAGGATTGTATAAATAAAAATCAAGTAGGGAAATTTTGTTGTCATAGCTGAACTCTAAATAAAAATGGTGCTAAATAAGTGTCAAAGACAAAAAGAAAACTTGTTGAATAATGAAAGGATCAGCTGAAAGCAACAAGACTTTTAATGATTCCAAAGGAATACAAAATATACAGTATTTAAGAAATTATTTGAATTAGTGTCCTCAGGTCAGTTTCATTACATAGTTTTGGTTGAATGATTTACAGAAGAACACAGTTTCACCTCAATATATTTCAGGAAGAGAAAATTTGGCTATTTTTAGAAATAAGGAAAATAAACTTCTGTCTGGAAAAAGCAGCCATAAAAAATTTCATCCATACTCTCCCTCAACAGTATATTTGAGGGTAAATCAGTAAAATCATAGCCACAAAATTTTGAGCTGAAATTTTCACTATAATGTTTGATTCACTAGTAAATTTAATGTACTGATAAGAGAAGAGATTATGTTGTAAAATTAAGCATCTGTAGTATAAAATAAAAGCAATTATATCATTAGGCTACATGCTTTTTGATATAACTACTATATATATATATATTTGATATAACTACTATATATATATATATTTGATATAACTACTATATATATATATATTTGATATAACTACTATATATATATATATTTGATATAACTACTATATATATATATATTTGATATAACTACTATATATATATATATTTGATATAACTACTATATATATATATATTTGATATAACTACTATATATATATATATTTGATATAACTACTATATATATATATATATTTGATATAACTACTATATATATATATATATGATATAACTACTATATATATATATTTGATATAACTACTATATATATATATATATTTGATATAACTACTATATATATATATTTGATATAGCTACTATATATATATATTTGATATAACTACTATATATATATTTGATATAACTACTATATATATATTTGATATAACTACTATATATATATTTGATATAACTACTATATATATATTTGATATAACTACTATAAAATGATTAAAACAGAGAAGTTTTTCACTGAGCAGTTATGCTGACTTTAAAGTTCCGTGAAGGTACCAGGAGTGAGGACATCACAATAGTGCCTTCATGAAACTTTAAAGTCAGCATAATTGCTCAGTTAAATGACAAGCTTCTCCACATTAAACCTACATTCTATCTCTATATTGAGCACTTTATGACAAAAACCTGCTTGCCAAAATATCCTTTTATCAGTAAACCAGTGAAAAACAGCAATATTGACACTAAATATCATCACAACACTGTGTGTGTGTGTGTGTGTGTGTGTGTGTGTGCATATCACTAAACTAGTAAATAATAAATGTTTAACTTGACTAATAGATTTTTTTAGAAAGAATTTAATTGATATATAAGCATTTTGAATCTTGTGGGCTGGTGCTACAGAAACACAAAATATTTTAGCAAATAACAGAAACAGCATCACTTGAGGACATTCAACAGCTGCAATAACTAAAATGGAGATTTTTTAAATGCAGCTTAGATGTGGCACAAGTCCAAAAGTGAGGATCAAACACACTACTCAATTGCAATGGTTTTAGCAAGACAAGCTTGCTAGCCATTATATCACCTCGAGGCACCCAGCAATAACTAAAATGGATAGCATATGTAATTCAAAGTAAAATGAGCTAATGAAGGTGTTGACCTCCCACACTACTTCAAAGAAAATGTTAAAAAATCTTCATTAGTACTGGAAAGAGCAATAACAGTAGATTTGAAGAAACTATTTTCCTGAAAAACTGCTTTCAACCAAAGATAATACTGGCTGCTGAATGTCCCCTTATAAGTAAATGACTAATATTACCATTATTATATATATATATATATATACTGTAATGGCTGTTACAATGTTTTTAAATTCATAGTATCACTACACAAAAAATCTCATGTTTCGAGAAATTTTTTGTGTAGTGATACTATGAATTTAAAAACATTGTAACAACCATTACAGTATAACGCTCTACATTTGTATCGAGCACTCTTTATAAAAGTAAATGCATGAACAAAAGGTAAATAAACCTACGAGTTCAATGACTTAGTTACAATATATATATATATATATATATATATATATATATCTGCTAATTCAGATAATATTTAGTAAGGGAATAGCTATTCAATATGTCTTTGAGACAAGCATTGTCAACCCAATTTAATCAAAGAATGGGGAGAAACACACACACACACACACACACAGAGCGGATTATTAAAAAAACAAAAAAAACAAGAGATTTTGAAAATTTAATAAAAAATACAATGAGGCAGAAACACATTTAACACATTACTGGATAGTAAAACATTCAAAAGTTTATTATTTTAATGTTGTTCAACTTGTATACACTCAACAAGTGCACCATGCGTTGTGTGACAAAGTGTATTCCACTACTTGCTACACTTTAATCAACACATCTATAGATAAGGCATAGTTGAAACCAAGACTATTTCTTTTATATATCTCCACAGATAAAAATCTCATGGGCGTAAGATTTAGTGACTAGGGGAAAACACAGAAGGTGAACAAGATCCTTTTTACACAAATTATAAACATTCAAATTTACACAAAATCTAAAAAAATGTATTTAAATAAGATTGAAAAAAATATAATTTATTTTAATAACTTTGAATCTTTTCCTATCTAGTAAGGTGTTGAATATGTTTCTGATACTATTTTGTTTAGTAAATCTTTTAAATAACCACTATATATATATATATAAATTTGGTTTTTATTTAGAATTAATTTAATTCACATTGTGATTCAGAAATTTCTGTGTTTCAAGTTTTTATTTCATCATCTGGCAATGTTAAATAACTTTGGTGAAAATGATTTGAATGCAGAAAACAATACATTTACTTATGAAAAAAGAGTTAATATGGAGTGGGAAGACAGAAAATTTAGATCATGTGGGTGTGTTTAATTTAACTAACCAGAATGAAGGTCGACTTTCAAAATTTAAAACATAAGTTAGATGTTAGGGGATGCGGTGTATTCATACATTTCCAAGGAAGACTGTCATTTTTTCAGCTAGACTGTATACATTTTAGTTACAAAGAAATACTCTTAGAGTTATATGTATACCTACTCTTAAAAAAACAAGAAACAAAACTTTATTTTAGACTGGTCATAAAAGGGACTTTTGGTATGATAAAAAAAAAGATATTGTTTTGGTTGTTCAGAGTACATTTCTTTATCAATTCATTATATATTCTTAACTTGTATCAATACTAAAATTCATTAAATTAATATTATTTATATCATAATACAAAAAAGTAAAGGATATATGTAAGTTAATCAATAGGCTTATATGAAGAATTACTAACTATATTCTAAGGTGAACATTTTGCAATGTTTACATATGATAGTAATTTCATTACATTTATTTAATAGATCCTTATTTTTAAGAAATTTAATAATGTATAGTTGTTCATATAGACACAAGAGACATGGGTCATTTAAAAATTTACATATTCTTTTTTTTTTTTTTTTTAATTTTCAATTTTATTGTGGAGTTTTATTGGTTTCCTTTAAGTATCAAAAATATTTGGATAGGGTTGTTTGATTACAATATTACTTATTATTAAAGGAAAAAAATGTTGATAAAAATCTTCATTTAAACAAGTTTTTTTAGTAATTCCAACAATTTTTTTTCTATTACCAGGGTTTTCAGTAGAAAAAATAGGACATTGATAAACAATAAATTGTGTAAGGCATTTGTTTTCTAATGGACACACTACAGAGTTTCTACAATTACATATTTCATTGTTTAAAGTATTGATTTCAGTTTTGTAATTAGTTTTATTTTCTTTTAGGTTTAAATTTTTATTTAAAATGTTATGTTTTTATATAATTTTTTCCAGATTATCAATACAAATTAATTTTAGTGTATTTTATTGAAAATCTTGCTTAATGGATTATTGTTTAGAAAATCTTTTTCAATCAAAGGTAGAAAATTTTGGCCTCATTTATTGCTAAGCATTTGGTTGAAAGTGGGGGGTGTAACAAATAATTTTTCTATCTCTATTTTTCTTGGGGTGGGGGTGGGGGTGGGGTTAGATACTCTCTTTTACATATTTATTATTAGAGCATTTATATCCACTATTTTTTAAAACATTATTACAAAAATATTGTATTTATTAAATACATCTTCATTTGCAGAAATTCTATTAATTCTATATTCTATGGATGAAGGTACATGCTTTATAATGGATGGAGGATGGTTAGATTTTGATTGGATATATAAAGGATTTGTATTTGTTTTTTTTATATGGTTGGTATATATTATTTACTAAATTTAAAGTCACAATGAGGAAATCTCCTTTTATTATATCTACATTATTAGTAACTTTTAAATTTAGGTTTTTAAACTCTCTAAATATTAACTTTCTAATTTTATCAGTTTTAAAATTTGTGGAGTTCCTCTTAACCATAAGACCATCATCCCTGTATAATCCAATATCTTGCGCATATGCATATATATATATATATAGTTATGTGTTATAAGTTGTAACAAAAGAATTTACCAAAACACAGAGCTGAATCACAAACAAATATTTAATTTACAAAAAACACAAAATAAAAATATACAATTTTGGCATTCAAAATAAAACGGTTTACTGGCGAAGTGTTACAAAGGGAGAAGGGAAGTATCTTTACCATGGTAGGGCTAGCAAAGTAAATCTAAGTATGATTATTGGAAATCCTCAAATGTGTATATATAGATTAACTTTTAGTTTGGTCAATGAAAATATTAAAACATTCTATTTACCAGATTTGTTCCATAAGGTTCTCTTTTTGGGTTTTTGTTGGTCGGCAACTTTTCATAGAGATTCTTTTGCTGGCTATAATAATCTACGAATCAAGCCAGAGTTGATAATACCAGAAATTCCCTTTTACAACTGACAACTCTTCCCAAACCTATTTTTATAGGGGCTAGCACCTAATTAGTATATTTCTCAAATCATCTAGATTTTTCTCGAATATACTGAAGTGATCTAGGATCTTCCAAACTTTCTATTTCTCTATTTTACAACTACTTCATGAATGAAAACGTTTTTTGTATTAACAAGTAAGACTGAGTAGAATCCCTTATTATAAATTTTAACCTTTTTGTAGACTTCATTAATTTTTTTATATAGAAATGCATCCTCTTAACAATATATATAATGTATGAATTTGTCACTTAACTGAGTAGAGCTATTTCAGTCATGCCAACTTTGTTTCGTGAAGGCATTATTGTGATTTCTTCACTCTTCAGGGTTTTTGTTTTTCTGCTAAGCTAAGTGACAAACTTCTCCACATTAATTCTATTAATGCTCTATCGCTATCTTGAGTACTTTATGACAATACTGAAAACTGTGTATAAGTTACTAAGTTTAAGAATTAAGTTTTAAGCAAACAACTTGAATGGATAAATTTTGATAGTATTCCATAAATGCTTAAGTTTATTCTGTACTAATTTATTAACATTCTTGAGGATCCATTTGATTTTCTTCAATGTATAAGAGAAGCTCTTGTATACTTAAATACAACTAAAATTTGTGGCAATTTAGTCAGCTGATTGATAACAAAACCAAACTTATGAGTGCATTTATAGTATTCATACAGGTACACTTCTGTCTACCTTGTAGTCTACATAGTTGCATTTAAATAATTGTTGGAAATTATCCACATGGAACATTTGTGAATTTTGAATTGATTCACTGTGTATTTAGCTTTTGTAATCAATATAACAAATTTAAATTCACCATTTGGTTTTATACTGATACTGTACCAAGCTGAGTAAATGTAGATTTTAATAAATTGAAAATTGATAAACTTCCTTTTTATGGCTTATCACCTTTTTGCCAGTTATTTAAAGCAAGATAATACTTTTATTTTTAGATTGGAAGAATTTATTGGTGATAATAATGATTTATTTATACAAGTTCTACTAATTATCCATTGGTGGAGGGAGAAGAGGTGGATTAATACCTTTCTCAAGGGTATTTGCATGTAAGTGAATACCTGAATATTCAACTGAAATTGAAACTTGGCTCTCTAATTTCTAATACGAAGCTTTTATCCATTACACAACCTGTACATCCAGGCTTACAGCACTTGTTATTCTTAAGCAGTTACCCATCTATGTACTGACCAAGTTTAATATTGCTTAACTTTTGTGATCGTACAAAAACCATTGTTTCAACAGGGTACGTTCATGAGCCTTATAACAAGTGAAAAACTTAATAGTTATTATGAACAAGAGAATTTCTTTTATTCCTTGGCAAAAACAAAGCATGTGTGTATATATATATATATATAAGTTATGTATGCATGGCTGGCCACTCGTATCCAAGGATGCCTGTCTACTAGGGCTACTAGATAATTCCCATTGCAGACGCCTGCTCAGGCACATTTGCATTTGTTCAACATACACTGAGCCTACCTGTAGTTATGGTTGCATGGCCAAGAGATTAGAACATTTGCTTTCTGATCCTGAGGCTTGGCTTTGAATTTTAATGGGAGTCAATTCTTCAGAAAGGTGATTTTTTTTTTATCAGTCTGGAGGTGGTGATCTCAGTGTGCTACCCCTATGGAAAGTGGTTGAAGATCATACCATGAGTTGACCCAAGCCTTGTGAGTAGAATTGAGTAGACAGGACGTTTTAGGCGCCATCAATGGTTGTGTTAGCATGAAGTCACGAGTCATCATGATCAAGGGTTTGAGTGTCCTGGCCTTGTTCAGATTGCTGTTTATGTTAGATAACATGCTTTCTCCCTGAAACTGTAACTAAGGTCCACTTAGTCCACCAGTTGCTGTGTGTGTGTTTGTGTATGTATATGCACAACTATAAAATTACATTATATAAACACACAAATATAAAATATACATCACACATACATATATAAAGCAACAATTATAATAAAAAGTATCATGTAACAAAGATTGCATAATACTTACTGACAAGCTCATTCATGAATTCAAAAATAAAAAGGTATTTGTTTTATATGAAAATGTTGAATTTAAATTTTTGATACTGATACCGTTCAACTCAGCAGTGATAAATCTATCTGACCCTGCATATTTCTGGCAGGGGAAAAGAGGAGAAATGGCAACTACCTGTAAACAAATAGTTACTAGATGACAGGAGTGGTGAGTTTGTCTTATCTATTCAACACTATCTGGAACATTTGGAAGTCTTGTCTGTAACTTATGAAAAATGATCCTATAGTTTTAAAGCTACAATGCAAGCCAGTCTGTCATTGAGGGAACAGAAAGAATTGCATGGGGAAAGGGTCATTGGGGTTTGTTTAAAGTTGAATTGGGGGGTATTCGGGTTTGTTTATCTGCTGAAATTTTTTCATGCATACCAATAGTTTAGTAAGTCAGAAAAGAAAGTACAATGATGATATTTTTTTTATAATATACAGAATTTGCAATTGATTAATTTTTAACTTATAAACATGAAGAGACTTTCTTCTTATTGGTTGGGTATCTGCCAACAAAGAGAGAGAGAAAAAAAAACTCATCAGCACTGGAATCAAACATGGGATCACAATGAGCAATAAAAAACAGGACTTCCACATATGAACACTACATGTACAGGATGAATGCAGCAAAGACATGAGAAATAC
This sequence comes from Ascarosepion bandense, assembly GCA_037127315.1. Classification (NCBI taxonomy): domain Eukaryota; kingdom Metazoa; phylum Mollusca; class Cephalopoda; order Sepiida; family Sepiidae; genus Ascarosepion; species Ascarosepion bandense. The sequence goes on from JBBBDQ010001546.1 coordinate 25,190, forward strand.
AAACAAGGACAAACGAATTTTAAATGATGTCGGGTAATACATGACAATCCTATTGTGCAATTAATATGACATACTACCAAATTCTGCATCTTCCCAGAAAATGTGCCTGCTTTTATGGAGCCTAAAAATTTAGTGGTTAGCTAGCAAAAGGAATCATTTGCATAGCTAACAATGTTCAGCTCACCCTCCTGACTATCTTGCGGGGAAGCTGGTAAACTCTTTCTTCATAACCTCATAACCAGATGTTCTGGGATTCACACCAGCTCTTATGGTATAGCAGTCATGTGCTATCTTTCTGCAGAGACAGCATACTAAATGCTGCCCCTTTCACCAATGGGGTTGAGTACTATTATCAGTACTGATTGCCTGCTCCATCTGTATTTTGTTCCTGCTACAAAACAATTTAAGCTGCTGTACCCATGTAAATCCAAAGAATGAATGTCAATAATCTTTGGGTTGTGCCAGGGCAACATTGATTGATGAAGCAATAATTAGTGGGACTATTTGCATCATGAGCCATATACAAAATGAAGGGGAAGAACACCAACAGAAAACAAAGAAATTGTTATGTTCATATACTACATGTATTGATCTTGTGCTTAGTAATAGTTGCTATGTATTTTTTGTGTTTCTTGCATTCTATCAAGATATGTTTGACAGTCAGAAATTGTTTGCAGTGGGTACACCAAGGGGTAGATTCTACCTTGAGCATGTGTGCGTGTCAGGAGAGTGAGTTCAGTTCTCATTCTGTTGAGCACAATGTTGTCTACGATCAGCCAATGGCTCTATATTCTCTTTTCTTACTGTCAGCAGATTTTCATATAGTTTATTGTTTGGGAACATGTCTCAAATTCCTTGCTATATTCTTTTGAGGTGTTACGTAATTTTGGTTTTGTAATCTGTATATGGGAGTTTGAAGTTGATTATTTTCATTTCCATTACCTCTTTTGCCAGTGTATCAGCTTCAGTTTTTCCCTTGATGCCAATATGGCTAGGGATCTAAGCCAATATTATTGTTTTGTGCTTTATTAACTAATGACAAGTTTCTAGGATTTATTAAATACAAGGATTTTTGTGTTCTCTTCTTTTATTGCTGTTAAACTCAATAGGGAGTGTAAAAATATTATAAACTTCATATCTTTTGAATTTTGTGCCATTTTAATGGCTTGTAATTTAGCTGTATAGATGGATGCATTATTTGGTAGCTTGATTTGTTTATGAATTTGTTCGTTTGTGGCTGTTTCTACCTATGATTTTTGGTCCATCTGTCTAGAATGATTTATAGTCATGATATGTGACACTTAATTCTCTGTACATACTTTTGTTGATGGTTTCTTTTTTTTGTGACAATGTTAGATCTAAGTAAGGTTTGGAGATTGTTATTGTTTATAGAGCTACCTTGTTTATTGTGACATTATCAAGATCTTTGTTTATTTTTTTCTAGTGCTTTGTTAATTCAGAGTCTAAATGAACGGACAGCTGTTGATTTATTTTCATAGAACTGGATATATTGAGGTCCATATATTTTTTGGTATGATAAGTTATTTGGGTTGAATTGCAGTTTTAGTGCATATTGGAGGGATAATGTTTCCCATCTCAGAGATATTGGAGATTCACTGGCTTCTATATAGAGACTTTGCATGAGTGAGGTCTGAAAGGCTCTGAGACTTAATCTCAGTCCTTGATGCATTTGCATGGTGTTTATTTTTTTTTTTAAAGATAGGATTGCCGTGTAGCACTGTAAATGATGCATCTGCAGCTTAATCTTCATCTGATGTGGGGGGACTGATATCTTCTGAACATTACTTTTTGGTTGGTACCAAAATTCAGTCTTGATATTACTTTTAGAAGCTTCAAAGCCCTTTTGACATTTTTGCTTAAGATAATCAATGTGCACCTTCAAGTTGAATTTAATATTTAGTATAATTCTTAGATATTCTATTTGTTGGACTATAGAAATTAAGTGTCCCTTTAATTTTAATTCTGGATCAAGATGGTAGGCTTATTTTTTTGTATAAATGCATACAATTTTTTTGGTTTTGGAGAAACAGAATCCATTTTTATTTGTCCATTTTTCTGTACATATGTCTGTACATATCTTCGAATTGTGTCCTGTTATCTGAAACAATAGAGTCAGGTACAATGAACCTTGCAAAAATCTTGTGTTGGAAATGTATCATTACCGCAGTAGTTGGTCTTCTATGTTTTAATATTCCTAGCCATTTAGTGTAACTACTGACTACCACTAGACAGTATGCTCTGTTTAAAGGTCATGTGAAATCTATGTATTCTGGACCATGGCATATCATTTTTCAGCCATGGTTGAAATTTTATAGGTGGTCACTTCACTGCCAGAGCGCAACGTCTACATGATTTTACTAAATTTTCGATATGCTGATCCATTTTTAGACAATATGTATAACGGATGTGCACTGTGGTGCAGTGGATATCAGCTCGGAAAGAGAAATTGGTGAGCCGAGTTCAACTTCCAGTTGAATGCCCTGCATTCACTTATGTGCTAATATCCTTGGGAAAGGTATTAATCCATCCCTTCCCTCCAGTTATGGGTTAAATAATAGGACAGATTGAGTTCTGTAGCCTTGGATGGCAACCAGTCTATAACAGCATGTATTGGCAACCTGTTGTGGGATAATTAAAATGCCTGAGGTCTATACAAGGTAGGACTTGGAACCCTGCACTTAAACATATCCTAATGAATCTTTGTCCATCACTTGGGAGGAAGCCAGCTCAACCCAACTAGGGTGAATGCAGCTTGCATATAATCAAAAAATTATTTATAAATGGAACTTTGTCTGTGTGTGTGTGTGTGTGTATATCCGTTACCTATAGACACCGAATCTGCTGAACCGATTTTCTTGAAAACTTACACAGTTGTACTATAAGCATCTGTGAGTGTTCTTAGCTAGGTTTTGTGTCAAGGTACCCCCAATAAATATCGATAATCGAAAAAATTGGGTTATAGAAGGAGTGGTCTTATTTTAATCAAATTTGATACACACATAGATAAAGACATAAGAAACCGATATTCAAAAGTTTCAAGGTTGCAGTTCGTACAATAGTGCAGAAAATCGATTATATATATATATATATATATATATATATATATATATATATATATACAAAAGGCAAGATGTTTATGTGTTTGTCTGTTTATCTGTCTGTATGTCCTTTATACAAATTCACAATTTTTATCCGATTCTCACTAAACTTCACAAATATTCTTTTGGCTGAGCCTGAGCTCAGGACCATGGATTAGTTTTAAAGCTTTCATTTCACCTGAGCAACACCGGGCTATACTGCTAGTGCATAATATGTATAATACCTCATTAAGGATTTCATTCTTGAAATTTCTGGATGTCCTATGTGAAATTCTTTTAGCCTATGTTTTTGTAATGATGCTGGTATCACAATTCTTTCTGTGTACATAAATATATTATTGCATGATGAAAATACATTATTTCCAGTCATATTCTTTTCTTTAAATCTTATTTGCTTCTTCATTTTCATTATAAAGTCATCTTTTACTAACTTAATTCTTATTCCCTCTCATGTTATGGGTAGTTCTATTGCAATATTGTTTCATACATTATTAATTTTGTTTTCAGCTCTTGTTGCTGCAATTACTGTGTCCTCAAGTGGTTCACAGAATTTCGATATTAGTCTAGATCAGTGTTTCCCAACCTTTTTTGGCTATGCTCCTCCTAATCACATCTACAATCCTGATGTCACCCCCTCCCATATGTTGATATATAATTCTTACGTAAAAAGTGAAAAAATTAGTCTAGATCAGTGTTTCCCAACCTTTTTTGGCTATGCTCCTCCTAATCACATCTACAATCCTGATGTCACCCCCTCCCATATGTTGATATATAATTCTTACGTAAAAAGTGAAAAAATTAGTCTAGATCAGTGTTTCCCAACCTTTTTTGGCTATGCTCCTCCTAATCACATCTACAATCCTGATGTCACCCCCTCCCATATGTTGATATATAATTCTTACGTAAAAAGTGAAAAAATTAGTCTAGATCAGTGTTTCCCAACCTTTTTTGGCTATGCTCCTCCTAATCACATCTACAATCCTGATGTCACCCCCTCCCATATGTTGATATATAATTCTTACGTAAAAAGTGAAAAAATTAGTCTAGATCAGTGTTTCCCAACCTTTTTTGGTCATGCTCCACCTAATCACCTCTAGAATCCTGATGTCCCTACTCCTATATGTTGATATATAATTCTTATGTAAAAAGTGAACTCCATTTTGGGTGATGCTTAAAACACCAATACTTTAATTGAAGCTTTTATTTTAAACTTAAAATTTAAAGTTTAAGGCTCATACTGCTTAAAACCTTAAGGTGGCTTAAACAAACTTAAAAACAACATGGCATCCATGAAAAACAAAAAAATAATTAATGCCATGAGCACAGAATATATGAAGGATTTGGAAACTTTGCAAAATGAAGTTCTAAAATTATTTAAAATGGGAGTTATTCACCAGGTGGCAGTGCAATCGATGGTAATTTAAAAATCCAAGACAAATGATGAATGAAATGTAACATTGCTAAATTTTTATTTATTGGAATGTTAGGGCTAAGAGATCACAAGAACAAAGACTCTTATTAGCAAAACACCTAACAATCGAATTGCCCCTTAAAAAATCAAATTGTCCCACATTGGGAATCACTGGTCTAGATAATTTATCTGCATTACTTAATTTTTTGGATGGTAGAAACTCCATTTTGGAATTATAGTTCAATAGGATAGTTCCCCAGTACTGCAGTCAATTTTATACACAATAATGGACAATGGTCTCTTTGTAGTATGAATTCTGTACCATGTATGAATTTATGAAACATTTTCATAGCAAACATGATGGCCAATGCTTTCTTTTCTATCTGGCTTTAGCTTTTTTTTTTTTCAGCTGCTATTAATGATCCTGAAGTATGAGCTATTGGTTTAGTTTTCCTTCCTCATATTTGTGTAGTATCATTGCTTCAATACCCGAATCACTTGCATCTGATGCAACCACTATCTTTAATTTAGGGTCAAAATGAGCTAGTGACAAGTCTGACATTAAGACTTTCTTTATCACTTTGAAAGCACTTTGGCATTTATCTGACCAATTCCATTTCACATCTTTCTTTAGCAGGTTATTCAAGGGTGCTCTTAATTCATGCAGGTTGGGTATATATACATGATAGTAATTAGCAAACCCTAAAAATGCTTGTAACTTAGTTACATTTTGGTGTGTGTGTGGAAGGGGGCAGGCATATCTTTTATTGCACTAGACCTTGAAGGATCTGGTCATCTACCGTTTACATCAATAATTTGTCCTAGATATTTAATTTTGGACATAAACAATTCACATTTCCCTTCACTGATCGTAAAACCGTAATCTTTAATTCTCTCAAATACATTTTTTTTACATCTTCTATATGGTGTGACTTTTAATAAACGTGTGTGTGTGTATATATATATATATATACGCACACACACACATATATATATATATATATATTAGAGAAAAACAACAACATATATATATATATATATATATATATATATATATACACACTTAGAGAAAAATAATAACCAATTGTAAAATTAGTTTTGGTAAAAATGATTATTGAGACATTAGGTTTGTAAGTTGAAAATTTGTACGTTGATATTCTTAAGGACACAATGCTTAAACTATCGTATCTCACTTCATAAAAGCAATATCAAATTATCACATAACAGGAAATTATATGTCTCTAAACATCTACATGAATGTAGTGATGGCAATTTTTCTGTCACACCACTTTATCAAAATACAAATTATGAAGTTTTATTAATGCAGGAAGAAAGATTCATAAAAAATATAAACTTTCGCTCAACAAAACATGAAAAACACACACACCAAAAAACATACAGAAACATGCATACACACACATACACAACCCCATACATGCACACAAACACCATGGAAAACACACACACACCGAAAAACATACAGAAACACGCATACATATACACACAGATAGACAGGCCCCATAGATATACAGACTCACCAAACTCAAAAACAAATCCAAAACATACAGACGAAATGAAAAACACCCACACACACAAACTTGTTGAATTGGGATAAACACTTGACTCTTTCATCTGTTTGTTTATTTATCTGTTTATCCATTTGGACACATGCTGATATGGAAAGAGACCATTCAACATGCCAGCATTTAATTCATATTATCTTGATTTATTTTATTTTACTGTTTTTATTTATTTTCCTATTCTTCCTATTAACTTTATAAAAACAACAAACTCGCGATCAGATATTCGAAGAAACTCAAACGTAAAAACCACAAATTTATTCGCCTGAAGAGAGTCAATTTTAGACTTGAAACACGTGTAGCATCATGGACAATTAATGTTTCATAACATGTATAATTACAAAAACAATAAACATACACTTTAAAGAAAAAGTTCACAGCTTCTCACACTTTTTAATGTTTCATTAAATAACATAGACAAGTTTTGTCTATTTTATGTAAATTCTTTTCAAATCATCTGATAAGCTTAATTCCATTATCATTGAAAGAAGAAAGAAAATCACAATATTGATACATGTTTTTTATTTAATCCTTTCTGAGCTTTCGACTTACATCAGCCATTATTAAAGATGACAATTATATTAAGTGCATTAAACAGTGTGTTCTTAAAAGCCAATAATAGATAACAGAAGTAACTGATTATCCCAATGGCTTTCCATACTTAAAACTTCTCGCCCCCACTCTCGTGTGGTCATGTGTGACATCAAAAGATGTAGTGTGATTTTCACTTCCAGCATGCACGCACGTGTTCGGCGTTGCTTTGAAAATCTTCTATGCAAAAATAGATGACTACTACTATTGTTTGTCCAAACTGTTTAATACACTTAATTGTCAATATAAATACACACAATATCTAAAAGAATATAGTTTTAAGCTCTCCTATATTTATGTGTTAAAATGCTCAATATCAGGGATAGAGTGTATGTAAATATTGAAAGTAGACAATGAAGTCAATACCCAGTGGTGATAGTCTAGCAGCCTGACAAGTGTGTTTGAGCCTAAAACAGACTTGCCACTGGGTGTTGGTTTCAATGTACACTTTCACACACACACACACACACACACACACACTGAGTATATGTGCAGATGCACATAAATAAATACTTATCAGGTGTTAACAGAACAGCGCTAAATGTGATAAAATAGAGCAAAAAGTATATATTGATAAATATACATATTATCCTACGTTGTAAGCACGCCTAGGAGTATCATGCATTATGCAATCATCATGTGGATATTATGAATGGAACGTTTCTTGATTTTAGTTATTATTTTAGGTATTAGCATTCCTTAAGTTAAGGTTATTATGAAGTATAAATCATGTGTATGAATATTTTGTATTTATTAAATGTATAATTTAGTCAGGTTTATACTGAAATCCAAAAATGGAATAGGATACTAAAATTATGAGAGGGGAAAAAAAAAGATTATTATTTCAGGGTCCAATTACTATTAATTTTAAATTGAAGGTGGGGACAAACATTTGAATGGGTATTTCTATTAAAGAAGAAAAATAATTAAAAAAAATTAAAAAAAAAAATTAAAAAATAGAAAATGAAAATAAATAAATAAATGCACACAGATATATGCACACATACACATGGAGATGGTTTTGCAATTTGAATTTATTATTTTAGCTATTAGCATTGCTAAAGTTAACGTCATTATAAATCGTGTGTGCAGATATATTAATTTATTAAAGTAAAATAAAATTTAGTTAGATTTATACTAAATCTTTAAAAAAAAAGAAAAGGGTGATAGGAAACAAAAAAAGAAAAATATTATACAAATATTACACTGAAGGCGACACCAGTAGGTTTGTTAAAACAATATACTTCTAATCAAACACCTAAAATAAAAATAAAATGAAAAGAAAATCAACCAAATGCAAATGGGAATTACACCAAGCTCCTTATAAATAAGAATGAAGACCAGGACTCAGTTAAAGTGACAAACTTTTTGCACTAAAACTACCAACACTATCTCCACTCTGATTATCAAGCACTTTACAATAAAAAATCTGCTTATCAAAGTACCTGTTATCACTAAAACTACTGAAGAGAAAAAAAAAACAAAAAAAAACTTGCTGCCATCACAACACTATATATATAGATATTATAAATTATATTTTAGAACATGTACAAATTGTTTTATATATCCACTACAAATGGTACATTTGTTGCGATATTGTAGTGGATATATAAAAAATTATGTACATGTTCTAAAATATAATTTATAATAAATATTCACAGCTCTATATATTATATATTGAGCACTGTTTTAAATTAATGTTTTGGACGTTGTAAAAATTCTTTCTTCGTTCTGTATTCACTCAGAGATTTTTTTTTTTATTTATATATATATATATATATAGTGCTTATGGTCATATCATGTTGAATACACTGGTTCTTGCTCACCAAAGTTAAGCCTATGTTGAGCCTGGTCAGTACTTAGATGGGTGACCACTTGGGAATACCAGGTGCTGTAAGCGTTATTGATGGATGTGCGTCGTGGTGCAGTGGATGTTGGCTCGGAAGGGGGAAAATTGATGAGCCGAGTTCCAATTCCAGTCGAATACTTTGCATTCACTTACGCACTGGTACCCTTGGGAAAGGTATCTATCCATCCCTTCCCTCCAGCTATGAGTTAAATAACTGAGGTCTGTTGTTCATGCGATCTGTGGCAGACTTCTGCACCAATTGTTTGTTATCAGGAGTTCCAAAAAGTGTGGATGGTGCTACACAAGCCTTCACCACTTTAAATAATTGTGTGGTAGTCTGTGTTATACACACACACACACACACACACATTTATGCATCATTCATGAATTTGAAAAACTCTCAGCTACTGGCATGTGTTTACATTGTATACAACACGCTAAAGTCAACCTTCCTCTACAAAGTGCCCATAGCCCAGAGGTAGAATCATTCACTGTTGTCAATTTGGTCAGTTTTCAATCCTGACTAGAAGCAATCGGATGTCTAACTGTACTGATGAGCTGTGATACATTGAAATAGGATTGTCTGTGGATGATGTGTGTGTGCGCGCGCGTGTGTATATATATACACACACACAAATATACAAAAACAAACTCATACACACAAAATACATGTTAAAACAAAAATATATTTCAGAGAATAAAGAAGTGTGTGTATGTATTTTTTACAACGTTGCACATACTAACATATATAAAACTCATATACATAAAACATTACATACCAAGAGTAATTAAGAGAGCGACTCCTCCACTTAAATTTTATAATATCCATAGGCTGTGTTCTCTCCAAACATTTTGTTGAAGTTACTGTCATTGCTATATTCTGTTCTTCCATTTTTTTTAAGTCACTATAAAACTGGTAGATAAAGGAAAAAAGACAAGAAGTAAATCCAAATCTCTGCCTCAATGATGATGGCAGCAAACTGCAAACTTTTAAGTTAACCTGCCATGGCTTTTCTTGCCAATAACTATTTGATTAATCTAAGAATGGGGAACCTTGGTCAGATCAGTTTTGATATCAGACTTTAAACTGATAAGGTTCCAGTAGTTTGTTTTCGATAAAATAAAAAAAAAACAACAATCTACACAGTAAATATATTCTATTATTATTGATCTTTATGATATGCTAAATATATTTTTGTTATTAAATTAAAAGGAGTGGGTTTCTGCTAATTTTGCTCAATTACTTTTGTATTCTTTTCTTACTAGCCTTTCTTCAATAGAAATTTCAGTATTTGCTCATCATCAAACAGAGAAATTTTATATTATAAATAAACATCAAAGGCTTATTATACTTCAATCTAAAAGTCACTCTTTTTGGCTTACAGAGGAATAGTGGAAGCATTTAATAATTAATACTAATTATTAAAGCTGATATTAATATTATTTATATATTAACTAGAATGTACAGTCAAAGACCACAAACCTCTGATAAGGCAATACTAACATCATCTCAACAATGTAATAAAAATAAAAAAAGAAATGTGTGCCAAAACTAAGTTCAATTGCAGGTCCGGTGTAAACAGTCCAGCAGGCAAAAATAGTAACAAAAATGGAGTCAAAAATCTAACCTTCCCCTCACAACAACAAAAATCACACTTTTGCTCACCAAGCTCAAAAAATTTGTCCCAGTAAGCAAAAAAAGCAATGGCCTTTATTCACCAAGTGATTTTTCTGATTGACCACACCAGACATGGAGGAAAGGAAATTAGCATAGCTTCTGATACTCATAGCAGCTCTTTATGTGCTAACAATTTTTGGTAATTTTTCTTCAGCAGACCATGCACAGAAAATAAACTCTTTTTTGAAGTAGATGATTTTCTCTTTTCATACAAATGATTAAGAAAAAATAATTATTAAAATGAGCAAGAATAACTGCAGTGAACTTGACTGCTCTCAAGAGTGAAAAAAAAAAAAAAAGAAAAGAAATGAACTAAAATGCTCACAAATTAAATGGACACTTAAAGTGAAACAGGGGAGGTAATTCAGTATTTCGCATTTAAAAGGCAAAAATTAAACTTATTAATAAAACTGGAAAAATAATCCAGAAACTTTATTCAGCAACAAACTAAATCCAAATTCTAATCAGTTTGTGCCAGAAATGAGGCCAATCACCCAGAGAGTTTCATCCAATTCCACCCAGTGGGTCTTGAGATATCTTGATCAAACAATCAGACAGACAAATACGACTGAATACAATACCTCTGCCTTAAAGTGGAGGTATTATATTCAGTCATAATAAAATAATATAAAATATTGATACAAATATTAAAATTGATAATACTAATGAGTATCAGATATAAAATTGCCCTGCTCGAAGCAGACAAGAAAATAATTTTTACAGCAGTGGCATTTATATGAACAAAAGTGATAGTAAGGAATGTACACAAAAGTAGTGAAGGGAAAAAAATTAACAGAAATCCACTCCTTTTAATTAGATAATTAGAAACAAAAAACAAACATAACATAAATGGGTTTTATCTATCTTCTCTTCCCTGACGACACCATGTGACAGTGTCTTTGTTAAGACAATGGTAAATTGTTCAAAGATGCTTACAAAGCTCTAAGCTAAAATGAATGCCCTCAAAACAAAACTGCTTTCATTTAATTACCACAAAGAATTGTCTTTGCCTGCCATGGCCGATGTTAAACTCCAAGAGAGCAACACTTTATGCCTTATTAGACTCATGTTTTCAGATGACATGAAGTGGAGTGATTATCTTGAATCCATTGCTAGGTCTGCTGCTAAGAAAGTTGATTCACTGTGTTGTCAGACAATTCTTCTCATCAGAATCTATCTTGCTCATTTATAAAGCTACCATTTGTCAGCCAATTGGATATTGCTGCCATATCTGGTCTAGTGCTCTTACTATATATCTTGAAACTCTTGGCAAACTTCAAAGAAGCTTCTGTAATATAACTGATCCTGAGCTGGTATCTCCAACTTTAGTAACTCTCTCACCATTGTGATAGTTTTTCCCCTTTGTCTTTTCTATAAATGGTTTCATGGCAATTGATGTGATGAGCTTTCCTCCTCAATGCTTTGACTGCATGAATTTTAACCTACTACCAGACTGTCAACCAGGTTTTACTGTTGAACTAGCAAGATGCAACCAGCAATTCTATTTGAATATTTTCTTCTTATGTACGGAACTCTTCTGTTTTCTTGCTTCTCTGCTTTCTTCAAAAATTTAAATGCAACATCAACTACCAACTGCTGCCTTTCCTGAATCCTGTTCCTATATTATCCATTTCCTCACGAAAGTCTTTTATTCTCAGTAATCTCCAGGATCCTTGTGGCATTATCATCACACTGTTTTTTTTTTTCTTTCATGACTAAACTAGAAACTTAAATACAGTAAAATTAGTTTGAAAAGAAAAAATCTTAAGATTTGGTTATTGTCAGCATATGTGTTTTTATAAATGAGGGAATCTAGGTTTGTTTTTAAAATTAAAGTTTTGGAGATTTAGCATATAAGAAGAAATCTATATATAAAATTCTGTGACTTCCATCATTTTGTCTATTTGTCCATCAGTCAGTCAGTTAAGTGCCATACGTGATACACGCTTGGGCGATCATGTCTCGAAAGAGACATGACTGACTGGGCAAACAGATTATCCCGCAGTAGGTTGCCATTGCTTTCTGCGGTAGACTGGTTGCTGACCAAGGCTATAGAACCCAATCTGTCCTGTTATTTAACCCATAACTGGAAGGAATAGACGGATTAATACCTTTCCCAAGGGTATTTGCACATAAGTGAATGCAATGAATTTGGCTGGAATTTGAACTCGGCTCCCCGGTTTCTCGTTCCGAGCCGATATCCACTGTACCACAACGCACATCCTATGTGCGTTGTGGTACAGTGGATATCCTATTTGTCCATCACACACTCTAAAATAGCCATATATTGACCAATCAAAACCAAATTTTGGGAAGAAGTGCAAAGGGTAAGGGGTTACAAAGTACAGTTGGTTTATATAGCATGCATGCTTAGTATAATAAATCATAATTTCTTTTGAGCTGACAGTGGATATAACAACCATTTTACTGACACTATCTAGACTATTCATAAGTGAATTGTCCAAATATTATGATTTTTGTCTTTTTAATATAGAAACTATAATCAAACTTACTAGCAGCAGGATGTGACAAAAAAGTTAAATTCATGCCTTTTTCCAATGACATTAATATGAAAGTTATATAAACAGTTATAATCAAAATTCAAAAACTGGTTTGTAAATTCCTTTTTCGGAGTTGACAATTAAACAAACTTGTACTTCCTACTCATCATAATATTATTAAAATACTAAAATGTGATTTAGTTTATCTTGTACAATTGTTATCATAGAGTGCAAATGACTAATATATAAAAAATACAACAAAATCAGCTTATCAAGATGGGTCCAACATTGTAACCTACATACATCATGTGCTTTATAGAGTGTGTGTGTGAGAGGGAGAGAGATTTTGATTTAATTCAACAGGTTATCTAGTTCTTTTTTGAATACTATTTTTTGCAACAGTTCATGAATTTTTTTTGATTGCATTTGAATTTAGCGTATCTGTGTGTGTGTGTGTCAAGACACACACACACACACTAAATTTTGAGAACCGTTGCAAAATAATAGTATTCCAAAAACAACAAGAACTAGATGACCCATAGAGTAGAATTGAATCAAAATTGATAAAAACAATTTTGAAGTATAAAGACGAAATCAAATTATCATAAGTCACTGTAAATAATTTTTATGGCCAACGAAAGGTGATGAAAAGATTTAACATGGGATTGTGAAAAAAAGCCAACAAACACACATATGAACTTTCTGACCTGCTCACCCCTTATTTATATACACACGATACTTTGACCATCAGAAAAACAAACGGATCTTGATATGTAAAGTCGTAAGTTTATTCGCCTGAAGAGAGTCAACTTTAGACTCGAAACGTGTTATGACACAAATATCATAATGGACACTTAATATATCATACAAAAAGCAAGTAATATTAGTAGTAATAACAACAATAAATCTACACTTTAAACAAAACTTTCATGGCTTCTCGCACTTTTTTCCTTCTATATCAATTTCTCTTGTTGGAACAATCCCTATTTCTGTTTTTAATATAGACTGCAGAGTCTTCAAATCAGGTTGGCTTATTTGTACTATACAATCTTACAGCCCATAAAGATATAAATATTAAAGATATTGGATTATACAGGGATGATGGACTCATTATAGTGAGGAATGCCACAAATTTTAAAATAGATAAAATTATAAAGATAATATATAGAAAATTTAAAAACCTTGATTTAAAAGTGACTATTAATACAAATATAAAATAAAAGTAGATTTCCTTGTGTGACTTTAAATTTAGAAAAAAAAAAAAAGAAACAAATAAAACACCCACATTGAAATGGAAACCATATAAAATACCAAATACAAATCCTTTATATATCCACCCAATATCTAACCATCTTCCATCCATTATTAAGCAAGTACCCTCAATCATAGAATATAGAATTAGTAGAAATTCAGCAAATGAAGAAGTGTTTAATAAGCACAGTAATTAAAAAATAGTGGATTAAAAAAAAAAAAAAAGCCCAAATATTAAATATGTAAAAGAGAAGATCTACCCCTGAAGAAAAAATAGTCATAGAAATATTATTTGGTATACAACCCTTTTTAACCAAATGATTTGCAGTAAATTAGGAAAAAAAAAATTCTCACTTTGATTAAGAAACACTTTCTGAATAATAATCCATTAAGTAAGATTTTCAATAAAGATATTCTTAAATTAAGTTATAGTTGTATGAATAATCTGAAAAAAATTATAAAAAAGTAATATTTTAAATAAAAATTTAACCCTAATTGAAAATAAGAATGATCCAATAACTGAAATTAACAATTTGGACAATAATAAATGTAATTGTAGAAACCCTATGGAGTGTCCTTTGGATAACAGGTGCCTTACAGACTCCAATTGTCTATTAATTTACAATTTTTTTCTGTGGAAAACCTTAGTAATGTAAAGATTCATGTGGGTAGTACTAAGAACTCTCTGAAAAAACAATTTTATCAACACACGTCTTCATTTAATAAAATAAGTACAAAAATAGAACATCCCTATCAAAATATTATTGGTGTCCAAAAGAAACAAATAAAACATCCATGGAAAATATTTTTAAAAGTTAGAATATGCAAGTCTTTAAATGACCCATGCCTCTTGTGTCTATATGAAAAAGTATATATTATTAAATTTCTTAGGAATAAAAATCTATTAAATAAACATAAAATAAACATATGTAAACATTGCACAATGTTTACCTTAGAATATGGTTACTAGGATTCTTTGTTAAAAAAAAAAAAAAAGAAATAAATAAAAGATATAAAAACTAAAATGTTTATTAATTTACATATATCTAATAATTTGTTTTATATTACGAAAGAATAATAAATAGATATTAAAATAATTAAATTGAGATTTAAATTTTTTATTAATAGATATTAAAAATTTTCTTTACAAATTTAGAGTTTTAGGAAAAATTAGAATAAAATGCATTCTGAATCGAAGTAAAAATAGTATAATTATACTCAAAGGTCCCTTTAAATTAGATCAAAAATATAAAAGGTTTTCTTTTTCTTTTAGAAAATGATGAGATACAAAGAAAATAAGAGAATAATCTTGTAACAATAATGGATACATCAACGGAAATGGAGTCTAGACAAGGGTTTTGATCGCCTGACACTTGCTGTTAAGATTGAAAGAAGAAATCATGTATTCCTAAAAATATAAACTTTTTTTAAATTTAAAGCGAATTTCTATTCTGATTAGTCAAATTAAACACACAAATTTTTCTGTCTTCCCACATTCATAAATAATAAACATATTGTTTCTTATATTCAAATGAAAATCATTTTCACAACAATAATCTAACATTGCCTGATGACAAAGTAAAAATCTTAAAACAGAAATTTACATGCCACAATGTAAACTATATTAATTTTAAATAAAAAACAAATTATATATATATATATATATATATATATATATATATATTGGATATAATATGTTAAAATTATATATTGGATATGATATGTTAAAATCAAGGAAGCTTCTTGCTGACAGAATTATAACAACTGAAATAAAAATCACCATGATGAATTTTGAGTTTCACTCAACTCGGTTAATATTTTGATGGAAGCTGATTTCTTCTCAGGCAAGCTGTAATTGAATCTTTTTTTCCCCCCCCTGAAAGTAAAATTTTAAAATATTTTATGCAAAGCGTTTGCATAAATTTTTAGATTCAATATTTTGTACTCAGCCCTTGGTGTTTTGATTGTAGACATTCTGGCAGCAAAAATATTTCTAAAAACATACTTAAGTGAACGTTTGTCCTATTGCAGAAAGTTATCTTAAAATTCTCTGGTAGGGATCTCCTGACTTTAAGTTAAAACTTACAAAATTTGTTTTTCTTCACATTTTTTTTTTTTAATTGGAGTAGATAGACCCGACTATCACCCAGTTCATACTCCTCCCCCTTTTGAACAGGAGTAGAGGCTCATCCTTTATTCCCTGTTTAGGAAGGGATTCCTGGTTTTCTTTCCTCTCCTTATGTCTTAATGGTGGTGTTGTCACAAGCTTTTTGTAATGTGTGTGGATGGTGGCAATACTCTTAATACTGAAGGTACTGGGATGACAGTTTCCTGGTTGCTGCTTCCAACTGGTAGTTAGGAGACCAAACTCTTGTGTAGCATTTCGAGAGGCCGCTCTGATCAACAGTTGAATAATATTGGGATTCTTATAGTGGCATATTGTGCATGAATGGGTGTCCCTGCATGTGCCTCTAGTAGGAAACCCTGAGATCATATTATGCTGCAGACTGGGCGAGTTCCGTTCCAATACACGTTGCATTTGATGACCAACTGATACTAATAGTCTAGGTACCTCCTTAACAAAAAATCTCTAATCATGACGACTCACAATCAAAGAAATAAAACCAAACCAGCTAAACAAAAAATACCTAAATCTGTCAACATATCTTTCTTGAATGTATGTGGTATCCATGTATCCAACTTTTGCAATGTTGAATCCTTCCTCCACAAAAACTCCCCTGACATCTTTGAAAATAACCTTGACCCTTCTTTCCCTTCTTCTGATTTCTTTACTTTTGCCCCCATACTTCTCCCCTCTGCAAATATTACTATTAATAATCATGAATTACGCCCCTTTGATTTCATCTCCCTGCATTCTGATATAATTGGGGAGCTGAGTTCAAATTCCAGTTGAATTCCTTGCATTCACTTATACACAAATACCCTTGGGAAAGGTATTAATCTGTCTCTTCCCTCCAGTTATGGGTTAAATAACAGGACAGATTGGGTTCTATAGCCTTGGCTGGCAAGGGATCAGGATGTATTTTCAAATTTGTAGAAAAGGTGTTTCAAATCATAACTTTTTTTTTTCTCCCAGAAATGATCTCTCGTCAAAAAAGGAGTGACATGAGCCACAAGTGTCACCGGATCATTCTCCAGTGACTAATCACATCAAGCAAGAAATAACTCTCAGTACATGGAATATCAGAACGCTGAACAACAGTGGCCATCTGGTGAATGTAGAATAGGAGACGAATAAGTTAAATGTCAACATTTTAGGTTTATGTGAAACTAGATGGCCAAACAATAAAGATTTTGTCAGTGACAACCACAGGATTATATATGCAGACAGAGAGAAAAATAAAAAAGGAATTGGATTGATACTGGATCAAGGCATGAAAAAATGCATTCTGGGATCCTGCCAATTTTCTGAAAGAATTCCTGTAGTAAAACCGAAAGGAAAGCCCTTCAAAATATCTGTTATAGTTATGTATGCATTAACAACACCAAGTACAGAAGAAGAAATTTAATATTTCAATGCCTCAGTGTAAATCACAAGAAATCATAATTATTTTGGCTAAACTAGACAAGGAAAGGGAAGAAGAAATAACTGGTGAATTCAGACTAGGAACTTCCAATGAACATGATAAAAAACTGGTCCAGTGGTGCAGGGCAAATGACTAGGTAATAGCCAACACCTGGTTCCAAGAACATCCAAGATGATTGTGAACATGGAAAAAGCCCAAAAGGAGAAACTAGAAATCAAATCAACTACATAACTATCAACAAGAGATTCAGGAATGAAGTTGTTCACTGCAAAACATATCCAAGTTCAAAACTGTAGATATGACCACCTCCCAGTTATATGCAAACGAAGAAACAACGGAAACTGAAGAGGCCTAATGCAGGAACCAATTTGCAATACAACAGTCTCCTGAATGACCTGAACCTGAAGGAAAACAGTGTGAAAAGACAATATGAGAGATGTTATGAGGATGTATTTACATATAAAAAATAATATTAATAATGTCTTTTAGACATTATTAATATTATTTTTTTTTATATATAAATGCATCCTCATGTTATAAAGGTATTCTATTGAGCCCTACTTGTTATTACAAAAAAGTTTTGATTCACAAAGTAGTTGTTAAATAGAGAAATTAGGAATAGAACATTTTGGAAGATTGTGAAATGTTCGAGTAAAATCGAAGGAATTCGAAATGTTCTAGAAATATGCAAATTATGTGTTAGCCCTTACAAAATAGGTTTTAGGAAGAAAGTAGTTAGTTGCTGACATTATCAAATCTGGCCCAATTCATGGATCTGTGCATCCAGCCAAAAGAATCTCTAAGAAAAGTTGCTGACCAACTCAAACCTGAAAGAGAACCTCATGGAACTAAAAGGGTAAATAGATTTTTATTTACCTTTTCATTGACCATACTGGAAATTATTCTTTACATACACATTTAAGGATTTCCAAAAAGTATAGCACTTAAACTACTTCGTTAACTTAACTGGGTAAAAATACTGACCCTTCCTTCCCTTTCGTAACACTTCACCTGCCTGTAGTAAACTCTACGTTTCTGTTTTGAATACAAAAAAATTGTAAATTTTGTATATATATATATATATATATATATCGTTTTGAGTTTATCGTAAATTAATTTTTTTTTTTTTAATCATATCACCCTGAGCAAGGCGGTAACGCCACTGATGTGCAGGGGGCTACGTAAGAGTGAAAAGATTGGAAAAGAGAAAGCCGGAAACCACATCCTAAACAGGAAATGAGGGATGAGCCTCTTCACTCGTTCAATAGACGTGGGTGGAGTGTAAACCGGGCGATAGTTTAGTCTATCTACTCCAATTGAAAAAAAAAAATTAGAGTAAAAATTGGAAAAGAGTAAAAGATTAGATAAGAGAAAGCCGGAAACCACATCCTAAACAGGAAACAAGGGATGAGCCTCTTCACCCATTCAATAGATGTGGGTGGTTCTGCACTATTGTAAGAACTGCAACCTTGAAACTTCTGAATATCGTTTCTTATGTCTTTGTCTATTTTTTGTATGTGATTTAACTCTGAGTTTTGGTCAATCATTTTTTTTGTTACACTTAACACATAACAGAGACAAAATGAAAATGGAGACTCAAAATGGGATGCACTAAGAGAAGCTTTAGTGACAGACATCATCCCAAAGGAAAATGTACGTAGAAAGAAAAACAAATGGCTCACAAACAGAATACAAAAGAGACAGAAAACAATGCCAAGACATGGAATGGAATACAGAAAACTACACAAGTAAATAAGGAACAAATGCAGACAGGCTAAAGAATAGCTCAATGAAAAATGTGCAGAAATAGAGATTGAGTATCACTAATAAAGGAGATATACATAAAAATAAAAAAACTAACAAAAGACATGCACATCAAGAGGATGCATAATATCCAAGGATGGAATGCTCCTATTAGAGAAAGAAAAAAATACTTCAGTGATGGGATAAATATATTAAAAACTGAAATGAAAGCTGCACTGCCCAAAAAAACAGAAACAAAGTGGCAGGGCCAGAAAAAAAAATTTAATAGAGTAATTGACAGCCCTAAATGATTTTGGTATAGACAAGATTAAAGTGATAATAAATGAAATATACAAGAGTCGTGATATACCAGAAGATCTCAGCAAATTCATTTTCATAGCACTGCCTAAGAAGCCAGGTGTAAACAAATGTGAACTCTACCGAACAATCAACAGGCCACATAACTAAACTTACCATCTGAATTCTGATGAATAGCGCCCACAGCAGAATCAGGCCAGAGATAGGACAAGAACAGTGAAGGTTCATCAAAGACACCAGAACAAGGAACATGATATTTATGCTCAGAATGCTGTCAGAAAGAGCAATGCCATAGCAGAAGGACCTGTATTTTATTGACTATGCAAAGGCATTTGACAAAGTACGCCACAAAGATCTGCTAGAGCTGCTCGACCACCTTGATATATTCAGGAAAAACATTAGAATAATCAAGGATCTATACTGACAGCAAACTGCCTGCATATGGGCAGGGAAAGAGTTCAGCAGATATACAAAAATAGAGACGGGTGTAAGACAAGGATATCTCTTCTCACTGGATTTATTCAACCTATATAGTGAAGCGGATGTGTGTTGTGGTGCAGTGGATATCGGCTCGGAATGAGAAATCAGGGAGCCGAGTTCAAATTCCAGTTGAATTCATTGCATTCAGTTACACGCAAATACCCTTGGGAAAGGTATTAATCCGTCTATTCCTTCCAGTTATGGGTTAAATAACAGGACAGACTGGGTTCTATAGCCTTGGCTGGCAACCAGTCTACTGCAGAAAGCAATGGCAACCTACTGCAGGATAATGTTCTGCCCGGTCAGTCATGTCTCTTTCGAGACATGATCGCCCAAGTGTGTTTCATGTATGGCACTTAACTGACTGATATAGTGAAGCAGTTCTGAGAGAACTAGAAACTCTGCCAAGATTCATCATTGGCAATCACAGTCTTTGCAGCCAGGTTTCTTTTCAATCGTATGGGTGGCACTTCTGGCTAAATGTATAGATTTCTCCATAGCGCAGTGTTGTCAACCAAAATCAATTTTATGTGAATTCATTAAATTCTCTTTGATTTGCAGCTATCTCCACCACCACTATTTGTAAAGTGATTCACCAACTGTCAACAGATTAAATTTTTTCATAACATAATATTGAGGAAACTCAAGTGTGTGGTCTTCTCCATAGTGCAGTGCTGTCAACCAAAATCAAATTCATGTGACTGATGCAGAAGTAATTTGTTTCATTGATTAAATGTTAGAAATCAATTTTATGGCACAACAAAAAAGAAATAAGTATTCCACTTACTTTAAAGATTGTCTGGAGGATAAAGAGGTTTGCGTAGGCTTAACACCCCTACCTGTAAAAACGACAAGTTACAGAAGCATCAACGACTCCCTTGTCGATAACCTATACTATAATAGGAGCGATGGGAGTTGAAAATAAATATTTTAAAGACATTGATGTTATAAATATTCATGCTATTTATAGTTCTTTACTTCAGTTAAATTTTTGCTACTACCTGTGACTTAGTTTTCAAATGAACAGTGCAGATAAAAAAAAAAATTCCTCATCTCTAGAAACACCTGAGAGTAAAAGCTAACTAAATGCTGTTACTAATTTGGTTTTATTAATGAAAAGAAGACAAGAAATCAATAAGTCAAATTTCATAATAAAAAGATATCAGAATAAAATACATTCTAGTATAAACTGTATACATAAAATGATTCCTTGCAAAGATTCCTAGTAAGACAAAGTGATGAGAAAAAAAAAATCTTTAAGTGCAATATTACTTCTCAAATGGTAAACCCTCTTTACATTATTGAAAAAGATAGAGTCACAAAAATATTTTCATGTGAAATCAAATACTGATGAAGTAGAAACTGAATTTCAACTGTGATATTCTAATACAAAGAAAGTAATTTGCTTGAGATTCATATCAGCCTTAAGTATGATAATATCTCTTTATCGCATGCATGCACACACGCAGATGCACAACAAACAGGAGTCGATGATATCATTTACTAGATTGTCCAGGAAAAAAAAAATGTCCTGTTCATCATATGAAAAACTAGGATAAAAAAAAATTTGATTAATATTAAATGCTAGTTGTAAAAATATATTCAAAATCAGTTCTTATGAATGGGCTGGTTAAATACCTGTTTTAGCCTTGTTTCCCCCCAAAGGTAAAAATCCACCTTGAACAGCTAAGCCACAAAATGAGCACAGATACAAAATATTTGGTGAGTGATCCAGAGCATGAAAACAGAAAAAACAGCATACTGTTTGAGAATACAATGAAGTTAATTAATAGTTTGCACTTGACTTCAGTGAATAAGCAAAGGTCAGTGTTGTTGTGAAGAAGACTTTTTTTTTTTTTTTAATGTAATGCTAGAAAAGAGAACAGAGAATAGGGGTGGGGTAGCAAACAGGAAGAAAAGGTCAAGGAAGGGCAAACAGGAAGAAAATATGAGGGGACAAGCAAACAGGAAGAAAAGGTGAGGGGACAAGCAAACAGGAAGAAAAGGTGAGGGGACAAGCAAACAGGAAGAAAAGGTGAGGGGACAAGCAAACAGGCAACTATAGTTATTCAAGTTCAGTTTGAACTCATATAGTTGGCCAGGTTGGAGGTAAAGAAAAGCTAGATGATACATATTTGAACCATGGAATTCATGATGGGTAAATTGTTGATATTTTATATTTTTAATTTTGCGAATGTGTTGTTTTTTACAGATTTTGTTGACTGTGGTACAGTATAGTATGGTCAGTTGGGCACTGCCTGTAAGAAAAAGAGCACCATGATGCAATTCATTCAACCAGAAATTTGGAAATGGCATACTATACTGCTTGGCATTTGTGCTGGAAGCTCCAATACAAACATTTCAGAGTGTTTGGGTGTCAATCTGAGGACAATATAAAGGCTTCAGAAAGTTCAATGGGTCTAATGGTGATTATGAAGGTATGATAACTGAAAACTCACACTGGTAATTTTGATAAGAAAAGAACTTCTAAATTTGTTGGTTAGGGCCTAAGACTCAACACAGAGGCCTACATCAAGTGCCTTGAGTTAGTAGTGCTGTCCTGGGTCAAGAGGGTGGCTGCTGGAAGATCCTATATCGACAAGCAAAAGAACCCAGTCATTGTTGTCAGACAATTTCTGCCACCACATCACCCTTTACATCTGGCCACCAGACTGCAACCTCCTTGATTATGTGTAGGGCACAATTGAATGAGGGACCAACAAAACTCATTGTAATACCAAAGATAAAATGAAAGAAAGCATTATAGCAGTATTCACTAACTTAAACAAGAAGATCATCCAGGAAGAGTTGAAAGAGATTCTGAAGTTGTCTGAAGGTTGTGGCTGAGGCAAATGGGGATTTTAATTTACTCTTTAGTATTTCAAAATATTTTTGTGTAATCTTGGTAAATATATATATTAAAATGAATTGTCAGCGTTCCTTTTATTTTTGCACAGTTTAGACAACAATTTATAGATCTTATCCTGTATTTAAATGATTTGTTTGAACAATACCAGCTGATAACAAACAGAAAACGTTGCTTGAGCCACTTAAAAAACCAAAAATGAATTTTAAAAAATTACTACCCTATATAGTTATTAGATTGAGTGTATGAAATGTATAAGCAAATGTAATTGTTATTACATGAAAGAGAAGCTCATAATAATATACAAAATTAACTGAGAGGAAGACCATTTTAAAGAGATGATTAACAATGAAGTCTTGCAACTTTATCTTCTCTTTGGTTCATGCCAACCTGCTCAGCTGCTATAGCCCACAGTAATCAATTTTTCTGGGCATTTCAGTGTCATAGTTCTGATCCCAACAGATACCTATTTTTGTCTGCTTGCAATAAGTGTAAACATGTTCTCAAAAAAGACAAGTCTTTATCTGCTGATAGAATGAGACACAGTACAGACTAACAAGTTGGGATCTTGTGACTTCAGGTGGCTCTATAATAGTGTATTAAATATGATAAACAAAAGTTGTTAGAGTTGAAATTGTTAGATGTAACTGTAAGTTCTACACTAACAGTTTCTTCTCTTGCACTTGGCTTGAGTCACTGTATCAGGACAGTAAGTTTTTCTCAGCAAAATCCATCTTGCACATTTACCATTTGTCTGTGTATTGAATGCTGTTGACATATCTGGTTGGTTAATCCTGCTATTCATCTCAAGATCCTCAACAAAATTCCTAGGAGGATCTGCAATGTAATCAGTACTGTGACCTTTGTTTACGTCAGTACTGACTTAGCATCATGACTTCAGTCACTTTCTCACTGATGTGATGTGGCTTACTCCTGTCTTTTCTATACATATTTTCATGGCAACTGCTTTAAGGGATTTTTCCCCAGGTGCCTTGACTACATGAATTTAAGTGTGCTACTAGATTGGTATTTAGGTCCCAGTTGAAATAGCTAAATATAACTTCCTCTTCTATTCTAACAGTTTTTTTTTTTTGCACTTCAAGAGGTAGTGGAGTTAACTTCTGGCCTCTTCCTTCTCAAGTCAACTTTGATCTTCGAAAATTTAAATGCAATGTTAATTGTTATCCTCTATCTTTGTGATTCCTGTTCTTTTATTGTTCTCTTTTTTTAATAGTGTGATTTTTTTTCTCATATTCTCTAACACTCAGTAATCCCTTGTGTCTATAGTGGCTTTATTGCCTTGGTTACACAATTATTATAAACCTTTTTGACAACTTAATGAAGTTTTGATAACCATCATCTCAAAATATAGATATAATTTTAGCATTTTAAATATAAATCTTAACATAGATAATTATACATGATTGTAAAACTATTTATATAGGAGATGCAGAAAGGTTATATTCCCAAAATCTGACCAAACATTAAATTTCTCAAAGGGTTTCTTGGAGAGGCAGTTAATTTTTCAGCACTTGTTCATATTCTCTTAGATGTCATGTGTTGTCCTTCAGCTTTGACATAGAAAAATGTATTTATATGTAATATATTTACCAATTTTTTTAACTGCAATGTCAATAACTAGTTATCTTCCTTGCACTGGCAAAACAAGCATGGGCAAAGGATCTATGAATGCCTTACTTTTTTCCCAGAATAAATAATTTTTGTACAATATAAATTGTAAATGTCTCATTATTAGTAGATTTTATTATCTTTCCAGATTTCTCTCATAGCCAATAACTTATCAATGCAGTTTCATTACCGAGGTATTAATAATAGAGAAACATGGAGTCCAATAGAGAGGGACATCAAAACTGAAACATGGCCTATTGGTAAAAGTATATTTTCTCACATTAAAATTAGTTTAGAAAATATTCACTGGGAGTGTGAATAATTTTCTTGTTTGGTGGTGATAGGGGGTTTAAAGTTCTTAAGCCCCACTTTCCTCCTTGACCTGCATGACCTGGTTTCTAAGTCATCTTTGTCACTAGATATCAGGTGTCAGTATTTTTTTTAATAACAATGATGGACTCTTCCAATATGTTTATGGAACCAAGGGGCAAAAACCCAATCCATGAAAGAGCAGGTGATAACAACTAGAAAAAAGTATTTAAAGACTTTGGAAAATCATGTAGCAAGCTGCAGTTATAACTTTTGACAAGAATGTGCACAAGAAAGTGTAATACACTGATTAGTTAAAAGTATAATTTAAGCAAGCAAAATCTGCAGGTACTTTTAAAGCTGCTTACAACAAGGCTAAATAAATGTCTTGTTGCTTTGCAAATGGCAACTAGTTTCAACTTTCACAGAACGTTCAGCTGGCATTGGTTACAAAGGCAGTAAACTATCTATACTCCTGAAATCATATTCAAGGGAGGTAATTACAGACAGGCAACTGGAACAATGGGCTAAACACTTGACCTCTACTCCAGAGAAAACTGTCATCCATGAAGAGCTATATTAAACCACTGTGAAAAAGCTTAGAAAATCCATTGAGGTGATAAAGTATTCAAACAAAACTTAGAATGCTAATTTCTTTGCTATAGAAACATATTGTAAATCAAGGAACAATGGATTGTTAATTTTTTTTTTATGCTTAACTTTTTCCAGGTTATTTAAAGTTAGAAAATATTTTTAGATTATTATCTAAAAAAAAAAAAAAATTGTAACAATGTTTTAGTGATTACATATCATACTAATTAACTCCTAGCTGGAGAGATGAGGTACATTTATGCTTTTCCATTTGGGCACAAGTGAATATAAGGAATCCAATTGAAATTGGAACTCAGCTCTCCAGTTAACAATTCTGAGTCATTATCCATTACACCACTCACAAATCCACCAGCATCTGGTATTCCCAAGCATTCATCCATTTAATTGCTTGTTGAGCAGGCTTTATGTTGCTTAACTTTGTTGATAATAAGGAAACTGGTCTTAGGAATTGATTGTGATAGGTTAATATCTAATGCAAATTTTACTAAAAGAATTGGGCAATTATGATGAAATCTAGGAACTTTTATGCAATCTTCATTTTTGTTAAATGTCTAAAAAAGAGTTATAAGACATTTTATTAACAGTTTATAAGTTAATACAAAGTGTCAACGAGAACATTATTCTATCAATTCCAGCATTCTGCCTGAATTAATTTATTTCTCTATTCAGCAGATAGCAAAACTAAATTTGCTTATCTGTACATCACTAAAATGCTCTTACCATATGGAGTCTACTGTTTATTATCATCACTGTACTCAGGGTGTGATGGGTAAATCATTGACATTTTATATTTTTAATTTCAACTACATGTATTGTTTGTTTTCGTTGACTGCACAGCATAGTAGGGTCAGTTGGGCACCGTCTGTGAGAAAATGAGTATCATTACGTAATTCACTTTGCCAGAAATTTGAAAAAGGCAATCCGTACTGATTGGCAATTGTGGCAGCAGCTCTATTAACATTAGATAGTATATGGGTGTCAGTCTGAGGACAGTGCAGAGGAACTGAAGAAAGCTGGACGAATCAAATAGCGATTACGAAGATGTTTGGAGTAATCACTAGTGATGGTAACATTATACCTCCATTCATCTTTCTACAAGGCCTAAGACTTAACACAGAGACCTACATCAAGTGCCTTGAGGAGGTAGTGCTGCCCTGGGTCAAAATACTGGAAGGCTATGTCTGGCAACAAGACACTGCACCATGGCACACAAGCAGGAGAACCCAGTCATGGCTGTAAGATAATTTTTGTAACCAGATTACACTTTAGATCTGATCACATAACTCCCTAGACTACAACCTCTTTGATTATTATGTGTAATTGAGCAAGAAACCAACTCCTTATAACACCAAAGATGAACTGAAGGCAAGGATTATGGCAGCATTCACCAACTTAAACAAAGAGACTGTCCAGAAGAGATTCAGGAGATTTCGAAGTCCGCAGGAGGCCATGGTTGAAGCCAATGGTGATTTTGTTGAACAACTTTACTCAGTATTTCAAGATATTTTTGTACAATTTTGGTGTATATATATATATATATATATATATATATATATATCTGTTAAAATGAGATGTCAGTGTTATTTTCTTTTTTATGTAATTTATAGGAATTTTCTTTATTTCTTCCCATCTTAATTTTAAGTTCCCTCAAAAACCATCTCAATAAGAGAGGCTTAGAAAAACATAAGAGTTCTCATAGAGCTTTCTTCTCACCTTTTATTATTGATGACTACTACCCATAATTCCTTTGTTTATATCCCCTCATACCATCAAAGTCGTGTAATTTTTTTCCTATGTCAAAAAGTCCAACTGGAAAGCATTTTTTTTACAGTTAGTAATACACAATTTGGTTCAGTTTGAAAAGACAGTGCATGAGTGGTAATACTTGCTTAAATTGATTTGATGAAACTAATTTTAAAGAAGCCTACAAACCCTTATTTAGGTCATATAATACTTTGGGTTGCTAAAACCTTTTATAAGTTCATTAATCAAATCCACTCCAAAGTGAAAAGCTTAATGTTTTTAAGAAAATGTTTTTTGTTCCTTATTCTAAGTTTCTTCTTGATTTAGACACTGAATATACTTTTTGAAACTGATTAAATTTTACAAGTCTTAAAGTTCATTTGTATATAGATCAGTTTATGGCAATTAACCAGAAAAAAACTAGGAAGGAATTTTTTAATCTTTATTACTTAAAAGGTTGTTTGAGTGTAATACTGGATATTTATCTTTCACAGCAATGTCCAAGCACAAGTGAATTATTTAGCAGTGGCCATCACCTTATTAAGGTTAAGAGTAAATAGTAGTTGATAAAAACTCATTAATTCTATGATTAACTTGGTAAACTTCAAGTTTAAACAAGTTTGTTTTCAATCTCCTCATACTAAGTTACTAAATCATTGGTTACCAAACAATAAAAAGACTGGCAAGTAAGATTCTCTTGTCTGCTAAATCATTGGGAATCAATTTTTATACCACAAAAGGCATCATTTAAACATTCAATATATTCATATCTCATTAGGGTTTTACAATTCTACAGAAAATTCAGATCAACACAAGATGGATTGCTTTGGGTAAATTTTATTCAGATAAAGTAAGAATATCTTAAAACCCTGCTGATGGATCCAATAAGGCTAATGTCCATGAATATGGATCCTGAACTGCATTCAGATGAAAGAACAAGGATTCCAAACACCCTGCTACACGGATTAGTGTTGATAAAGTTATGATTTATGAATATTCTTTCAGTTAGTCCACTTGGCACTACTTGATCATGAGATATGGTTTTGGAAATTTTACAAAGTCGTAGATTTTTTTTTTTTTAAATCATTTCACCCCGAGCAAGGTAGAAATGCCACTGATGTGCAGGGGGTTACATAAATGTAGAAAGATTAATTAGAAAAGAGTGAGGAGTACAAGCTAGTTAGAAAGGAACAATAGAAAGCTGAGAAAGCAGGTGCAATGACAGATACATGGGTGGAGAGAAAGTGAAGATTATACAGGGGAGGGGAGAGAGCTAGAGTCCAGTGGTTAGTAGGTGAGTATTAACTTTGCATTTAAATTTCTGGAGGTCGTAGCCGTCAGGAAAGCAAGAATACGGGAGTGAGTTCCACAGGCGGGAAGTGCAAGAGAGGAAGCTGCAGGAGTAGAATTGTCGTCTGCATTTGGCTAACCTGACTGTGAATGGGTGGGACCCAGTTGCCAGTCTGGTTGCACGGGTAAACACCTGTTGAGGAGGCATCAGTGACTTAAGCTCATCCTAGCAGAAGCCATGAAAGTATTTATAGAAGAGACAGAGGGAGGCCACATTTCGACGATGGGAAAGTGGCTGCAGTCGAGTCGCCAGATCAGTACCTATCACATTACAGACTCTCCTTTGGAGCTTGTCAAGAACACTGAGGAGAACGGCAGGGGCACCTGACCATAAATGGCAGCAGTTCCAGTGATTCTAGTTATTGGGTGCTAATGCATTGTATTGAAATACATTGCTGCACATGTGTAGGCACATTCAGGTACTCAAAGACTGTATGAAATTTAGATGCTTCCAGCCTTAAAAGTGTGAGCAGATGACAGGCACACTAATGACTTATGTTTCAAAGTTAATATTTTCTCATACAAGGGAAGAATAATGACTAAAATTAATGAGAGAATGTTAATGATTCTTTGTATAACTAATGTTCTTTTTTATTTTTTTATCCCGACACTCAATAGAGTCCTAGAAGAACCACATGTACTGCAGTCACAGTAGAAGTGAGCATGATAGCTTGATGGAGTCCAAACTGCTCCAGGCTGGATTTAATTCAGTTTTCCTTCTCCTAGACTAGTTGCTATCCAAGGCTATTTACCCATAGCTGGTGAAAAAAAGAGATGGATTCATACCTTTTCTCACGCTATTAGCATGTAGTGAATGTAATGGATTTGACTGGAATTCAAACTTGGCTCTCTGATTCCTCAATTTGAGCCTCTATCCATTACTCCAACATACCTCCTAACTAATGCTTACAAACAGGTATACAATACTTTACAATTGATCATATTTGAGGAAAGGATTGACAGCCCAAAAAATGAATGAAACTGAATCAAGTTTAGGGATATCATTTAAAAAAAAAAAAAAAAAAAAAAAAAAAGCTTGCTTTTTGTTGGCCTCAAAGTCATCTGTATTATTTTGCAAAATTTATCAATTTGTTTTTTACAGTTTATCAACCCCTCTGAAATTAATTTAAATCAAGAAAATATTTTTTTTAGATTATCTCAAAAAAAAAAAAAAAAAAAAAAAAAAAAATACATTAGTGATACAAGTCTTACTAATTAACCCATAGCTATGGGGAGAAGAGGGGTATTTGAGGGTAAGTGAATATAACAAACTCAACACAGTTCTCAAATTAACAATTCACCACCTGCACATTCATGCTTACAAAACCTGGTATTCCTCAGTAGTTATTCATCTAGGTACTGACCAGGATATGTATTGCTTAACTTTGGTGATTCTAAGGGAACTGGTGTTTCAAAATGACTGTAAGCCATTAGTTTGCAAAAGCATCCATATAAAAGCCATGAACTCAAAAAGCATCTGTGTACAAATGCATACTTATAAAGACCAATGTAGCCATGTCACAATTTTGTGTATTGTTTTATCCGAATGTTTACAGGAGACATAAAATAATGTTACTTACCTTTGATTTTTGTATTCTGCCTTTTTTTTATTTTGAAACGCCATTTAGAGGTGCAGTTTTTTAAGCAGTGTGAAAAGGTGTCTGCTTCATTCACTTTTTTCCTGGTAAAGATATCAGCAACATTACATTGGCTGACAACCTGAAAGAGCACAAAGAAAAGCAGAAAATGAGACAATTGCTCAGACAATAACAGTAAATGGCAAACAACAAAAGTAGAAACAAATAAACAGAAATAGAAATTAAAAAAAAAAAAGAACATTTTATAGAGTGAATATTTTTATAAATAAAACAAATATCAGGTGACAAAAATGTTTGTGCGGGTTCAGCTGTTTACTAGTTTATCAGGCTGGAAAAAAAAAAATTTAACCCATAAAATGGCAATAGTTCATAACCATTTTCAATAGCATAATATTTACACACATTTAGTACCAAATAACCTATAAAAAGTATACCTTGTTTTTTAAATAATTTTGCCCTAAAAAAGTCAATAAAGCCATTAAGATGACTGAGAGTATAATAATAATAATAATAATAATAATAATAATAATAATAATAATAATAAAAACTCACTATTAAGAAGAAAGAACAATAAAAGAACAAGAATTAAGATAATGACTGGAATTGCAGTTAAATTTTTGAAGATTGATGTTAACAGGGAAGCAAGAAGCCTGAAGAGAGTTCCACAAGCAAGAAATCTCAAAGAAACTGTTAGCATAAAACTTACAGTTGCATTTAGCCAGTTCAGCTGTAAAATGATGAGACCCTGCTGCCAAATATAATAGTACACTTATATTCATGATGTCTAGGTACCATAGAGGGAAGTTTATCAGAAAAATTACCATGAAAGTACTTTATAAAAAAAGGAAGAGAAAAAATACATTATAGCTGTAGAAAATTGACTGAAGCTGAGATATCAGGTTAGCATTGCAAATACTTTGGATTTTATCAAGGATCTCTAAATATATAGCAGGAGCACCAGACCAGACATGGCAGTAATATTCAAATTAAGGATGAATAGTAAGTACAAAAATTTAAATACCTAGGAAGTGTTCTAACAGGAGATGGAAAGTGTAACACAAAGATCCGAAGGCGAATTGGCATGGTGAAGGATGCGTTCCAGAAGCTGAGTAAAGTACTAAGACACAGGAAAGTTTCCCTAGAAACAAAGAAGAGAGTGCTAGATGTGATGTCAGTTCTTCAATACGGCAGTGAATGCTGGACAATATCAAAAATGAGGAAAAAACTTGAAGCAGCGGAAATGTGGTTTTACAGAAGGATGCTGTGGATATCATGGACTAAAGATGTGAGCAATTATGAGGTTTTGGAAAGAATGGGATTGAAAATAAAACTAATAGTGAGCATCAGAAAGAGACAACTGAAGTTCCTGCGATATGCAATGAGGAAGGAGGGCTTGGAGAACCTGATACTGACAGGCCAGATAAGGAGAAAAAGAGACAGAGGAAGGCAGTGGATAACATATTTGAAAAGCCTGATCAGGTGGATGATGGAATGAGGGTTGCATGGAATAACAGGAACATTAAGAGCCACCAGGGATAGGGAGAAGTGGAGAACCATGATCGCCTACATCCTGAAAGGATAGGGCACATAGAAGAAGTAGATTTATAAACATTTGTTGTTTACTTCTGTGGTGGTGAAATTCTGTGCTTGTAATAATAGATATAATATATATGAGGCATATTTTATATTGCATCAGTTATAGACGTAGAAGGGAATGACAACAGATTATCAGCAGTTGAAAAGATGGCAATCTCTTTTTTAGAATTTCACAAATGCCTCTAATTTATCATCAGGACATTTGATGTTAGAAGAATTGTGAAAAGAAGAAAAGCAGGAATTAGTGGCCCAAGACATTGATAATTATAATATTGATATGTTCTCTCCAAGAAACAAAAAAAAAAAAAAAAAATCAAAGAATTTTGTATTAATATTGGCGTTAGACAGTACAAGTAATTAACTTTGGAAACAGTACATATTATAGAAATGGTTTTGTCATCAACACCAAGTGGAAGAATAACATCTATAAGCAATGCATGAACAAGCATAATATCCACATTCCATATGCTTACAGAAATAACAAGTGAAATAAATTGGATGGCCTGAAAGTGGGTTGTGAGATTTTGTCTAATGTATAAACAGGCAACTTATAAAAAAAATGGTCAGCAAACAGTGAAGATCAACTGAGCACTAAAGTTGAATCTAAGCTGATTCAAACATGTCAAATGCTTAAATTACAACTCAACACAAGCAATTAAAATATATCCTTGTTTTTTTTTTTTTTTATAACCACTTCATCCCAAGCAAGGCAGGACTGCCACTGGTGTGCAGGGGGTTACAGTGAGAGAAAAACAAGGTAAAGGGTATATCAAAGAAAAGATAAGAGATGGATGGGTATCAAGTAGATAAAAGATAGTAATTAACATTGCAGTTAAACTTTTGAAGATTGTAGCTATCAAAGAAGCAAGCAAACAATATGGAGTTCCACAAACAGGAAGTATGCGTAAAGAAACTGTAAGAGTAGAAGAAACGATTACATATAACTATTTTGACAGTAAAATGGTGGGACCTTGATGACAATCAAGTAGCACATGTAAATACATGTGGTCAGGAAACCAGGGGAAAAAAGCTCATCAGAATAGTTGTCATTAAAATACTTGTAGAAAAGACAGAGGGAAGCCACACCACAGCGAGAAAGTGATTGAAGATGAGCTGCTAAGTCTGGATTGATTATGTTGCAAATCCTCCTTTTGATTTTGTTGAAAACCTTGCTATGAATAGCAAGAGCACTTGACCAGATATGTCAACAGTATTCAATGCATGGACAAATGGTAGATTTATGTGCAAAATGGATTCTGATAAGAAAAACTTCCTGGCCTGACACAGTGACCCAACATTCTTAGCAGTAGAAGCAGCTATAGATTCAATGTAGTGAAATCATTTGAGAGAGTGAAGCCAAGGAGGTGCAGTGCGTTGCTCTCTAAGAGATTAGCATCATCCATTCTGATGGTAGGCAAGAAAATTTCTCGATAGTTATAAGGATTGCTAAATTGAAAAAGAACTATCATTTTGAAGTAATTTGGTTTCTATACTTATTTTTTGTTGTTTCTGTTGTACAGCTTATCAACCCATTATGGGATATTTAAAGCCAAAATATATTTTTGAATTGTTTAAAGATTTTTTTTTTTTTTTTGCAAGAGAATCCTATATTAACAATTTTGATGATAAAATATAAAATTATATAAATTTATGTCAGGATCACTTGTAATAAAATTTTTTCCTTAAAAATAATATGTAGGATTTTTATATGGATTAATGTCCTGAAAGAGTTCTTTCATGTTAATGGCCTGATTTTGTTTAGCAGCATATCAACTACTATGGGTTATTTAATGCCAGAATCTCAATATTTTGAACATAGTTTTTGATATGTCCTGGAAAGGGATATCTATATTATTCAAAGTAGCTAAGTGGTTTTGGCAAATGTAACCAGGTAGGAAAATCTAGCAAGTAGCTGTAATGGGCTGGTACTTGTCGTAGTCGTATGCAGTATGCTTAGGCATACCTGCCTTAATCTGTATTTTAATTTTAGAGGCGTTAAAATTAACAAGCCACTTCTTAGCACAATTTTAATTTTGGAGGTGTTAAAATTAATTAATACAGAACCGTTTTCCTTTTAGAATTGTTAAAATTAACAAGCTATTTCGTAACAAATTTAACAGAATGTAGGTATTTTTGAGATCAGCTACTAATTCGATTTTACCAGACAGATCAGTCTTACTTTTAAGACAAGAGTAAATACTTCTATCATCAGCATAAACACCAAGTTGAGAACTGATGCCATCAGGAATTTCACTGATGAAAATGAGGAACAACGTAGATCCAAGGATAGACTATCATTAATTCAAAAAGATCTAGAAGAGTGGCCATTCAAGATAACTTTCATTTTCTGATTTGATAAAAAAAAAAAGTTCAAAAATTGTTTAGAAATACCATCACCTTAAAACTTGTGAAGGAGACAAGTATATCAAACTGTCAAATGTCTTTGAGTTATCCAAAGTAACAGCCCAAGCATTGCCATTCTTATCTTAAGCTTGATAAACCCTTTCAGCAATAATTAATACATCAGCAGTGAACCTAGAGAAACAAAAGCCATGTTTGTTTGAAAGAAAACTCTGCAAGGTGAGATGTTTAACAATTTCAAAGTTGATTAGAGCCTATAGTACTTTGCCAGGAAGAGGTAGAAGTCCGATAGGCAGACAGAAGGATCAGATAGTTGAACTTAAAGACTGGAACTACAGAAGGGTT
Source organism: Ascarosepion bandense (assembly GCA_037127315.1). Taxonomy (NCBI): domain Eukaryota; kingdom Metazoa; phylum Mollusca; class Cephalopoda; order Sepiida; family Sepiidae; genus Ascarosepion; species Ascarosepion bandense. Next base: position 59,668 of record JBBBDQ010001546.1, read on the forward strand.
TTTGACAAGCAGGAAAGCAAGTAAAGCAGCAATCTAAAAAAAGAACTAAGACAAAGCTGGACTGGAGTTTTATCAAATGAGCATTCTTCAAAATTAGAAACAAACCATTTATAATGAATGACAAAACAAACAAAAGTTCAGATAAAGACATAACATTTTTTTTACAATCTGCTAATGTATCCAGGAATATTAGTGTTATGGGGAAACACACCTATTCCTCAGATAACGGACTTTCCCTCCTATATTAATAAGAGTTAACAAAAAGTTAACTTGGGAAGTTCATAGGAGTTCTTTAGAGTTCTATTGGAGTTCAGTAGAACTACTAGGCAGTTGATGTTAGTTGACAGCCAAATACTAATTAGTCAGCTTTCAGTGGAAGATTACCAAGTTCTTAACATTTTGGGTGCGTTAAGTTGATTAGCAACCAACATAACCTGATTAGGGCGAAAACTACTCCACAACAATTAGTCCTTAACTAAATGAATTGCTGAAATATTGCTTCTTTTAAAGAAATGGGTTTGCTTTTGACTAGCCTTTTTATGTTTCTCACAATCTATGAAGAAGCTAATCAAAATGATCTGCTCAAGTTTGGATCTAAAAAGTAAATTAATATAGTCATTATAAAGAGTATTTGTTTAATACAACAATAACAATGAATGTGTTCTGAAAAAAGTTAACCAGAGTATTTCTGTATAAAACTACTGGCTGGAGTAGAATTGTTGGTATTAGACCACTCCTTTTCTCCAGTCCATGGTCACCTAGGTCTTATAATGTCTGATTGTTGCTTCTTGGTTTGCTACTTTTTGTTCATCAATCTTCTATCAATCTTTCTGGGCTTACATTGTTTAGATCCTGGAAAAGATGTATCTGACAAAGTCTGCTAGATCTCTGGAACAAGATGAAATTGATGCTACTAGCCAGATTACAGCAGAATTACAACTTCTGACAAGGAATAATTTGATGCTTAAACAATAACAAGTTGGTTTAATTTGATTAAAGTAAAATTCATCACAGTTGGTGCTGTGAGTGTTAATATAAGCTACAACAATATGGGACCACTGGTTCTGGTAGGGTTTTTTGTACTTCCGTCTGACAGTGTAATTATTGTTGAGAAATGTTATGATTTTGGTGGAGTTGGGCTTCTGATGACTTCTTTTGAAGAACAATTTTTAATAACTTCCTGGTATGTGTACGCAACTGGCCACTAATTTTCTCTAACTAGCTTATGATTGTTGCACACCTGAATAAATGGAAGTTTCTGCCAAATTCCTCTCCCCCAGTCATAATTCAGCCCAATTGGTCAATTCTGAGCACATGATTCCCCAGATATAGTCTTAATTTACATTGACAATATTCCAATTTTAGCAAGCCAACATTTATCATGTCCTGGGATCATGCTGGGATGCCAGCAACATAATAACATTGTTAAGTCTCAACCTTTGACCTTGTCAACAGCATAGTCAAAATACATATTGTTTCAAACCTTGGTTATCACCTCTGTGGATGTTAATAAGGTTGTAAGTTTTGTGTGTATTTTTTTTAGTTGAATTCGTGTGTTCAGTATATAAATAAAGATAGAAGAAGCATAAAAAATCTTCTGAGTTTCTAATATGGGCATTTATTTCTTTCGTGTTGATTGTATTGAAAGTTAAATTTCTTTTAAGCATGTCTAAGAAAGGATAAAGAAAATCAAGCTTATGTCAGTCTCATGCTAAGTTGGGATAGTCAAATCTCTGCTTTATAAATAGGAATGCTGAAAATTTATTGGAAAGTGAAATGAGAAAGATTGTCCTTTTTGGAAGTGGATCCATAAAATCACACATAACCAGAGGCCGTTTCTGGTTTCTTTCTAAGTTGCATCATGGGAAAATGAGTTAGATTTTTCATTCTTTATTATTTCATTTACTGGTTTTATTTCATATTTTCACACCTCCAAATTATCTAGACCTCACAACTGTGAATGAATACACTTTTTCTGGCCATAGGAATTAATATTTTCTTTTTAACTCTTAAAACTATTTAGCGTAATTCTATAGTTTTCCTAATATCTTCCGGTTCCATCTTATTATATCTGTAATGTTTTTAAAGCAAGCAGTCTTTGCAATTACAGATTTAATGTCAAGAGGGATGGCACCCAGGAGTAGCTGAGGGGCATAGACTCCAGTTATGTTCTTTTGTCTAAAGTTATAAGTTAAATTGTTGTGACAATAATTATTTTAGACAGAGCAGTTCAATTTAATTCCATTTAATATTTTTGTAGGTCATTGGGCATGCACAGGCCCTTGGGCTCTTACCCTTGATGGCCTCACATATCAGGGAGTCTCTTTATAAATAATAAATATGGTGATTTTTTTTAAGTGTAACTTAGATGTAGTTACAGACTGAAAAAGTGGAGTACCCAATGAGGATCAGTCTCCCTATGTGGAGTAATATTTGAGCAAGACTAGCTCGCTAACCATTACACCATGTAGAAGTGCCCCTATAAATATGAGATAGCAAGAATCAATTCATACAAGGCTGACACAAGGGAGATAACTGGATTTTTATTTGTTACATATGCAAATTTAAACTTGGATTTATCAAGAACTGTGTTAAACTGTTTTGCTTGGAAGACAAGTTGACATTTGAATTTAGGAAGTGAGCAATATTTTTCTAATAACATATGTACAAGAGATTCAGGAATCAAAAACTTTGTTTAGCTTATTAAGAAAAAATAAAGTTTTTGTTCAACATTAACTTTATTAATTGATATAATTGTCTTCTGCCATTCATGCAATTTCATAACTCTATCCTATTAGAAAGAGTTTTTTTCCCCATTAATTTCTTAATATTCTGTTAAATTCTGCAATGATGTTGAATACCCCCCCCCCATTACAAAATCGAAATGAGCAATAATAAAAAAATAGTTAGAGTTTTCTCCCTTACATTAGAGAATTCAATTTTTTTCATTTAAAGTGGTGAGGGGCCCTTTGACAAAATGTAATGATGAGCAAGCTTATCGCACTTGTTCAATTACAACTGAGAAGGGAGTTCGATTCTCACTCGGTGCTTCATACTTTCGGCCTTGTGCCACATTTAAGCTACGCTTAGTAAATCATTATGTAAAGCGTTTAGTATGATTTGTGCAGTATTGTGCACTCTAGGAATGACTAGCTGATATATAGTACCTTGCAGAATCATGTTATACAGGACATTAAAAATTAAAAGACTTCTATAAAGACAAGAATAAATGGTAATACAAAAGTTATCTGATGAATATACAGGGTGCCCCTAAAGTTTGGGCACATAGGAAATCTCATTAACTATATATTTTTTTACCTCCACAGATTAAACATGGTTTTGTCAAAAGAATTGACTTCTAATTTATGGTATGTTAAAGAATGTGTACTCAATGAAAATCACAGATGAAACACCCTTGATTGAATGCATAAAGAGTGAATGTGCTAAAGTTGATTGCAATGTGGAGTCAATGCATTCACTTCACATGAATCTTGCAAAGCACGTCAACCTTTGTTTCATAAATGACCGAAATCATATTGAAGATGTCATTTGTTAATATTCAAATTCAATAAAATGATGTTGAAAATTTAATTTCTTGAAAATATGCATTTTTGTCTGTGTCCATACTTTAGACACACACAGTGTGTATGTGTGTGTGTGTGTATATATATATATATATATATATATATATATATAAAAATGGGCATTAGGATACTTCTATTCCACTTAAGTAGTCAGTTTATAAATGTTAATTCAATGCCTTTTTATTGGTTAACATTGTAGGTGAGATCAGAAACTTTTAAATCGAACCCTGAACTAAAATCTGATTCTATCCCACAAGTGACCCAGGGTGAAGATAAAGAGTTAACCATCAAGGAATGATCAGACATTTTTTTTTTTAAATAACAACCAAATAGAAATATGTTCATAGAAAAATCATATTGAAGACGTTATTTGTTAATATTCCAATTCAATAAAATGTTGAAAATTTCATTCCTTGAAAATATGCATTTTTGGCCATGTGTCTAAATTTTAGAGACACCTTGTGTGTTTATATATATATATATATATATATATATATATATATATATATATAGATATTATGGAAATTAACGAATTTTAACGAAACTTGGTTATAAACAACTGACAATTTGAAATGAATTGTTTGAACATTATTTTTTATCTACTTAAATACGAGTATCGATAAAAAATAATGTTCAAACAATTCATTTCATATATATATATATATATATATGTGTGTGTGTGTGTGTGTGTGTGAATATTCTAAACATATGCTGTTAAATATAAGAGACAATGAATGTCTATTATGTTTAATCATGAGCCGTTCTAAACGTCGTATTTTTGCTTTAATTTCAGTTGAAAATAAAGACAAAAATTCTCCAACATTTGGATAATTATTTATTGATTTTCTTCTAAGCTTTCAGCTCACATGAGCCATCTTCAGAGAGGTTGTTTAAACTGAAATATTATAACATCCACCATCACCGACGATTTTATTTTGTGTTGACATAAAACTCTGCTTGGCAATGGCAATAGTTACCAAAAATAATAAACACAGTTCTTAAATTTGCGATGCGGTTTTATGACGTGACACCGCGTGATAGCACGAAATGACAACAAAACCATGTAGTCAAATGCAATGTAATATGTTATTTCCAGTTTTAAAGTTGATTCTATTGAGTGTATATATGTGTATATATGTGAATATATACACACAGCAGAATCCCTTGGTTAGTATGGCTGATGTGCACATCTGTAACTATAAAAATTCAGTTTTTAATTACTATGGTTAAACTGAAGAATGTTTTACCGCACTAATCAAGTATTATGTATGCACTAATTGAAGTTTGGTATATCAAAATTTTAGCACTCTAATCGAGGGATGTCTATATATATATAATATGCATTTTTGCCTATGTGTCCAGACTTTAGGATCACCTTGTGTGCGTGCATCTAGATTTTAGAGATACCGTGTATATGAGCTATAAAGAATCTTATCCTGGTTACCAAAAATAAACATGTGGTCTAACGCCTGGTGGAATATTACATTTATTTCTCTTTCTGGATGCTTTTTATCAATTACTTCTTGTTACCTGCTTGGAAGTTGTTTGCTTTTCTGGAATGTTCTCATAGAACTTGCTTCCAATTTGACCATATACAAATTGTCAATCTTTGAAAGAACTGCTTCTCTCTGATTAAATGGTAATTTATTTCATTTGTCTCACAATTTCATATTCTCTGGTGTTCTAAAGAATTCACTTTTCATTAATTATAATTGACTGTTTAGGTTGAAAATTGCACATAGAAATATAGTTCAGTATTTTTTCATGTATGTGGAAACAATACATCAAAGTAACTAATATAAGTTGGTACAAAGGAGACTCAATGCCTAACTTAGACAAATTAGGTATGTTAATCATTGAGTATTTTCAAGAAAAACCTTTGATTAGAATTCGTTTTGAAAAATCTAACAATATACCAAAAATATTTTCTTCCAGCAGTATTAGAATCAATAAACAAAAATATACAAATTTTGCTAAAATTCAACTTTAAATGCGCACTGTTATAGCAGTTACATCAAATGTATTTCTTTATGAAATGGTAAATAATATAATCTTTATAAAAGGTTTTTATAATAAATCTTTAGATTGCATTGTACTTGCATCACATATTTTCATAATCTTGTAAATAAACATTGCCAAGGGAGTCAAAGATGTATACAATAATAGCAGCGTCAAGGAAATAACTATCCTTTTGACACACTGTTTTTTGGTGGGCATAAAGGTTAAACAATGATGAGAGTTTAATCTTCAATAGGCATCTACTAATCATCTCATTGTAAAAAACAAAATATATACCAAAAATATTTTCTTTCAGCAATATTAGGATCAATAATCAAAAATATACCATCTATATATTTTGCTAAAATACATGTTTAAGTGCACATTGGTATAGCAGTCATTACAATACAATGAAAAATGATCTTGAATGAAGTTACTAAATTCTCCTAAGGCTATCAAAACAAACAAAAACCAAACAACTCATAAAATATAAAAACAAATTCATAAATAAGAAAAACTCATGCTTAATAATTCTTTCATTTTAAAAAGATTTTGTGTAAATTTAAATTCTGAAGTGAAAATGATTAAATACTTTAAGTTCAAAATATTACTTGATAATTTCGTATTTGCTTTACTATGAGATGTATATATAAAAATATTTAATCTGTTAATCTTTTTATAAGGTTTAAATTTTTATAAAGCTTTTTTTTCATACAATGCAAAGCACTTTACAACTGTAAATAAGGAAATATAGGATTAGATTCACAGATAACTGAAAACTATTCACATGTCTAATCCCCAGCTGAAGAATGGAGAGACATTTTTTTTTTGTAAATACCTAAAAAAAAAAAAAAAAAAAAAAAAACTATTGTCTGGAAGTCTGAGATGAGTCATTGTCCCACAAATTGTTTTGACTAAAACCCATGTCCTTGTTTGTTAATCACCAAGTTTTTGAACATTTCTCAGGTGTATCATTTATATAGCAATGTTCCCTTACACCTAAAAAATCATTGTAAATTCCCTTCCACATGACTGCTTCCCCAACGGCTACAATCTCTAGGAGTTTAAATGTAAGGTCAATAGACACCTAACAAACTTGCTTCCATTCTTTCAAACACTCTTCCCACCCACTCACCCATCTATCTATCATCCCCCCTTCTGACATTTCCTATATCTAACCACTATTTACCTTCCCCTATGCAGCCCCAAGTGCAATAGTGGCAGTGGAATGCTGTGCTTGGGGTGAAATGATTAAAAAAAAAAAAATCTACAGATAACTTAAAACATTCTAATTTTCCAAGCATAAGCACAAAACATTGATAATACCATTTTTCAACTATGGAACACTTAAACATTTTACTCAGTATTTTCTGCAACAGTGCTGTTCTACTCAGGAAATGCAGTTGGAATTTTTAAAACTTCAGGGACCACTGATGTTTTAATTGAGAACATTCTAGAGGAACTTTGGCTGTTCTGATCAGGAACCATCTAGAACTTTAGATGCTCTGATTGAAATTTTATGACATTTCAACCCTTGTTGGTTTATTTCATACTAGCATCATAGCCCGGTGTTGCCTGTGCAGTAGAAGGAGAAAAAAAAGAAAAATCTGTTTTTTTTTTTTTGTTGTTTTGCGTAAACGTGATTTGATGTTTTGTGTGACATTGTAAACAACATTGCGTTTGTTTTTGCTTCAAAATTACAGGAGAAAATATTTACATTTTTTGTTGAATAATTGAATTTAACATAAAAATTATTTATTGTTTTATTGACATTAGAAATATAAAAACTATTATGCTCTCAGTTTAGAAATTTTCAAAGAATATTGAAAAATGTAGACGTTTAATTTTAGAGGAAACAGTTACATTAATGCCACACGAATTACAGACATTTTTTTTTACTTTTTTTTTTTTTTTTTTAAATATTTTGTTTTTGTTTGAAAAAAATTTTTTTAAATATTTTTTTTTGTTTCAAAACTACGGGGAAAAATATTCACATGTTTTTGTTGACCAAATTAATTTTTAAAACATCAAAATAAAAATGAAATATAAAGGCTCATTTTTTTTTTTTTTTAGTTGTGTTCTTTTTTTTAATAAAAAAGAATATTTTAGTTGCATTTGACACAAGTGCTTTGATTTCTGTGACGTAATTCAGCAACCATCTTAGATGTTTTATGGAGCAAATGTAAACAATTGGCTTCATTAGCCAAAAAGTGCGAAAGGGGAAATTGCTGAACTTAAACTCTAAAAGTAAGTGTCGACCTGGCTTCCTTGTAGATATGTGTCCCTAGAAAGTTTGAATGGCGTAGCTTAAAAAATGTAGGCATGCATAGCTTACAGTCACACACAAACTCACAGACTGCCTTATATATATATATATATATATAGAGAGAGAGAGAGAGAGAGAGAGAGAACTTTATATAGAGCACCCAATGAGGATTGATCTTACTAAACAGTAATAAAAACTAGCCTCACTAAGCATTACCACAAACCAAGTTGGTTGTAACATCAAAGAACAACTGAAATGTGGTGATCAAAAAAGCAGCCAAGAGGGTTGACATATCTGAAGAACAACATCTACTGTCTAAAAACACAGCTAATTTTAAAGAGTCATCATTTATGGCATTGATAATATTTGTGCTTTAATTGATTACTTGAATTTATCAAGTGTTAGTCTGAGATAATCATCCATTGTGCTCACTGTTGTTTGAAGTTTTGAGATTAAGTATTTTTTATTATTGCATGCATCTTTCGGAATAGAATTTTCAGTCTTGTTTTTAAATACAATTCTTTGACCAATATATTCCTCAGCCTTTTTCAAATATTGCAGTCTTTAACTCTTTGACATTTTATGGACTAAATTTCATCACACTTGAAAAGATGCCTTTTTTTTTATTTTTTGAAATACCATTTTTTTTATCTTCATATATCTAGAAACATAGAAGTTCCTATTCTATCTTAAAATTTTGTTTCGTATCCAGGCTGATTAATGGATGTTACAGTAGTTCAAAGTGAAAGAAAATGAAATGGGTCTCAAAGAGTTAAAAGTTACTTAGTAATTTTCAAAAAGCATCTCAACAAGAAGAAAGAGTTTGGTAGATAATTCTATAAATATGCTCAGCTCTGATTGTCTTTTTGAAATGAAAACATAATACCAAATAATTTCTAAACACAACTGGATTTCACATGCACCTGAAGAAGGTAGAACATATCAGATGAAATGAGGAGTTACAAACAACAAAGATGGTGATTCTCGTCTAATAAATTTTATCCTTAAATAAAAATTGTTAACTTCTTAATCAGCTGATGTCATCAAATAATGGACTACCAAAAATAAATAAGGAAAAATAGAAAAAGTAAAATTTGAGTGGGATGTGAGGGTGGTATAATGAATGTCAGCATGAAAAATAGAGTCAGTAATCAGAGTTCAAATTCTAGATTCCTATCTTGTATTCACTTTTTGTACTAATGCCCTTGGAAAAGGCATGAATACGTCTCTTTTCCATCCATCCAAATATAGTTTAAATAGCAGATTAAACTGGGATCTCTATCCTTGATTGGCAACCAATATAAGAGAAAGAAAACTGAATATCAAAACCATGGAGAAGGTAACAGAAATCCACTATCTTTTCTAAGAATGTAAGGTAATTCACCGATAAAGAAACAAGATATGTGGAGAGTCATGATTGCTATAGCCTGAAGGAAGAGGTCATAAAAAATGTAAAAAAAAAGAAGGTGTGTTCTAAAAGCATATGATATTCACATTCAGTTCAAGTGGTTAATTTTGTACATAATCTATACAATGTAACTTTATATATTTTAAATAAATATATCTCCTTGATTCCCATCCATCCATCCCTTAACCTTTCTTCGATATCTCCTGTACCTTGCTTTTTCTCTCACTGTAATCCCCAGTGGACCAGTGGCAGTCCTGCCTTGCTTGGGGTGAAATGATTAAAAAAAAAAAAAAAAAATTTATAAGTCACATTATCAAGATAAGATATTTTTATAACAGGAAGCAATAAGCAAACATGCTTTGTGTTAACAAAACCTGAATATCCCAATAGTAAATAGGGCAGATCAGGCTTTGCTTTTTAATTCTATTTCAAGTCTGCTCTTATTGAATTATTTTTAATAACTTAAAAAGTAAAATTTTTTTTTTGACATACAAAAGCAGAACCACTTCAATAAATCATTAAGTGGTATTAGTTAACTATTACTCATAACCAATGTTGATTTCAGGTTTCATTATATTATGCAAGTGCCTTCTTGAGAGAAATGCCTGACCTGTCAGAGAAGATAGAATGAAGCATAAAAATACCCTATGTGTTTCACTAAATGTCTAAGTACATTGGTTATGGCTGAGTGACTTTAACAGAAAACTGTGTATTGGGTTTCATATGTAGATGAAAAGACAGACATGATTCTACAGATCTACATATTTATAAAAAAAACATCCAAAGATATAGTTTAACGTTTTTGTAAAATATTGCTCAGACTTAGAATTTTTTTTAAAGTTAAGATGTTGATAAAAATTGTGTAAAGGAAAATTTATTTTAAAATTAAAACTTGTTATTTGTAAATAACCTAGTTAAAAGTTGAATAGGTAAATTGAACCACTCCATCTATTTCTCATATAAAATTCTAGTTTTTAATGACAATTTTAACACTTATATAATTTCATCAAAAAACTGTTCACATGAATAATGTTGCACATCAAACAGAAAAAATCTATTAAAAAACAACATTAATCAAGTAATTTCTAATATCTTTTCTACAAGTTCAAACTTCTCACACATTTTTTTTAAATAATAGCCGTCTTACATTTCTTATCAAATTTTTATAAACTAGCTGCTTATATGATCAACAAATGACTAATCCAGACCTGACCAATTACATAAGATTAAATTTCTTAGAAAACCTAAGAAGTATTTAGCAGTAAAAAAAAAAACAAAAAAAAAACAAAGAAAAAAAAACAAAAAACAAAGCAAAAAAAAAAACAAACACTTTATTGTGTTCACATAAATATTTTTTAAAGATATGTTCCTAAAATGTATTAAACTGTGAGATTAGTCATTAAACTGGGCTGAAAACTAAGAGGAAGTGGAGTTCTTCATGTGTCATGTCCCCTCAGGACGTAGGTGAACATGACTCTCCACAACTTCCTGACCCTTGTAGCTCTTAATAAAACAATTTAAAAAATTATGATTGCAATTTTGATAAAATCCAAACATGTAAAAGTGGATTTCTACATTTTCCTTATTATTGAGAACTGACAACAAAGATACAGCGATTTTCTACGCAAAAGTATGGGACACCTAATGAGGATCAAACTCACTATCCAGTTGTAATTGAATTAGTGATACAAGCTTAATATTACACCAGCTCAAAGTGCTCTTGACAGCAAGCACTATTTATTTAGTCCGTCAGTTAGTTAAGTGCCATACGTGATACATGCTTTAGGCAATCATGTCTTGAAAGAGACATGACTGACTGGGCAGAAGATTATCCTGCAATAGGTTGCCATTGCTTTCTGCACTATACTGGTTGCCAGCCAAGGCTATAGAACCCAATCTGTCCTATTATTTAACCCATAACTGGAGGGAAGAGACAAATTAATACCTTTCCCAAGGGTATTTGTGCATAAGTGAATGTAAGCACAAATACCCTTGGTACACTGGATAAAAAAATTTGTTTTCCTAGTTATTTATAAAACATAAAAAATAAAAATATTGCATTGCAGTTGGTTTATATATTTTGTTAATTTAATTTTTTCCAATAAGAAAATTTTTGCATATTTATTTCTTCATAAAATGGTAATAAATCTTTATAAAGGGTAAATATTGCACGATACTTGGTTCAGATATTTTTACAATCTTGTGAATAAACATTGCCAAGGGAGTCAAAAGTGTATACAGTAATAGTGGCCGCAAAGAAATGACTGTCCTTTTGACAATGTTTTTTTTTTTTTTTGTAGGCAGGAAGGTTAAACATTGCCGAAAGTTTAATCTTCATGTATTTGTCTTAACACAGTTTATATTACATACAGGTTGAATGATATCCTAAGCTAAAGAGTACCAATGATACTTTTAAAATTGGGGATTCTTTTGATTATAGGAATTAAATCATATTTTTCAACCAATAAAATACCATTAGAAATTTTGTTTGATAAATTATCATGATAAGGGCAAATACTACCAAAATACTAGCAACACTGAAATCTGAAGGCATTTTGGGATAGCCAAGGAAATATCCCAAAATATTATTTATTTTCTTTGAGTTTTTGTTTTACCCTTTATTGAATCAGCAAAAGATTATACTAAGTTTTTCTGACTCATACTAAGTTAAAACTTAGTCATTTTTTTTTTTTTTTTTCAGTTTAATAAAAAAAAAACAACAACAACAACACAAAAAAACAAACATTTCTTTTTAATTTCTTTTTCCAATAGGAGTTGATAAGCTCTCCTTCCCCTACTACTGAATTAGAGTATAGGCTCATCCCTTGTTTTTTGTTTAGGAAGGGGTTCCCAGTTTCTTTCCTCAGGTCTTAATAGTGATGCTGTCATGAGTTTTTTGTAATGTGTGTGAATGGTGGTAACGGCTTTTCATACCGAGTATACGAGGTTGGCAGTTGTCTGGTTGCTGTTTCCGACTGGTAGTTAGGAGCCCAAACTCTAATGTAGTGTCTTGAGAGGCTGTTCTGATCAACAGTTGAATAATGTTGGGGTTCTTGTTGTGCCATGTCAATCAAGGATGGGTGTCACTGCAAGTGCCTCCAGTTGGAAATCCTGGGGCCACATTATGCTGCAGTCTGTACCAGTTCACTTCCCACACAAGTTGCATTTGTCAACCAATTGCTACTGCTACCGCAGCCCACTCTTTACTGATATCATTTTAAATCATGAGAACACATAATGAAAGCTATAAAACTAAATCAGCTAAACAAAAAAAAAAAAAAAAAAAAAAAAAGAACACTTAAACCTCTCAACATTCATTTCTCTAATGTCCATGGTATTTGTACCAACATTTGCAGTGTGAAAAAGGTCCCCTGACAACCTAGATCTTTGCAAAACTAACCTCAACCCTACAATTACCTCCTCTGATTTCTCAATTTCTGAATACCTTCCTCTCTTTAGGAAGGACTCTGATGTCCACATGCATGGCCTGGGTGTTTACGTTGACGAACATCTGTGACGTCGCCCTTGGGTCGCTAGTCATGATGATGGCCTTGACACAGTAGCTGGTCTTCGAGACATCTATTATAACGACACTCCCCCTTGCTTGTGAATTCTGATCCAAAGCATGCTGAAATCTTGCTAGCTGGGTCTTTACCGCATCAAACCAGGCCAGACACGCGCGTACATTTGGTTAAAAAAAAATTAAGAAAAAAATAAACAATTTTGATAATGCCTGAATAAGTTGTGGAAAAATATAAATATATATATATATATATATATATATAAAAATAGAATATACAATCATTGAATTCAATGTTCACAATGGAGCAAGTTTTTGTTAAGAATAATCAGAGCTTTCAGCATATAGCACCTCACAAGTTTGATTCCAAAGATTACTAGCAGCTTTGCAAGAATGTGCTGAACAATAGAAAACCATTGATCTCTCCTCAAGTCAATCAATTAAAAGTCATCACATACAAAGCAGACAAGTTTGAGTGTTTTGCATGCGAATTCTCATCCAACTTCACTTGACTTGTTTGTAGTACTTGCACCCAATTTCCCACTTAGAACTGAGGCTCAACTGAGTAATATAATCCCATCTCTAGTCTGTAACAATTTCTAAGCTTGACCCCCATAAGGTGAGCAAAGAAAATATAATTCCAGCCATTGTCCTCAAGAACTGTGCACATGAGCTGGCTCCAGTCCTCTCTAAACCCTACAACTATTACCATTCCGATTCCTGCCTGTTGGAAGTCCTCCTCTGTAGTTCCTTTTTTTAAGAACTCTGGAGAGCCCTCCAACTCCTCTAATTATCACTCTTTTACCTATAGCCTCTTAACTATTTTTGATAAGGTATTGGAGGCTATTATCAATACTGAAATAGGCATCTCAAATCTCACAACCTTCTCTCTGACAAACAATATAGTTTCCATTTCACCAGGTCTACCGCTGATATGGTAATTACTATCACTGAACATATATACCAGGCTTTTGATAAGAACAGCAAAGCTTGAGCTGTTGCCCTTGATATCTCAAAAGCATCTGACAGGGTTTGATATGCTGACCTTACGTTCAAGCTCCAGAGCTATGGTATTTCTGGATGAGTGTTTCATTTAATCTAACCATTCCTATCAAATTGTGAAATGAAGGTTGTTTTGAATGGACAAGCTTCCAGATCCTTTTATACAAACACGGTGTCCCTCAAGGATATATTTACTCCCATCTCAATAAAAATCTGTCAATGCTCACAAAGTAAACCTGGCTGCTGTACTTTAGAAAGACCTCCAATCTGGGATTGAATGGGGTGGGAAATGGATAGTAAATTTTAATGCCTCCAAAACGAAGTTGTTCTCCTTTAACCACCATAAAGAATCATTTCTGCCTACTATTAGAATGGATGACGTTAGTTTCCTAGAGCACAAACCCTACTTTGCAATTTAATAATTTCTTTAATTTAATAGGACTTTATGGTAAACAAATTTTTTTTTAATTTCTTTTTTTTCCTTTTTAACAATGAAGAATGAATTCTTAGGGTTTCTTACTCTTGAGCATGCAACATAGAACAGCCCATGCGTAAATATTTTTTTCTGAAGCCAAATTCCAATTTTTTTTTTAAGTGTTTGGCCTTGAGATTTGTTTATAGTTCTCACAAACACAGGGGAAACTGGAAACTGGATTCCTGTATATATAAAAACTCAAGATATGCCAAAAGAGTGAGAGTATTTTGTATGTTAAATAATAAGTCCTAATTGTTACAAAAAACAAATGTAATGAAAATCTATTGTACTACGCTATGCACCCTAGTAAAACCAACTATACTTTGTACCCCATTTACTTGTTTGCACTTCTCCCCAAAATTTGGTTTCAATTGGTCAATGTATGGCTATTTTAGAAGGTGTGATGGATGAACTAATGAAAGACAATTTTATATACAGATGGTGAAACAATAAATTGGTTAAAAACACTGTGATAAAATAAACATATCTGCTAGAAAAGATGAAAGAAATAAAAAAAAGCAATAACAAAGGATGAATAATAATGTAGTTCCCAGCACTAATATGCCTGTTAATGAGATTCTATTCACAAGAGAAACAATATCAATCATAATGATCACTTTATTTATACAGTATTCACTCAACTCATTATGACGCAGCCTTTAAAGAGGAGTTCTAATATTCAACCAGCATTTTCTGCATTCTAAAAAGTTAGCTTCCACACTGCTTTCTCTTATCTAACTACATCAGACTATTCTTAAAATATCAGATGCTATCAAAATATCCAAGACAGGTTGTTGCTTCAGATGAAATGCCTGTTGGGAAATGCTTCTCAGACAATATAGCAAGAAGAAATAGAAAGAACCGTTTTTCTAGAATCATTGTAAACTATTCAGTTGGAATATATCAGCTGACAATGAGCAGCTCAAAATAACCAGAAAATGTACAGCAGAGTATTAGAATAAATTTGCAAATATTGTTAATGAAATCATATTGTAACACCAGAGCTTTTTATTAAAAAAAAAACCCAAAAAAAAACAACTAAGTGGGTGGATATTGACAGGTAGACATCTGCTAGTTCCCTCTCAATGAATTCAAGACCTTGGAACTATAAAAGTCAACATGCATAACCAACAACCACCCCCACAACTCACCTTCAATATCTTCATGTAATTGTATGATTTTTTTTAACAAAAGATAAAGATATTTTTTCTAAATTTATTCAATGGAAACTTAATTGATATGTTTGCTTTGTTCCACAAATTGGACAAATATCACTTTTTGCTTTCAGTTTTAATTTACCTTGATCCGAAACACTAAGACAGAAAAAAAATAAAATAAAGAGGACACTAATCTGAACAATTTATAGAATCTTAATATTTCATTTAAAAGTTCCGACCACAGAGAGAAATCTGAATTAAGAACATACTGTCCAAAATGTGTTGATAAAAACAACTAAGATAAGGATAATAATCTGGATAATTCATTAAATTAATTTCAGAACAATGGAAGGCTAAAAAACAATCTGTATAAAAAAAACAAAAAACAAACAAGAACAAAGTTAAGGATAATAGTTTAAATAATAATAGAATAATGACAAAAATTCAGATAATAAACTACATTTTTATTTAAGAAAATAATCATTTCTTTTGCTAATTTTTAAGGTAATTAAACTTTCATTCAAGTTTTATATTTTTCCTTGAATTTCTAATTATTTCAGGATGAGTCAGATAATGCCCACAATATTCAGATCCCACATGTTAAAAATAATTTTAATCTATCAGGTACATGTAACTATGGATGTGCGTTGTGGTGCAGTGGATATCGGCTTAGAACGAGAAATCGGGGAGCTGAGTTTGAATTCCAGTTGAATTCATTGCATTTACTTACACGCAAATACTCTTGGGAAAGGTATTAATCTGTCTCTTCCTTCCAGTTATGGGTTAAATAATAGGACAGATCAGGTTCTATAGCCTTGGCTGGCAACCAGTCTACCGCAGAAAGTAATGGCAACCTACTGCGGGATAATCTTCTGCCCAGTCAGTCATGCCTCTTTTGCGACATGATCGCCCAAGCGTGTATCATGTATGGCACTTAACTGACTGACATATAACTATACTTATGCTGTGAGGTTTCATTTTCAGTTAATTTTATATTCAATCAGGATATAAAAAAACAAATTATCTATGATTGTTGAATGCTCATAAATGAACATTAGAATAATTTTATACAGTACATAAATACTTATATGAAAATGATGGCTTTAATGGATAAATATACAGCATCATCTTTAGAAGTCCATAATTCGATATGAGGAATCAAAATGAAGAACTAAATATTTTTCTGATTAATTCATTTTTTAAGGCTTATCAACCCATTGCAGGTTATTTAAAGCTGGAAAATATTTTTAGTTTTTAAGAATTCGAGGAGGGTGATGATAATGCTTTAGCAATACAAGGCTTACTAATTAACCCATAACTAGGGGAGAAGAGACAGTTCATACTTTTCCCAAGGGTATTTGTGTGTAAGTAAATATGAACCCAACGAGAATTGGAACTCAGCTCCCCGATTAACAATTCTGAGCCATTATCCATTAAACCACTTACAGCACCTGGTCAAATAAAAATGTGGCAGTAGAAATGAGCAAGTAGGAATACGATTCATATTAGATTACCTCATCTAAATTTTCACTTTATAACCAAGGCAATGTTTTCATTACTATTTTCAATAATTTCAATCAAAATTCAGGAATTTATATTTTATTTTGATGACAGAATACCAACATTACAATTGATAATATTTTAACATTTGAGCATAATGCTAATGAATTGATTTATTACCAAATAAATTCATTAACCAATTTAGATCCTCTGGAAAAATAGAAAGGAAATATATTTTTATAAAAAAAAAACTAGTTAATTTTTTTAAGGCAATTCTTCATTATTTATAGGCCAATCAAAATGCAATTTTTAATTTCAATTTAATTTTAAGGCAGCTTATAACTGGACAGATAAATATGAAATAATGGTTAATCCTCTATTATAATAAAGACGTGTGTGTACGTATATCCCTCCTCTCACATTCATGGAGAGAGAGAGAGAGGACACTAGCAAGGCAGCATCTGCTCAGTTTATTCTCTTTACTACCTATTATTAAACTTTACCACCAGTTATTAAAGCTCTTGCCACAAGTTTGCTCTTTAACAGTGCCTTATTTTATTTTTTTGCAATAATTATGTCATCGTGAAGAATATCCTCTCTATTATAATAAAGGCTGTTGTATGTATGTATATATATATATATATATATATATATAAAAATCTGGCAGGGGATAACCTGTGAGGAAACAGCTAATAACCCTCTCAAATATTTTGCAGTTATTTTTTTTTACTGCAGAGGTACACTCTTATGAAAGAAAGTTTAACTATTGGTCAGATACAAAACAGCCACATTTAGAGACAGAGGTAAAAAAAAAAAAAAAAAAAAACTATAGATAACAGGTAGACATGAAAAAGAAAATTAGTAAAAAATTAATACGTCTAATTTTTGTTTAAGAAAGTGAATTGGTATAATGTGTTACATTATAAGACTAAAATACCAGGTTGATTAATACAAATTCTTTACATTCTGCTTATTAAATTTTGCTTAATACTCTAGGCCACGGTTAAGACACTTGATTAAACTGTTTCTCTTGACTATTGCTGATACCAGTTGGTATTATTATCATCTTTGATAAGTAGTAAGTTTAGACAGAAACTTATTGTTCTTTCTGACTCCATTAATTTTATGAAATGAATACATAAATGGATAAGCTTTATTTTGGTAAAAAAAGAAAAAAAAAGTTTAGATTTTTTTATTTTTGTTACAATTAAAGAAAAGTGAAAAAAAGCTTCCACTTACCAACATATGTAAGATATTTGTCCTGACATTGATGAATATGCTTATAAAATTAGTAACATAGAATTGAAATATGTAATTTTTTTTTAACACATATTTAACCCATTAGCATTCAACACGCTCAAACCTGCCCTGCAAATATCAGCTCTCAAAGCATTACTGTGTTGCTTCATGCGTTATTTGTGATGATGTCGTCATACATTATGGCAGAGTATACATGAGGCAGGTTACAGCAGGTTGAACGTTGAGAGAGGATATTTACGAGACAGATTTGGACCAGTTGAATGCTAATGAATCAACCTGGTGATAATTTCTCAATAAAATTGTATACCCTCCAGAACACACACAAAGACATTGTCCCTTTAATTGAGCAGGTTCACGGAACTGCTCAGTTAAAGTGACAAACTCTTTGTGTTTATCAACACTATCTCCACCCTGATACCGAGCACTTTATGATTAAAACCTGTTTGATAAAACACATTTTATCAGAAAAACCACAACAACATCAACAACCTTAGTGTTAAATATTATCGCAACTCAATTCTATATATAAATAAAAATCAAAACTTTTTTTTTGCCACATGCTGAAATCATGTAGGATACAAACAAAAATTTTTTATAACTGATATATCCCAGAAAAGGATATATATATATATATATATATTATTAAAAGTAGCTAAGTGGTTTTGGCAAATTTAACCGGGTAGGACGATCTAGTAAGTAGCCGTAATGGAGTGGTACTCGTCATAGTCGTATGCTTAGGCATAGGCTTATGCAATAGGCGTAGTCCTAGGTGCCCCTGCCTTAGTCTGTTTTTATGGCCGACACCAGCTAATCATATTACTGTGAGGGGGAACCAAGGTGTATGCATATTCATTACATCAATAAGAAATATTAACTTTTGATCTAATAAAATTTATAAAAATAAGAGTAAAAGATAGTATAAATTGATGCTTCTCTCATTTGTATGGTTTAGTATATTCAATTAAACTATGGCTTAAACTGAAGTAATCATACCCTTGGAGCACAAGGAAATTCAGAGGTCACAGAATCATATTTATTGTAGTATTGGCACTTTGTCTCTTTTTACTTTCTCCCTACCAAAGTTTAATCCCTGTTGAAATCGTAACTGTCTTGATCTAAAAGAATGTTTAGAAAGTTTTTTTGTCTGTTCCTATTCATTTGCTGTAGTGATCAAGAAATGCGCATGATTAAAACTAAACACAAGACTGTCAATTGAAAATCATATACATGCATGCCTACCTGAAAACACTTCCCAGAACTGATTTTTTTTTTTTAATCAAGTTCATCCCAAACAAGGCAGCAAAGCCACTAAGACACAAGAGGTTACTCGGAGTATTAGAACACAGAAACATTACTAAGGAGTGAGAATAAAAGAAGAGTAATCAAGAGGATAGTAGATAACTATTGACCTTGCATTAAATTTTTTGAAGGTTATAATTGACTGGAAAGCATGGAGTTAGAAGAGAGTTCCACAAGCAAGAAGTGTGAGAAAAGAAATTGTTAGCATAGAACATATGATTACATCAAGCTAACTCAACTGTAAATTGATGAGACCACATTGCCAGACTAGTCTGTGCTGAAATTCATGTTGCGGTACCATAATGAAGAGCTCATTATCTCATTAAATGTGTAACAATGTATTGAATAAAATTATAAACAAATACTTTTGTGTGTTGTAGCTATTTATATATTTTATACCACATTCTTTATAAAGGCTGTGCCAATCTAAACTTATTTATAAATGGAATTTTGTCTCTGTGTGTGTGTCCGTTACCTATAGACTCCGAAATGGCTGAACCGATTTTGAAAATTTACAGTTGTACTATAAGCATCTGCAAGTGTTCTTAGCTAGCTTTTGTTTTGAGGTACCCCGGATAAATGTAAAAAAAAAAAATCGGGTTAGGGAAGGAGTGGTCCGATTTTAATCAAATTTGATACACTCATAGACAAAGACATAAGAAACGATATTCAGCAGTTTCAAGGTTGCAGTTCTTACAATAGTGCAAAATATCAATAATATATATATATATATATATATATATAAAAGGCAAGATGTTTGTGTGTGTGTCTGTTTATCTGCCTGTATGTATGTATTTTTTCAGCTCTTTTATTTTATTTTTTGCTTCGGGTTTAGCTCTAAGTAAGTATCATTGTATTTCTTAGTCTCAGCCATGATACCATTTACCCAGAGGACTTCAGTTTCCGACGAAAAAACTTATTTTATATCAATACCAGGAAATCAAAATTTGACTTACATCCATTCATTTTTCTTTCAGTCTACAGTTTAACTTTAAAAAGTAATAGTTGTTTTCAGTTAAAGTCTTTCGTGCCAATGTCCAAAGAGTCTGAGCTCCAGGACCATGGATTAGTTTTAAAGCTTTCATTACACCTGAGCAACGCCAGGCTATACTGCTAGTGCAAGATAAAAGGATACACAGAAAGAAAAAGTTTAAAAAGCCTTAAGTTAAACTTTTTGTGGATATATGAGGCTAAATTCAGATGTTCCCAAAAATTCAATAACTATAGTTGGAGATTCTGTCAGATATTTGTATTCATCTCGGATCAAATGTAAAAAAATTGTTTAAAACAAAATTAACCTTATAAACAATGAAGCATTTGTAGATCCTACAAGTACTTGATAAGGCAGAGTTTGTGTAAAAATAAGTTTTATGTATACATTATGTAAGTCTTAAAAAAATAATTAAAAGGCTATGTTTGACTTCTGTCACCTAAAATAAAAAGAGAAAAGTCATTAAAAAGGCTATGTTTGACTTCTGTCACCTAAAATAAAAAGAGACAAGTATTCCCAATGTAGATTTTAATATTTACACTATTTACATTGTTTGGACTGTTGTCCTCATCTTTATTGTCACATTCACAACGTTTCGGCCATTGTATGCTCTAGCCATCTTTAAGTGATATTTTTAGAATTTTGAACCAAACACAGAATAGTCAATCTGTATACTGGCGTTTCTAAAGATTGATTCGATGATGTTTGTGTAGATGCTCTTCCAATGTTTATTTCCTGAAATGTGCTAAAATATAACATTTACATTACTGAGTCACTCAGTAAAATCACCGAGAACCTGTTCCATTTCCTCCACCCATTGCTTGCAAATATTATGACAGGGATTGGTAAAGGTCAAGTACTCCTACCCGCCCGGCAACAATTTGTAGTTACTCTGCTGTTCATGAGAATTGCAATTCCAATGTAAAAAGCTGTCATTTTTATTTTGTTCCTTTGTGCATCGATGTACAATGAACATACCATAGATGTTTTTAAAATTGACAAAGCTATTACAAAAAATGCAGTCTGTGCTAGTTGATTTGCTGCACTTTAGAACTTAGTGGAAAAAAATTTTTCAAACAAGGCCATCTTCTGCAGCTTTTATTACCACTTGAGTCCAGCTAGTTCTTTTGTTTGCTTTAGACAGGACATCGTAACTAGTCTGACCAATATGGACCATACTAGATAAGTCTACACGACTATTTGTAGCAATGGGTAATGAAGAGGACTATCGTTAACTTACATGATGGTGCTGATTACAAGAGGGAGATGTCCAAAAAGTGTAAATAGTTACAATACCTCAATCTTAGAAATATAGAGTTTAATGTTCATCCATTATGATTTATAAATTTTTATTGTGTTCTAATTCCAATTCCAAATTAATTTTTCAAATGGAAATATTGGAAACCTTTACTATTAATGGAATATTGAAGTGGCTTCACAATGAGAGACTGTATACTATATTGGTTCTATTTAGATATTATTTAATAAAAATGAAGTAGCAATCAGTGATCTACTAAATCATATGGATGCCATAATATATACATTTTTTTCATAGCATCTTTCAGGAAAATGGGACTCTCTATCTCCTCTCCAAGTAAAATGTGAAAATTTGTACTAGGTTACATGTTACTAGCAGTGAGAAATAAGCTGAGCTGATCTATTACTGAACACTCAAGGGCTCATGATGTCCTTATAGGGAGAAAGTTTATGCCTTTCCTCAAAGCCATTATTGTAAAGTCAATACAAACAGCTGAAGTTTAAACTTGACTCACTGATTCCATATTGTTAAGTGTCAGGTTATGTTTTCCAAACTGATTTGGGTTTATTAAAAAAATTATTAGTATTACAGAAATAAATTTGTACAACTACTACAGCAAAAAAAAAAAATAAAGTATAAATTTTGGTATAAAATAACAGTTCACATTTGGCTGAGCCTCAGCATAACTAAACACACACACACACACATATATATATATATATATATATATATATATATATATATATATATTTACACACACTATTTACAGTGTCCTCATCTTTATTGTTATGTTCACGTTTCAGCCATTCTATGCTACAGGTGATTAGAATTTTGTACCAACCCCAATAGGGGTAGATTGTCCTTGTTCCACATGTCATGCCTCTTCCGAATATCTCAGTTACAAGAGAACACAATGTAAACTGTGTAAATACTTATAATACCTCATCTCAGAAAAAAAACAAAACAAAATATATATATATATATATATATATATATAGCTTAAATGCTATTTTTACTGGATACCCATGTAGACACTATTTGTCTATATTTCAGAGATGAGATATTGTAATTATCTATACTATTTACATTGTTGGGACTGTTGTCATATTCACAACATTTCAGTAGTTGCACATTCTGACCTTCTTGAGGTGATTGGAATTTTGGACTAAATCTTTTATTTTATTCACCAGGGTACACTGTTCACTCTACTGTAGCCAGGTATTGAACTCACAACTCTGAGTCAAGTCACTGGATCAAACCAGCACTTTTATCCACTGGGCCATGTGTCCTTGAATAGTGAGTTTCAATCACCTGAAGAAAGTCAGAGCATACAATGGCTGAAACGTCGTGAATATGACAACAAAGATGAGGACAACAGTCTGAACAATGTAAATAGTTCAGATAGATGCTATTTATTAATCAGTATATTTATTTATCTTCATTTTTCAGACTCTCCATCTCTGAGTCATTCTAAAGCATGTCAGATCTAATGATGATTTCTCCAGCAAAGGGTGATGCAGATTTGAATCCTGCCAAAGAGTTCATATTTTTCCTTAATACTTCTCAAATATTTTGGCCTGTAGATAAAAATAAATAAATATACTATTTAAATAATTAATGGAGTATCTATACAAATATAGGTAGCTACTAAAATAATGTTCAAGTGAAAAAAATCTCAGATAAAATAAACTAAAAATCCATTATTATATATATATCTCGCTCATTCAGTAATGAATTAGAGCACTCTGTTATTGGATGTATATAATGGTAATATGCACACTAAAAGTCTGCCTTCTTCTACCGAGCACCCATAGCCCAGAGGTAGAATCACTGACTGATGCCAATTCGGTCGGGTTTCAATCATAGGTTAAAAGCAATTGGAGTCTAACCGTACTGATGAGCTGTGATACAGCGAAACAGATCTTAGACTCCGATTGCTTCCTAACCCATGATTGAAACCTGACCAAATTGGCGTCAGTCGGTGATTTTACCCCTAGGCCATGCGCATCCGGTAGAAGAAGGCAGGCTTTTTAGCGCGTATAAACACGCCCTATAGCTAGAGTGCCCTAATTCATTATTGAATGAGCGATGCGTATATGCCAGAGTAGCTACTGTTTACAAAGTCTCTCACTCTTCCAGAGTGCTCAATCAGGGTGTGAGAGCATAAATACTATAGTCATACGCAGACTATATATATATATATATATATATATATATATATATATATATATATATAGTGGTTCAAAAGTAGGTGAACAATAAATTATAAGATTTATTTTGAGATTATATACAATTATATTTACTAATACAATTATTACACTGGCAATAAAATTTTTGCATACAATAATAACTACACCTTAGTTATAATCAAGACCACTGTAATGATATAACTGATACACAAACCTATTCCATCTAATGTTGGACCACCCTATATATCAGTTGCCTATTTTGTTCTTGTATGCTATGTCAACAAGTGTCTTTTTTACTAAATTTAATAAAAACAAAAAATTGTCCAAAAGTGCCTTGATTCTGAGCACATTTGAATTAACTATTAGCTATTTTTAAGAATTTTTATTAGATGATATAAAAGTTGATGAAAGTGGATATAGACTTAACATCTGAATATAGGCAATACATTATGCCAGTGTTATTGATGTTATCAAAGGTTTGTCTCTTTTTTATTATTATTATTTTTTCTTAAAAGAGCTCTCATCACTTAAATGCTTTCTGCAGTTGGAGATACACATCACATTCCTGTTCTTGACAAGTATGTTGCTTACTGAGGTTGGTGCAATTGCATGTTGGTTTAAACATGTCCATATAAAGCTCTGGGACTTATTCCCCAACTTCCTGTGTGATGTCCCGTGGAACAATGTTCTTAGCCTTCCCCGTTGAAGACTGTGCATACGAGGTCTCCTCTTGGATTAAGGCTGGTATCGATGCATTCATCCCAGCCAGGAAGTTTCAGCTTAAATCCCATTCGTCCCCCTGGTTCTCGCCCACTTGCTCAGCTGTCATTGCCCACCAGAATCACTTCTTCCAGCTTTACAGAAGCCATGCGTCGAACTGTAACAGGCACCTTTTTGCCTCAGCACGTAATAAGTGCAAAAAGATACTCAATGAAGCTAAGATATTGCTTGCTGCCAGAATGAAGCAATGCACAGCATCCTGTAATTTCAGCACCAAAGACTACTGGCGACTCTGTAAAAGTGTGCTTAACAATAGTAAAACCTCAATACCCCCTCTAATCAATGAATTTAAGGTCCTCACCTCTTCAGCAGACAAGGCTGAATCCTTTGCTCACAGATTTTCCACCTATTCAAGACTGGATTCATCTGGAGTACCTATACCCGACTTCCCACCTAGAACTGAGGCCCAACTGAATGACGTCCACATTACCCACTTGCTGGTCTCTAGCATAATCTCCAAGCTTGACCCTCATAAAGCGAGCGGAGGGGATAGAATCCCAATCATAGTCTTGAAGAAATGTGCCCCTGAACCCTTGGACCCTGCTAATTACTGCCCTATCAGCCTCCTACCGATCTTTGGCAAAGTGTTCGAAGCCATTATCGCCGAGGTGGTTCAGCATTTCACAGCCGCCAGACTCCTCTCGGACAAACAGTATGGTTTCCGCTTCACCAGGTCTACTACTGATATGCTAACGACCATCACTTAGTATATATATATCAGGCTCTTGACAAGAATGGCGAAGCTCGAACCGTTGCCCTGGATATTTTCAAAGCATTTGACAGGGTCTGGCATGCTGGCCTTATATGCAAGCTGCAGAGCTATGGCATAACTGAACAATTGTTTGAACTAATCCAGTTATTCCTCTCTAATCACACAATGAAGGAAGTATTAAATGGACATGCCTCCCAAAACTACCACACGAAAGTGGGTGTCCATCAAGGCTCTATTCTAGGTCCTACACTTTTTCTGATCTACATTAACGATCTCCCCAATGTTATAAGATCCCAAGTAGGCATATACACCGACAACACCACCATTTACTCTTGCCTCGATCAAAAATCTGCTGAGGCTGACAAAGCACACCTCCCTACCAAGCTTGAGAAGGTCCTCCAATCTGTGGTGGACTGGGGAAAGAAATGGCTCGTAAATTTTAATGCTTCCAAAATAAAGCTACTTTCTATTAACCATCATAGACAATCGCTCATATCCCCCATTAACATGGAACAGGCTAGCCTCCTTGAGAATAAAACACTACACCTCCTTGGCCTCATACTCTCAGCGGACTTCAAGTGGAATGATTATATTGAATCCATTGCTAAATCTGCTGCCACGAAGGTCGGTTCACTGTGCAAGGCCAGGAAGTTTTTCCCGCCTGAATCCGTCCTGCACATATATAAATCTACCATCTGCCCGTGTATTGAATACTGCTGCCGCATCTGGTTGGGTGTCCCTGCTATTCACCTCAGGGTTCTTACCAAAAACCAATGGAGAATCTGCAATGTGATCGATACCAACGTAGCAGCTTGGCTGCAGTTGCTCTCTCACCAGCGTGATGTGGCTTCCCTGTGCCTTTTATATAAATACTTTCATGGCTTCTGCTCCGATGAACTTAGATCACTGGTGCCCCTTAGATATGAATTTACACAAGCTACTAGATTAGCAACTAGGTCCCACCCTTTTACAGTGAAACCGACAAAATGTGACCGCAATTCTACTCTGACAGCTTCTTTTCACACACTTCCCACCTATGGAATTCCCTTTCATATACTTGCTTCCCTGACAGCTACAATCTCCGGGAATTTAAATGTAAGGTCAATAGACATCTATCACGCTAACTTGCATTCATTCTCACAAGCTCTTTTCCATCTACTCCACCACATCCTCGGAATCCTCATCCGTCCATTACTCTCCTTCTGACATTTCCTCTAACCCCTCTTTCTTATCACTTTCCCCTATGTAAACCCCTGTGCAATAGTGGCAGTAGAATACCTTGCTTGGGGTGAGATGATTAAAAAAATAAAATAAAAAAATATGATGTCAATCCTAAAGCAATAATAAAAACTGTAATGTGAGCTCTTGTAAAAAAACAAGTTTACTGAGACATTAAATTTATAAGCCTCAAAATTCACTGATAGCCTAGTGGATAGAAGTGTTGGTTGAAGTAATAAAAAAGTGACCCAACACAAAAAAAGTTGTGAGTTCAATACCAGGCCACAGTAGAGGTAAACAAAAACTTGAAGAGTTAAGTTGCTAAAAGGAATTAGCTGAAACTGAAATATCCAGAAGAGGCATGACATGTGGAACTAGAACAATCTACCCCAGTTGAGAAAATAAATGGGCTCAGTTCAAAATTCCAATGCTTATCACATAAAATCCAGAGTGCACAATGGCCAAACAGTGAATATGACAATAAAGATTAACAGTTTAAATAATTATAAATAATTATATGTTCATTTGCCAATCTAAATTGGAATGCCTAGAAATATGGTATTTTTTATGGAATGTTAAGAAATATGATCATTTTTAATTACTTATTTCTGATAAAAACACAATCTTGAAAGCTTATTCATGATTTAAAAAGACTATATTAATGTTTAAATATTCTATAGATATAGCCGAGTAGTTAAAATTCCAGTCATAAGACCCAGATTTGAATTTCATCATGGCCGATTTTATCAAGATGATGTTTCTTGATAATATCAGGTTCGAGGTGATTGTGTGGCACGATTGGGAAGTATTTGAAACTATACCATGAGTTGACTCAAACCTTGTGAATGAAATTTGGTAGACAAAAACCATGAGATCAGTTTATGGTTATGCTAATAAACAGTCACAATGTACTGTGACTGAAAGTTCAAATGTACTGATCTTGATTGTCTTCTTCTATGTGCCCTGTCCTTTTAGTACATAGGCGATCATTGCTTTCCATATTTCCCTATCCCTGGTGGCTCTTACACCGCGTAACACTTGTTCCGTCATCCACCTGATCAGGTCCTTCAAATATGTTATCCGCTGCTTTCCCCTGTCTCTTTTTCCCTCTATCTGGCCTGTTAGTATCAGATTCTCCAAGCCCTCCTTCCTCATTGCATGTTCCAGTAACTTTAGTTGTCTCTTCCTGATGCTCAGTATTAATTTCCTTTTTGTTTCCATCATTTCCAAAACCTCATCATTGCTCACATGCTAGATCCATGATATCTGCAGCATCCTTCTGTAGAACCACATTTCAGTTGCTTCAAGTTTTTCCTTCATCTTCGATGATATTGTCCAGCATTCACTGTCATATTGAAGAACAGACATCACATAGCAATTCCAGTACTCTCTTCTTTGTTTCTAGCAAAATTTTTGTCTCTTAATACTTTACTCAACTTCTGGAATGCTTCCTTCGCCATGCCAATTCGCCTTCGGATGTCTGTGTTGCACTTTCTGTCTTCTGTTAGAACACTTCCCAGGTTTATAAATTTTTGTACCTGCTTGGTTTTAGTATCCCCGACCTGTATT
Source organism: Ascarosepion bandense (assembly GCA_037127315.1). Classification (NCBI taxonomy): domain Eukaryota; kingdom Metazoa; phylum Mollusca; class Cephalopoda; order Sepiida; family Sepiidae; genus Ascarosepion; species Ascarosepion bandense. Next base: position 87,854 of record JBBBDQ010001546.1, read on the forward strand.
TGGCATATTGGGCTGCCCTTTTTGCTGATGACCATGTATTTGATTTTCTTGCAGTTTATTTGTAGTCCATTCTTGTCACTCTCTTCAGCTACTGATTATGTGCTTTCTCCCAGAAACTATAACTAAGGTCTGCTCAGCATTTGCTTGCAGTATAAACCAAAGATGAAAGAACCACTGATATATTCAAGCAAGCATCAGCAACTGTGATTAGCTAGATACCTTAACAGACAGGCATACTTGAAAATGAGCAGTCAGCCATTAATATATTATTATTCAATATTTGTTGAAGCAAATTTGCTCCTATGTTGAGTCATTTTTCGGAAAAAAAAAAAGCATTCTTTTCATTTGTTTTCTGTATATATGACATTGACTGATGACAAAGTAAAACCGTAGAAACCTCTCAATTCGTATTTAAACAAACAAATAGTGGTCTGCCTATTAAAAAATACTATTTCTTCAATAGCAATCAGATAATAAGTCCTTAAAATAACACAATTGAATATATCTGTAACCCTATTTCCAGATGGTATTAATGTTTTATTGATTTTAAAGATAAGAGATTTCTCTAAAATTGAAAAATACAATTACTTTTGTTGGGAAAAGTAAATGAATCAATCGAATCTGCAGATGAAGTGTAGTCATAATATGTCATCCTGTTCTGACAAATTGTTTGGTCCCAGGTCAAATTGGACTGTAAAAATTACCTGTCTCAGGCTACTTGAGCTTTTAGTATAGACAGGCAAGCAATAAGAGAGAGTAAGTCTTTCTCACTTCAGTGGTGCAGGCTCAGTCGAAATGGATAATTGATATTATTTCCATTTCAAGTTAGTAAGATTTCTATAGGGAGGGTAATCGAATTCCCTATAACTAACTTTATCACCTCGGTTTTGTGCTTTTTCAAAAAAACTGGAAAACTGGAAAACGAAATCAGCAGAATTGAAGAGAACTGATCCCAAATCGGCGTGCTGCTATAGCCGACTGAGCAAGCTGCCGCCCCCAAGAACATTGTTACTGTAATGTGATACTGAAATACCAGCCAACTGATTGTGCATCACCCAGCTTTGACTTGCTTATAATTGTGTATATAATCAATATATAAATAAATATAAATCTACACCCATGATGTGGCAGTGTTGTACTGATTATATTCCATTTGCCAACTAGCGCAGATCGCGATATATCTGATCTTAACTATATACTGACCTCTCACATGTCTGGACTAACCTAGCTAGGTGACGACAGGCAATCCTACTTCGGCTAGTCTGAGATCAAGCAAACCCAACATGGGTGGATTGGTTGAGGATCAGGAAAGATTGGTCAAGGTACGCCTCAGGGGTCATGTTATATACCAAGACCAACAAGTATTTTCATCAAATCATTTAATAAACTAACAGCAAAAATAAAACCTTTGTGAATGTAAGAATTATGGTGAAAGTTTTTTCTTTTTTGATTGTCATGTCCAATGTTATTTAAGTCCCTTTTGATACACCAGCAGTAGCCAGCCATCATTCATTTGTCCTACCATCCCTGGTAGTGCTCTTTCATTGTTTTGATATCCTGATGAAATTGTTTTTCTTGCTCATCACTCACATCAATCACCACAATTATCCGGAAATTTATCTAGATGGTTAGATGTAAAAAATTAACCTTAATATTCATATTAGCATATTACTAATGAAGTTTATCAGTTAATTGGAATTTTGGCAATAAATTAGAAAATTTCAGGACTTCTATTTTAAAATTTTTAACTCATAAATATTTTTTTGTTATGAAAATAATTTCAGGTGGCTAACATATATTGCTTGGCCTACCTGGAAATTGATAGGTTTCTACGACCATTATTAACTAAATGTTTTGATCAGCCAAGATCATAAATAGATTTTTTTTTCTCTAAAAATGAGCAATTTCAGTACAGCAGAAATGGTAGCTAATTATGAGAATCAAAGGTCATTTTCAGAATCAGCCTCCATCAAATTAGCTAAAAAAAAAGGTGTTTTATTTCTTGGCAGCAAAAATTGTGTTGATTAGTATTATTTTTCACCTTCCGACCTCTCTCTCTCTCACATGTGGGATGTGGCAAGCCTCTCGCTGCTCTATCGCAACTTCCATGGAAAGTGCTCAGATGAACTACATTCCTTGGTTCTGCTAGGTCTAACGTCACAGCTAGGACCCGGCCTGCAATTAACATTATAACAAATCACCAACATCCCCTCTGTATTCTATTCTGTTTAATTTATTCTACTGAATTTGTATTTTATCCACTTATAATTGTTATTCGTTTCTTTGTTTTGTTTAAAGGTCGTTTGATACAGATAGTTTGAAATTTTTGTTATTCTGCTAGTGACCTCTTCCAAGGAAAGAATTTCGAAGACCGTTAATCTTTGAATTCAGCCATTTTCGACTTATACTAAGTTAAAACTTAGTAATTTTATATATCCAAATGTATAAGAAATGAAGAAAATATTAACAACGTTCAAAACATTAATTTAAAACAATGCTCAATATAGAAATAGATCTGAGTATTTGATAAATCAGTCAGCAAATACTATTTTTTAAATAGCGTTAACTACCTGATGAAACATCGCTCCTTCAATGTCGAAACAAAAAAAGACCCTCGTGTCGAGTTGAGAATTTTATTTGAAATATTGTTAAAGTAAGTCTTTTTTTTTTCCCTTCTGCCTAATTTTTAAATTCTAAGCTTTTCATGTTTAATTGGTTTTCTTTAATTTTTTTTTCGATTTTAGCAGAAATCTCTTGACTGGACTTTTACTACCATGTTTTTTTTTTCTTTCAATTGGAGTAGATAGATCTATTTATCACCCGGTTCACACTCCACCCATGTCTATTGAACAGGTTAAGAGGCTCATCCCTTGTTCCCTGTTTAGGATGTGGTTTCCGGCTTTCTCTTTTCCAATCTTCTCACTATTACGTAGCCCCCTTCACGTTACCGCCTTGCTCGGGGTGATACGATTAAAAAATAAAAAAAAAATAAAAATTCCATCAGTGAGAAGTTCTACACAAACAGCTTTTTCCTGCAAACCACTGCCCTGTGGAACTGACTCCCAAGAGAATGTTTCCCTGATCACTACAATTGTGCCAGACCAACCAACTTGTTGCATCCTGTAGAAGATGTGGGTTGGAATTATAGTTGTCTGCATACAAAAGTAATAAGCTCTAACCAAATACTGTACCAAACAGAACATATGAATATATAGAGTTGGACTGGTACAGAGTGAGTTAATACAAGAGACGTATTGCTTGCCTTAGAAGAAAATCTGAATTTATCCTGGTGCCAGACCAACCAACTTAGATAAAGTGTTGCATCCTGTAGAAGATATGGGTTGGAATTATAGTTGTCTGCATACAAGAGGGATAAACTCTAACCAAATACTGTACTGAACAGAATGTATGTAAATAAACTTCTTGTTAATTTTACAAATATTTCCTTTTTTTATTGTGATTCCGAGCGGTGTGAATTATCAATGAAGCAGATTTTCGAAGACTTTTGACCCAGACCAGCTTTGAGATCAATCAAGCACAATGTGAGAAGAGCCCAGTTTGGAACAAAGTGATTGACTATCAGCCGCTAGATTTTGGGTATCAAGGACCGGTGACGGTGGAGGCTCACAAGTAAGAGGGAGAGATAAAGAGGTTTTGACAAATTATTCAACTGAATAATGATATTTTCATAATAAATAGGATTAATTTGAAGTTTTTGCTCAGCAAACAAAAATTGTGATTTCATCAAAGTGCACAATGTCAAAATATCCTAAGGCTGAGAAAGTCTTTTTTTCTTCATAATACCCAGCAGTAAAATGCTTGATTCCATAATGAATAATTTTAATAAAGTACTGGAAATTAGCACAATTAAACAATGAAACATGAACAACATAAAAAGAATTCCTCAGTTTACAAACATTTATTAAATAATAATTAATCTAAACAAAAATGTAATTTTAATTGGTTTCCTTATCATTGACAAAATGAAAAATCATGCAAATTGACCATTAACAAAAACATTCCAGGCTGCTTAAAAGAGATCCCTATTTAAATAAACAAGTCGAATCTATGACAGACTGGAAAAGGTAAAAAATTTTTGTAGTATTATAAAAACCACATATTGTGCTGAATCCTCATTTTTCCTACATTTTTAAGAATTTTGAATTCCCAAATTATCATTGCTTCTAAGAATTTTGAATCATCATCCATTACAATATCAGATTATGGCATTTGAACATAAAAATTAAGTCAACGTAAATCTGATAAATGAAACAGAAATCCTGAAGCATGTACCAACAAAATATGCCATACAAGTTTTGTCTACAAAAATAAATAAGTGTTTACATTATAAATAATGAAAGAACCCTTAAATGTATAATGTAGAAAAGGAAACTGATTACTTAAGATTATTCTGAATAATTTTTTCAGACAAAAGATTTGCTTGAACTGTTTCTGTCCTAAATTAATCAGAAAGACTCTTTAAATAATTAGCAGTTAAAATAGGCCAATATAAATGTAGGAAATAAGAGTAGAAATTATGAATCATTCATTTTATTGCTAATATTTTTAGAAAGTGAAAGGCTGTGTGTGTGTGTGTGTGTGTGTGTTTGTGCAAAAGTTTGAATGAAAGATAAAAACCTTTCCTCCAACTGTAAATTAGAAATAAAATTGTTCAAAAAGCTTTTAAAAATACTAAATCATTTTCAAGTATATAAAGTAACATAATTTTTTGGAAAATAAAATCTGGCGTACCAAGGCACACACACACACACAATAAGGAAGTGAAAAAAAACAAAAAAACAGATGGATTAAAACCCACTGTTCAGGGATTTACTTTTTTATAAAGAGTGCTCAATAAAAAGTAGTGCTTAATATTGTAATTTTGTTATTACACTGGTTTATAAATGCATTATATTGCTATACAAAAGTTTTCATGTTTCAGAATACTGTTCTTCTTCAGGTGATATTTTAAAATAGTGAAAATGATTTATTTAGAAAATATAAGATGGAGTCATGGTTATTGAGAAAATTAAGGAGTCGTAGTAGGAGGAAATTAAGCATTATGCTTGTAGGTGTGTCAGTATTGCTCAATCAAAAGTGAGAAGTAGGAGTGATAGGAGATGTCTATTGACCTTACATTTAAATTCCTGGAAATTGTAGCTGTCAGGGAAGCAAGTATATGGAAGGGAATTCCACAGGTGGGAAGTGTGTGAAAAGCAGCCATCAGAGTAGAAATTGCGATTACATTTTATCAGTTTCACTGTAAAAGATGAGACCTAGTTGCTAATCTAGTAGCTCGTGTAAATTCATACCTAGGGGCCACCTGTGATCTAAGTTCATCGGAGCAGAAGCCGTGAAAGTATTTATAGAAGAGGCACAGGGAAGCCACATCACGCCAGTGAGAGAGCGATTGCAGCCAAGCTGCCAAGTCAGTATCGATCACATTACAGATTCTTCGTTGTATTTTGTCAAGAACCCCGAGGTGAATAGCAGGGGCACCCGACCAGATGTGGCAGCAGTATTCAATACATGGGCAGATGGTAGATTTATATATGTTCAGAATGGACTCAGACGGGAAAAACTTCCTGGCCCTACACAGAGAACCGACTTAGCATTGGATTTAGCAATGGATTCGATATAGTCATTCCACTTGAAGTCCGCTGAGAGTGAGAGGCCAAGGACGTGTAGTGTTTTACTCTCAGGGTGGCTAGCCTGTTCCATGCTAATGGGAGGTAAGAGTGATTGTCTATGATGGTTAATAGATAGCAGCTTCGGATTGGAGGTCCTTCTCAAGCTTGGCAGGGAGGTGCGCTTTGTCAACCTCAGCAGATTTTTGATCGAGGCGAGAGTAAACTGTAGTGTCGTCATACATTAAAAACATAAACCAAATATAAATGACCTCCCAGATGAGATCAAGAGCCAAGTAGGCATCTACACAGATGACACCACAATTTACTCCTGCATCAGTAAGAAACCCATTGTGGTGGACAAACAAACTTGCTGCTGACCTTGAACGGGATCTATACTCTGTGGTGAATTGGGGCAAGAAGTGGCTTGTCAATTTCAATGCGACTAAGACCAAGCTGTTGTCTGTCAATCATCACAGGCAACCTCTCCTGCCTCCCATAAGCATGGACCAAACGAGTCTCCCTGAGAGCAATACACTGCGCCTCCTTGGCCTTACCCTCTCTTCTGATCTCAAATGGAACCACTACATTGAATCCATAGCTAAATCCACTGCTAAGAAGGTTGGGTCACTGCGTCAGGCCAGGATGTTTTTCCCGCCTGAATCCATCCTGCATACATACAAATCAACCATTTGTCCGTGCATGGAATACTACTGCCATATATGGTCAGGCGCCCCTGCTGTTCATCTCAGTGTTCTCGACAGGCTCCAAAGGAGAATCAGTAATGTGATTGGTACCGACTTGGCGGCTCGACTACAGCCACTTCCCCACCGACGAGATGTGGCTTCCCTTTGTTCTATAAATACTTTCATGGCTTCTGCTCCAACGAGCTTAAGTCACTGGTGCCTCTGCAACAGGTGTTTACTCGTGCAACCAGATTGGCAACTGGGTCCCACCCATTCACAAATTAACCAAATGCAGACAACAATTCTACTCCTGGAGCTTCTTCTCTTGCACTTCCTGCCTGTGGAACTTGCTTCCATATTCTTGCTTTCCTGATGGCTACAACCTCCAGGAATTTAAATGCAATGTCAATACTCATCTATTAATCACTTGACTCTAGTTCTTTCACCACCCCATATATCCTTTCTTTTCTCTCCACTTTTGCAACTGTCATCACACCTGTATTTCCATCCTTCTCTTGCTCCTTTCTAACTGGTTCGTCTTCTTCACTCTCTTCTACTTAATCTTTTTACTCTTATGTAGCCCCCTGCACATCAGTGGCATTACTGCCTTGCTCGGGGTGATACGATTAAAAAAAAAAGTTTACATTGGATCTACAAAAAACACTTTTATGCAGAGGTGGTATTTGAATTTAACTTCCTTCAAAAATAACATGTACCAAAATTAAACATCACTTTTTGCATATTTTGGGGAGTTAAAAGATACAAATAAACTTCCAAAGTAAGATGGAAAATTCTGGAAAAAAAAAACAAGAATCTGTAAATCATTCTATGATATCTGCCCTCTGTGCCTGAATGAAAAGATGCAGCTTATAAGGTTCCCTAAAAATAAAGTTTTGTTTAGCCAGTTTTCCCCTCACAATCCTCAGATCAACCTGTGGTGTGATATTCAAACACTTCCTAATAGTGCCACACACTGGGATAGTCCCCTCAAGCTGATATTATCATTTCCTTGAGAAATCAAATAAGGTGAGGTCTAAAATAAGGTCTCAAAGAGATACTAAAAAGAAATCTCATGTTTGACGATTTAATCAGAATTTTTTAAAGGAGACTCAACTGAGAACCTTTCAGCAAATCCTGATAGCCAATGTCTATCTAGAAATGATGCTGTCATATATAATCTAAAAAAAAAATTAACCTAACTAGAGCAATAATGGTATATGAGTTCACTTCAGAATACTTTTTTTTGGGGACTTCACACTCTCATAACAAAATATCTTACACAATTTATTAAGCCATCTTTCAAGTTCATAATCTGCCTTGTGGCATTTCTACATAACCTTGGCATATCAATGGTTATTTTTCTCTTTCAGAAGTCACAACAAGCTAATACTAGAGATTGTAGTTGGTGGGTGGATGACATGTTTGAGTAAAGCAACGTTTTGCCCAAATTCTTGTATGAAAAGTGGAGGTAACAACATGAACAGAAATTTAAAAATGGCTGGATATATTCCGGACAGTACATGGCATTCCTATCTTTTTGTTAATGTTTTTACTGATTCACATTTATTGTTATTGAACAATTCTGGAGGGGGTGTTATAATGTAGCATTGATTTCTTTGAGAGAGAGAAATAAAGAAATTAACGCTGCATATGATCACTTTCGGTGTTTATGTATGATAAAAAAAATATACTTGTACTTTTTTTAAGGTAAAGTGGACATTTGGGTTAACATCCGTCAGCGACAATATTTGTTTCATGCTTAAAAAACGCAACCTTCAAAGCAAGATTTAACTATCTTATTCTTAAACTTTCTGGCTTTGAAGATTGCGTTTAAAACTTAAAGCCAGTTGTAACAAATAAACAAAAAAAAAAAAAAACGAAAACACACCAAAATAAAAAATTAAAAAAAAACAACACACACAAAAATTAACAAAATAAAATAATTTCTCGAAATTTCATAAAATGAGTGGGGGATTAGAACAAATAATTTTTTTGTGAATAAATCTTGAAAATTTCATTAAAATCCGACAATTATCTGACCAACTGCAAGAATTTCCAAATTAATTGTTTTTTCACCACAAAGACACTCAAACAAATTTCCCGTACAAATTTATGGTCCTATGTTGAAGGCAAAAAAAACTATTTTTAACTGAAATTTCCAAAGTTCTAAAAGAATAAATAAACACTTTTTTAGTTTTTATATTTTCACTTAATACAGATTTTTGACAATTTTTTGTTTTTAATATCAGGTGTGGAGTATTTTTCCCACACTGAATAATATTAGCTAATAAAGGGTATTTACAAAAAATACTTGAGATTTAATAATAATTCCTTTTTCAAAAGTGAGGAAAAATAAAACATCTAAATTAATTAATGACTGAAAGAATAGTAAAAAAAACAAAAAAACTAAATGCGAAAAAATGAAATAAAAAATATAAAATAAAAAGTAAAAACCGAGAGACAAAAATTAAAGGAAAAAGTGAATTTTGTTTTAATTAAATTTAAAATCGGTTGGGAATAAAGTAACTATTTTTTTAATTTAGGATTTAAGTCTTACATTAGAAAAATCATTCTTTTCAATGTAAGAATCTGATTTGATTTTCAGATTAAAATTCAAATGACTATTACTCATGATGAGTGTCAAAAAAGAAATTAAAAAAAAAACGTTTCAAAGAAGGTAATTACTTTCTTTTTGGGACACGAATTAAAATACCCGTTAATACCCATTAAAAAGTAAAGGTATTCTAAGTAAATAAGCTCAGGTAAATAATCAAGATTAAAAAAAAAATATCAACTATTTACAATATTTTACACCTTGACTACGAGATAACGTAAAAAATTATACGGTTTGTTTGCTGTTTTTAAGTGTTTATTTTATGCGTTAATCAATGAGGTGAAATATCTTCTTTTGCTCCACTCAATTAAAAAATCAAAATACCGTCAGAAAAAACAAAAACAAAAAAACATTCAAATAAAAAACTGGAGATAAAAAGCAAGAATCTGGTGACTATTAGGTCATTTATTTTTTTAGAAATTACATGAAAAATTGCCCATGAGCGACAGGTATTTGTTTTCATATATCGTAACATACGGTCAAATTGAAATAGGGATTGAAGAAAAAAAATTTTTTTTTCCTAAAGTATGTCCTAAATTGTTTAGTTCTTTCCTTCCTTCCTTCTATTAAAAAAAACTTAATAAAGTTAAACGTTTCTAGCTAAATCCATGTGACATTCAATCATTTCATCACCGATTCGCAGATGTCATTTTTTTAAAACGTAACATATTATCAATTCCTATAAACGCACAGTCTTTTTTTGTGAATTAAAAAGAAACTATTTCTTCACAAATGTACCATCAATTTCTTTTGCGCACAATACCAAAATTAAAGAGAGAATACAAATGATTTTCTAATTTAAAATAAATTTTTCGAGATACTTACTCATTCATGAGATACATCTTCCTCCATTTTTGTTTATGCTTCTTCAGTGCGTCAAGGGAGATAACTAACTACGATTTATTTTAAATGTCAAGCCGGTTTTTTAAATATAGTGAATGTGACACAAGGCCAAAAGTATGGCGCAAGACCCAGTGTGGCTCGAACTGACTATTTTCGTAATAAATTTTTATATTGTATTCATATACCATTAACTCATATATATATATATATATATATATATATATATGAGATAATGTCATATATATGTCTTTTGTATGTGTGTGGTTGGGTGAGTGTGTGTGTGTGTGTGTGTAGTATGTTATTTTGTATATATTTGTATGTGCATGTATATATGTATATGTGTTGAATTATATATATATATATGTATATGTGTATGTATGAGTATGTGTGTGTAAGTGTACATTTGTTGATTTAATATATTCCTTAAGTAAAAATCTTTTCAACTTTATTTTTATATTTATTATATTTTATATTTTATATTTTACTTTATTCTATGTTTTAATAATTTTTATTAATTTTCTATAAATTTTATTTTTTTAATTTAAATCTATTTTTATATTTAAATTTAAATTATATGTCAAGGTTTTCCCCACAATGTTTTTTCTAATAACTTCATCCCATTTATTTTAGTCAACAATCGTTATGATTTATTTGTCAACACGTTTTTTATAACGTTTCTATGGAGATGTATTTTATCTTTTCTTTTCTTTTCTTTTCTTTTCTTTTCTTTTCTTAGCTTAGCTTACTTCCCTGTCAACCACCCCTTCCCATTTCTTTTACTTCTTTCTTTCCTTTAGTCTTCCCCTTTCCTCTTCTTAGAACCAGACAAGGCTAAATTTCCACTTTCAACTCTTGACTCAGTTTAAAAGTAAGGTTTTCCAAAATCTAAAAATGAAAATAGACATAGATTTCTGTCTGCTTTCTTATTAATCCCACCCCTTTAATTTTTCCGTGTTGTATATTTTTTTTAACTTCTGCGGTAAAATATCTTGGTTTATTTTGAAATAAAGAGTTTGCTGATGATATGTGAAATTTCTTGTAGAAATGGCCATACAACTGATTTGAACATCGGAATTTATTATATATATATATATATATATATATATATATATATGAGAAAAATTAAGGCAGACATGTTATTTCATGAAATTAATTTTTCTTATATTTGCTCTATATGTATTTATATACATATATATTTAGAGCTCTCTTAAAGAGTTATCCTACCACTGTATATACAGGATACTCCTTTGGATTCTTCTATATCTACACCGCATGCTGATATATATATATATATATGTGTGTATGTGTGTGTGTGTATGTGTGTGTGTGTGTATGTACTCAGTTCTACGAGACTGTTAGGCTAGGGCTAACAAGTTCTAGAAAATAAACCCTATTTTTAACATAATTACATAACAAATATATATACCATATTAAATCTCGCCCAAACTTTATTTTCTACCCAGTAACAGAAAATAAGACAATATTACAGACATGCAAAAAAGATTCCACAATCAAATATACACCATTTAAATCAAATTGTTTATTAGGAATTAATATCACCATGTGAAACATTTGACTAATCAGAGAAAAGTAAAACAATTTTTCTTAAATCTACTTTTGGGGAAATTTCATATTTTCACAGATTTAGATTTTCAAGCAAAGACCAAGTTGCCAAGATATATGACTGCCTCCATGGCTATTAATTAAATCAACTCTCTTTTTCACTTTTACAAAAATTCACAATGAAATCCTGGTTTTCCCAAATAGAAAAAAGATTGACCATGTGCTTAATGAAAAGTCTGGAACCTAGATTTTGCAAGTAGGTGTTAAAATGATTTTTGACCAATGGGAGTGACTTGGAAGGACTTGGCAATCCAGTGTGAAATTCAAAAGGACTATATAAATGACCTCCACATCAGTCAAGAGTCAGAGATGGGAGACACAGCTAAAATGTAACAGAGAAGCTTCAGGTCAATTTGAACATTGTCCTCTCTCTCTCTTTCTCCTTATCTATTTCAACAATTACTAAAAGCATTTTGTAAGAACTCTACCCTTAACCTCTTAATAATGTTTCTAATTGAACAGTAACTTCTATGAATTCTTGTTATTCCTCCTTTTAATAAATTTCTATTTTAACAGTGAAAAATGTATATTTTATTATTCCACTCTTCTGCACTAATTCTATATATTCCAACTTGCTGACAACCAACCTTCTAATGATAATTCTGATGATTGTATTTCAGCATAAAACTTGTAAGCTGTCGGAAGTTTGGTTAAGTATGACACAAGGCTGAACAAAAGAAACATTAACCAGCTCCCTATGCTTCAAGATATATCTGTTTAGTGTCATATCCTAACATAAACAAAGCAATTTCTAAAGAAAAGGATTGCTTTTTATTTATTAATCCCACAAATTTTATTACTTAAATGTTAGTTTTAGTAGATATTTGTATTTGCATAGATGTATCATTTATTTATTAAACAGTATATTTATTTATTTTCATCTAGTGACCTGCATATTCCAGAAACCTTATAAACGAAATTATGCACAAAAATTGGGTTTTGTATCCCTTTTACAGATATAACAATATAAGCATACTACTTCTCAGGGCTCAAAACAATTTCAAATACAAATTTGATTTGCACATTTGGACACACATACAGATACACATGCACAGAATAGAAGAGCCAGCAGACATCACAAACTAAGGCCTTGTTTACAGACATAGACACATTAGGCTGACTATGATAAAGTAAGCCTGTTTGGACATCTCATGCTACACTACAAACAGTTACCTGATATAATAAACTTACATAAATGTTATTTCAACTGATGTCAGCTTCTACTTTTTCTTTTTCTTTTCCTTTTATGTATTGTTATTGTTGTTAAATGTTTTGAATCCTGACACTTCGATAACAACAAAAACCTATGTAGACAGATCCTGACATATAATATCAACCAACAATAAAATAATGATAAAAAGTTAACAAATAATGCTATAAAGAGACAAAAACTTGTACCTGAATTGACAATTATTATAAGTAGAGGTTTGTTTCCTGTTTAGGAAGTGGTTCCTGGTTTCTTTCCTCTCCTCAGATGGTCATAGTGGTACTGTCACAAGTATTTTGTGATGTGTGTGGATGGTGGAAATGTCTCTTCATACTGAAGGTACTGGGTTGGCAGTTTTCTGGTTGATGCTTCTGACTGGTAGTTAGGAGCCCAAAGTCTTGCATAGTATCTTCAGAGGCTGCTCTGATCAGCAGTTGAATAGTATCAGGGTTCTTGTAGTGCCCTGTTGTGCATGAATAGGTGTCTCTGAAAGTGACTCTAGTGGACAACCCTGAGTTCACATTTTGCTGCAGTCTGTACCAGTTCCCATGTTGCATTTGATGACCAACTGTTACTGCTACTTTAGGCCTCTCCTTACCAAAATAACTCTAAATCATGATAACACACAATCAAAGATATAAAACTAAACCAGCCAAACAAAAAACACATACACCCCTCAACATCTTTTTATCTAATGTCAATCGTATCTGCACCAACTTTTGAAATGTAGAATTGTTCTTGTATGAAAGGTTCTCTGATATCCTTAGCTCTCTGTGAAATTACCCTCAACCCTCTTATCTCATTTCTTGATACCAGGATACCTTCCTCTCTTTAGGAAGGATTTGAATGTCCATATGCATGGCCTTGGTGTTTATGTCTGTGAACATCTTCCTCTGGCAAGGGACATCTCTCTTAAATATCCTGTCCACTCCTACATGTGTCTGCTTCTCTCTCTGCTAAACTCAGTAAGTTATCTCTTCTTTCTCTATCTCTCCCCTTCCTCTTCTGACTGTTGCATGCTAGATAATATTTTAAACAATATAGACAAGATCATTTTCTTTCACCCATTTGCTAAGGTATTTGTGTTCAGTGACTTCAATGCACATAATGACAAGTGGTGAGAAAACTCTGTCACTAATCTTGTTGGAATCCAAACACAGAACTTTTCAATCACTCAGTCTCTCATGCAAGTTGTGGATTTCCCCACGTGTTTTTCCAGTAACCAAAATGAACACACTTTTCTTCTAGATCTCTTTCTTACTTCTATCCCTGACTCTTGCCATGCTATGCAGCTCTGCCCTCCTGACAACTCTGATCAGGCTGTGGTGTCTGTAAATGTCTCCTTCTACTCCCTCCTCTCATCCAGAAACCTCCTACCAGCAGAATATCTTACTGCTATCAATGAGCAGACTGGAGCTTATTCTGTGATTTCCTTTGTGATGTCCCTTGAACAATATTTTTAGTCTCCCTGTTCAAGACTCTGCCTCTGAAGTATCCTCCTGGGTGCAAGCCAGCATTGATGGTTTCATCCTAGCTAGAAAATTCCAATTTAAACCTTGTTAAATTTCTTGGTTCTCTCCTGCTTGCTTGTCTGCCATTGCCCACAAGAATAATTTCTTCTGGCTTTACTGGAGCAACATATCTAATCATAATAGACATCTCTTTGTCTCTGCTCATGATAAATTTAAGCATGTCCAAAATGATGCTAAGCTGTTGTTTGCTGATAGAAGCAGCATATAGCATCTCGCATGATCCCAAAGATTACTGGCGGTTCTGCAAGAGTGTGCTGAATAACAAAACCTTCAATCCCTCGTCTATTCAATCAATTTGAATTCCTCACATCCACAGCAGTCAAGGTCAAGAGCTTTGCTTGCAAATTCTCATCCAACTCCACACTGGATTCATCTGGAGTACCCACACCCAATTTTCCACCTAGAACTGAGGCTAAACTGTGTAATATATATACCAATATCTCATCTTTAACATAATTTCCAAGCTTGACTCCCATGAAACAAGTAAAGGTGATGGAATTCCAGCCATTGTTCTTGGGAAATGTGCACTTGAGCTGGCTTCAGTCTTCACTGCTTCCTACTTTCCTGTTTTTAGAAACTCCGAGGAGTCCTCTGACAACCTCTATTTATTGCTCTATTAACTTCTTACCTCTTTTTTGCTAGGTATTCAAAACAGATGTGCGTGGTGGTGCAGTGAATATTGGCTTGGAACAAGAAATCGGGAAGCCGAGTTCAAATTCCAGTTGAATTCCGCGCATTCACTTATGCGCAAATACCATTGGGAAAGGTATTAATCCATCTCTTCCCTCCAGTTATTGGTTAAATAACAGGACAGATTGGGTTCTGTAGCCTTGGTCAGCAACCAGTCTACAGCAGAAAGCAATGGCAACCTACTGCGGGATAATCTTCTGCTTAGTCAGTCATGTCTCTTTCGAGACATGATCACCCAAGTGTGTATCACGTATGGCACTTAACTGACTGATGTAATGATTAAGCAACTCTATCCCAGATATGGCAGCAATACTCTATTTTGAGTTTGATCCTACTCTTGTAAAGATGAAGCATGGCAGAAAGACTATCAACATTGGACTGTGAAGATTGAGTAGCTCCATCCCAGATATGGTAGTAATACTCCAATTTTTGGATCTAATCTGACTCATGTAAAAATTCACATACTACTTAGAGCAAAGCAGTGGTATCATCAGCATAGATGTTTACTAGTAATTTGAGAATGTTTCTTCGTAGATGATTAATAAAAAGAGAAAAAAATAATAGGACTGAAGAGAAGCCTTAGGACAGTGGTTCCCAGGTTCCCAAATGGTGAGGCATGCTTCATAGATGTGGTGGAAGAGAATAACAGGTGAGACAGAATGACTGAAAGACAATCAAAGATTTAGAAACAGATTCAAAGAATTCATATGTCAAAATAAATATGATTTCAAAATTCAAAATACTATTATCGATTACTTGTAATTGCATGCATGAATCCCAGTATAAATAGTTATAAATAATTATTGATTGATTTTATCATTGTGATATTTTTGCATTATATTAAGTATTAAGAATATATAACTAAGGTCCGCAAATCAGAGGAGAGATTTATCAATGATAATGTTCTGACATGAATACCTTTAACCTTCTCTTTTTATTTTTTATTTTGTTTTTATTTTTAAATGTACTTTTGATCACATAGAAGTTGGTGAGGTGTGAGCAAAGTTTTCTTTCTGAAAATGTGTCCCAGAGAAAACAAGTTTGAGAACCACTGCGTTAGGCGATGCCTGCATTGACCTCATGAGTTTCAGAAGACTGGCCATTCATAATGATCTTCATGAATCTACATCAGAGAAAGAACTTGATGATTGTTTAAACTCTTCCAGAGATAATATAGCTGAGAAGTTTATGCAGCAATTTCTATGCCACACCTTGTTAAAAGCCTCTGGGGTGTCTAAGGCAACCTGGTAAGAAAGATACTAATAAACATCTTACTGAGTTTGTGGGTGATGACACTTAAAACATCTGTAGTTGACCTAGATAAGCGAAATCCATACTGGTTTTCATTCTGGAGGTTATTTTTGTTTGATAATCAGTTACTTCATAACAGACTAGAAGAGTTTGTTAATGACTCTAAGGATGCTTATTGGGTGATACTGCAATAGTGATGAACAGTCACCAACATTCTTAAAAAAAAAAAAGTGGGGTCAACAGCAGAAAATTTCCACAAATTTCAGAAACACATTTCTCTCAGGCAGTAGTTAAATAACTTTGCTAGGATTGGAAATAATTCTTGACTAATATCTTTAAGTACAACAATTGGGATTTTATCTGATTCAGTAGCCTTTTTTGAATGAAAGATTTTGATGAGTTTGAAAAATTCCTAAGCTGAGATAGTGAGATAATAATGTTTGTTCTCTGTGAGAGGGGGAATGTCAGGTAGAGGATGGTCTCAGTATAGCTTGATTCATAAATATGAATGTCTTTACTTAGCATTTTGCTGTTAGTATGTAAGAAGAAATTGATCGCTATTGGTTCAAGTTCATATAGGATTCAAATGCAAAATATTGAAAAATAGTTTTCTGTAGATGTTTTATGTTATGAAAAGAAACTGAATGAACAAATTGTGAAAATCAAAGCATTGCTGAGTATTTTTTTCTGTTGATTTCTCTAAATCAACAGAAGAAATATATCAACTTCAAATTATTATTTAATAATCTGAAATTGATGCTAAGATGATGAATGAGTTAAGTCCCCTTAGTTCTTGTAATTCACCGAAAATGTTTTTGTTTTTTTTGCAGAGGATTTTTTTTTTTTTTATCAACGCTCAACAATTCTCTTACCTTTAACTCATTGACGACAGGCAACGTAACATCTTTTAAACAACTGTTGCCAGAGTCAATCGAGACTTACCTCTCATCCAAAGCAAATAAGTCAAGAACCAACGAGCCTATACACGTGGTACTTGTATTTTCTTGATCTTTCCTTGGTTTATACTTCTTTTTAAGTTGAAGATTTCTGTGGTTCCACCTTTGTCGAACTCATGTTGAAATTTCACAACCTATCATGTTAATTTTTTTTCTTACTCTCCAATCTCCATTGAGTTTTCTTCTACACAAAAACATTCATAGACAAGTTGCCTCCCTTGTACCGTTTATTAAAAAAAAAAAGAAAAAACAAATAGGGAGATTCTTACAAATAATCTTTCCAACGACTCCGGTTTCTTTCTTCTTCAGGAACATTTTAATTTGGCGCGCAATAACTTTCGACTTCACATCAACTGCACACTTCACAGATTTGTCAAACCTACTATTTCAGAAACCAGGAACTCGACACTGCATTCTTTCTTTCTTCATCCTGTCGTTTTGTAATTATATTTTGTTATGCCTTTCATACACCATATGTGTTTGTCCATTTTCTACTGTTGCTAATTTTGCCAAGAACTGTTGATATCCTAAAAGAGTATCAACTACACTTGTACGTGGAAATCTGGTGGTCTGACACAAGTGTTTGTTGGATTTCTGACAGCTTGAAGTGAAGTTTCAAGCACACACGTGTGTGCAGCTGAGAGAGAGGCAAAATGCCAAGTGAAGAAAATTATACATGTGTCTTTTTTTTGTTGTTTTATAATGATGTAATGTCGACACATTTCTGTTTTGACTTTGGCAGGAGTAATAGTGATTGCTTGACTCCCACTTGATTTCAGCTGACCAAGTACGTTATGTCTGGGTTATAGAAAATAAGGAAAGGATATTTCGTGTAGAGGTAAAAAGAGAGAGTTTCTCTGTCATTCTATTAAAGAGGATATTTCAATGCATTTTTTTCTACTATTGCCAAAGATTTCTGGAGCTGCTGTTATACCAAAAGTTTAAAAGGTGAACTTTTGAGGCAATATCTCCCAAAAAGTAATGAAACTTGTGAATAGACAGGTTTCTTTACCAAACGGAATTTAGTAGAATCCACAGGTAGCATCTAATTTAGAAAAAAATTAGCTTTATTTAGATTAGATGTAATAATAGCATCTAAATTTAGTAACTTGCAATGTTTCCTTTTTAGTGCTAGATTCAGCTTCAAATCTAAATATATTTGACTTTTCCATTTCTTTTTATTACGGATACCTGTGAAAATTTTGTTTGTCACTTCCAACGAAGGGCTTCTCACTTAGACGTTACCATCACATAATTCAAGAGAGAAAAAGACTTATGATATCAATTTTATTAAAGAAAGAAAAACAATAAAGCAGAGTGCTTATTTTCAAGCAGAGTAGGAAAATATTTTTACGTAGAGTCTGTATCAAAAAAGAAGAAAAGAT
This sequence comes from Ascarosepion bandense, assembly GCA_037127315.1. Classification (NCBI taxonomy): domain Eukaryota; kingdom Metazoa; phylum Mollusca; class Cephalopoda; order Sepiida; family Sepiidae; genus Ascarosepion; species Ascarosepion bandense. The sequence continues at coordinate 106,268 of JBBBDQ010001546.1, forward strand.
AATGTTCACAACTGTTGCTGCTTAAAAATGTCCTCTTCAGCTCACAAGAAATTAATCTTGTGATGGTAACAACAGGAAAAGGATAGAAAAGAAAGAAGATAGAAAGGTAGAAGAGAAGATATTGTTCACTTACAGTTAGGTTGATCATAAGTTTAATTCGACTTCCACATTCTTATTATTTTTTATATATTTAGTCGATTTAATAAAAGACACAAAAGCTCTCTCCCTTTTACAGAAACTTCAAAGTCCATTCATTTTCCTTTTCTTTTTTTTATCTATGGGAGAATTTCAGTCCTTTTTTCTTTTTCTCAATATTGCAGAATGTTGAATCTCATCACAAAATGATTTATCCCTTTCTTGATCCGCTCGTATAAATTTCTTCCTTTCATCCAGACCTTAGGATAATCATTTTTCAACTGTTTTAAAGTCCAGTTACGACAGTGCTGGAATAATTATCTTCAACTGTTTTAAAGTCCATTTAAGACAGTGCTGGAATAATTATCTTCAACTGTTTTTAAGTCCATTTAAGACAGTGCTGGAATAATTATCTTCAACTGTTTTTAAGTCCATTTAAGACAGTGCTGGAATAATTATCTTCAACTGTTTTTAAGTCCATTTAAAACAGTGCTGGAATAATTATCTTCAACTGTTTTTAAGTCCATTTAAGACAGTGCTGGAATAATTATCTTCAACTGTTTTTAAGTCCATTTAAGACAGTGCTGGAATAATTATCTTCAACTGTTTTTAAGTCCATTTAAGACAGTGCTGGAATAATTATCTTCAACTGTTTTTAAGTCCATTTAAGACAGTGCTGGAATATTTATCTTCAACTGTTTTTAAGTCCATTTAAGACTGTGCTGGAATAATTATTTTCAACTGTTTTTAAGTCCATTTAAGACAGTGCTGGAATAATTATCTTCAACTGTTTTTAAGTCCAGTTAAGACTGTGCTGGAATAATTATCTTCAACTGTTTTTAAGTCCATTTAAGACAGTGCTGGAATAATTATCTTCAACTGTTTTTAAGTCCATTTAAGACAGTGCTGGAATAATTATCTTCAACTGTTTTTAAGTCCATTTAAGACAGTGCTGGAATAATTATCTTCAACTGTTTTTAAGTCCATTTAAGACAGCGCTGGAATAATTATCTTCAACTGTTTTTAAGTCCATTTAAGACAGTGCTGGAATATTTATCTTCAACTGTTTTTAAGTCCATTTAAGACTGTGCTGGAATAATTATCTTCAACTGTTTTTAAGTCCAGTTACGACAGTGCTGGAATAATTATCTTCAACTGTTTTTAAGTCCATTTAAGACAGTGCTGGAATATTTATCTTCAACTGTTTTTAAGTCCATTTAAGACTGTGCTGGAATAATTATTTTCAACTGTTTTTAAGTCCATTTAAGACAGTGCTGGAATAATTATCTTCAACTGTTTTTAAGTCCAGTTAAGACTGTGCTGGAATAATTATCTTCAACTGTTTTTAAGTCCATTTAAGACAGTGCTGGAATAATTATCTTCAACTGTTTTTAAGTCCATTTAAGACAGTGCTGGAATAATTATCTTCAACTGTTTTTAAGTCCATTTAAGACAGTGCTGGAATAATTATCTTCAACTGTTTTTAAGTCCATTTAAGACAGTGCTGGAATAATTATCTTCTACTGTTTTTAAGTCCATTTAAGACAGTGCTGGAATAATTATCTTCAACTGTTTTTAAGTCCATTTAAGACAGTGCTGGAATAATTATCTTCAACTGTTTTTAAGTCCATTTAAGACAGTGCTGGAATAATTAATCTTCAACTGTTTTTAAGTCCATTTAAGACAAGTGCTGGAATAATTATCTTCAACTGTTTTTAAGTCCATTTAAGACAGTGCTGGAATAATTATCTTCAACTGTTTTTAAGTCCATTTAAGACGTGCTGGAATAATTATCTTCAACTGTTTTTAAGTCCATTTAAGACAGTGCTGGAATAATTATCTTCAACTGTTTTTAAGTCCATTTAAGACTGTGCTGGAATAATTATCTTCAACTGTTTTTAAGTCCATTTAAGACAGTGCTGGAATAATTATCTTCTACTGTTTTTAAGTCCAGTTAAGACAGTGCTGGAATAATTATCTTCAACTGTTTTTAAGTCCATTTAAGAAAGTGCTGGAATAATTATCTTCTACTGTCTTTAAGTCCAGTTAAGACAGTGCTTGAATAATTATCTTTAACTGTTTTTAAGTCCATTTAAGACAGTGCTGGAATAATTATCTTCTACTGTTTTTAAGTCCAGTTAAGACAGTGCTGGAATAATTATCTTCAACTGTTTTTAAGTCCATTTAAGACAGTGCTGGAATAATTATCTTCTACTGTTTTTAAGTCCATTTAAGACAGTGATGGAATAATTATCTTCTACTGTTTTTAAGTCCAGTTAAGACAGTGCTGGAATAATTATCTTCAACTGTTTTTAAGTCCCATTTAAGACAGTGCTGGAATAATTATCTTCTACTGTTTTTAAGTCCAGTTAAGACAGTGCTGGAATAATTATCTACAACTGTTTTAAGTCCATTTAAGACAGTGCTGGAATAATTATCTTCTACTGTTTTTAAGTCAGTTAAGACAGTGCTGGAATAATTATCTTCAGCTGTTTTAAGTCCATTTAAGACAGTGCTGGAATAATTATCTTCTACTGTTTTTTTAAGTCCATTTAAGACAGTGCTGGAATAATTATCTTCTACTGTTTTTAAGTCAGTTAAGACAGTGCTGGAATAATTATCTTCAACTGTTTTAAGTCCATTTAAGACAGTGCTGGAATAATTAGCTTCAACTTTTTAAGTCCATTTAAGACAGTGCTGGAATAATTATCTTCAACTGTTTTAAGTCCATTTAAGACAGTGCTGGAATAATTATCTTCAACTGTTTTAAGTCCATTTAAGACAGTGCTGGAATAATTATCTTCAACTGTTTTAAGTCCATTTAAGACAGTGCTGGAATAATTATCTTCTACTGTTTTTAAGTCAGTTAACACAGTGCTGGAATAATTATCTACAACTGTTTTTAAGTCCATTTAAGACAGTGCTGGAATAATTATCTTCTACTGTTTTTAAGTCAGTTAAGACAGTGCTGGAATAATTATCTTCAACTGTTTTAAGTCCATTTAAGACAGTGCTGGAATAATTATCTTCTACTGTTTTTAAGTCCATTTAAGACAGTGCTGGAATAATTATCTTCTACTGTTTTAAGTCCATTTAAGACAGTGCTGGAATAATTATCTTCAGCTGTTTTAAGTCCATTTAAGACAGTGCTGGAATAATTATCTTCTACTGTTTTTAAGTCAGTTAAGACAGTGCTGGAATAATTATCTACAACTGTTTTAAGTCCATTTAAGACAGTGCTGGAATAATTATCTTCAACTGTTTTTAAAAGTCCAGTTAAGACAGTGCTGGAATAATTATCTTCAACTGTTTTAAGTCCATTTAAGACAGTGCTGGAATAATTATCTTCTACTGTTTTAAGTCCATTTAAGACAGTGCTGGAATAATTATCTTCTACTGTTTTTAAGTCCATTTAAGACAGTGCTGGAATAATTATCTTCAACTGTTTTTAAGTCCATTTAAGACTGTGCTGGAATAATTATCTTCTACTGTTTCTAAGTCCATTTAAGACAGTGCTGGAATAATTATCTTCTACTGTTTTTAAGTCAGTTAAGACAGTGCTGGAATAATTATCTTCAACTGTTTTTAAGTCCATTTAAGACAGTGCTGGAATAATTATCTACAACTGTTTTTAAGTCCATTTAAGACAGTGCTGGAATAATTATCTTCTACTGTTTTTAAGTCCATTTAAGACAGTGCTGGAATAATTATCTTCTACTGTTTTTAAGTCCAGTTAAGACAGTGCTGGAATAATTATCTTCAACTGTTTTTAAGTCCATTTAAGACAGTGCTGGAATAATTATCTTCAACTGTTTTTAAGTCCATTTAAGACTGTGCTGGAATAATTATCTTCAACTGTTTTAAGTCCATTTAAGACAGTGCTGGAATAATTATCTTCTACTGTTTTTAAGTCCAGTTAAGACAGTGCTGGAATAATTATCTTCAACTGTTTTTAAGTCCATTTAAGACAGTGCTGGAATAATTATCTTCTACTGTTTTTTTAAGTCCATTTAAGACAGTGCTGGAATAATTATCTTCTACTGTTTTAAGTCCATATAAGACAGTGCTGGAATAATTATCTTCTACTGTTTTTAAGTCCATTTAAGACTGTGCTGGAATAATTATCTTCAGCTGTTTTAAGTCCATTTAAGACAGTGCTGGAATAATTATCTTCTGTTTTTAAGTCCAGTTAAGACAGTGCTGGAATAATTATCTTCAACTGTTTTAAGTCCATTTAAGACAGTGCTGGAATAATTATCTTCTACTGTTTTAAGTCCATTTAAGACAGTGCTGGAATAATTATCTTCTACTGTTTTAAGTCCATTTAAGACAGTGCTGGAATAATTATCTTCAACTGTTTTAAGTCCATTTAAGACAGTGCTGGAATAATTATCTTCTACTGTTTTTAAGTCCAGTTAAGACAGTGCTGGAATAATTATCTACAACTGTTTTAAGTCCATTTAAGACAGTGCTGGAATAATTATCTTCAACTGTTTTAAGTCCAGTTAAGACAGTGCTGGAATAATTATCTTCAACTGTTTTTTTAAGTCCATTTAAGACAGTGCTGGAATAATTATCTTCTACTGTTTTTAAGTCCATTAAGACAGTGCTGGAATAATTATCTTCTACTGTTTTTAAGTCCATTTAAGACAGTGCTGGAATAATTATCTTCAACTGTTTTTAAGTCCATTTAAGACTGTGCTGGAATAATTATCTTCTACTGTTTCTAAGTCCATTTAAGACAGTGCTGGAATAATTATCTTCTACTGTTTTAAGTCCAGTTAAGACAGTGCTGGAATAATTATCTTCAACTGTTTTTTAAGTCCCAAGACAGTGCTGGAATAATTATCTACAACTGTTTTAAGTCCATTTAAGACAGTGCTGGAATAATTATCTTCTACTGTTTTTAAGTCCATTTAAGACAGTGCTGGAATAATTATCTTCTACTGTTTTTAAGTCAGTTAAGACAGTGCTGGAATAATTATCTTCAACTGTTTTAAGTCCATTTAAGACAGTGCTGGAATAATTATCTTCAACTGTTTTTTAAGTCCATTTAAGACTGTGCTGGAATAATTATCTTCAACTGTTTTTAAGTCCATTTAAGACAGTGCTGGAATAATTATCTTCTACTGTTTTTAAGTCCAGTTAAGACAGTGCTGGAATAATTATCTTCAACTGTTTTAAGTCCATTTAAGACAGTGCTGGAATAATTATCTTCTACTGTTTTTTAAGTCCATTTAAGACAGTGCTGGAATAATTATCTTCTGTTTTTAAGTCCATATAAGACAGTGCTGGAATAATTATCTTCTACTGTTTTAAGTCCATTTAAGACTGTGCTGGAATAATTATCTTCAACTGTTTTTTTAAGTCCATTTAAGACAGTGCTGGAATATTATCTTCTACTGTCTTTAAGTCCATTTAAGACAGTGCTGGAATAATTATCTTCTACTGTTTTTAAGTCCAGTTAAGACAGTGCTGGAATAATTATCTTCTACTGTTTTTAAGTCCATTTAAGACAGTGCTGGAATAATTATCTTCAACTGTTTTTTTAAGTCCATTTAAGACAGTGCTGGAATAATTATCTTCAACTGTTTTAAGTCCATTTAAGACAGTGCTGGAATAATTATCTTCTACTGTTTTTTAAGTCCATTTAAGACAGTGCTGGAATAATTATCTTCTACTGTTTTTTTAAGTCCATTTAAGACAGTGCTGGAATAATTATCTTCAACTGTTTTAAGTCCATTTAAGACTGTGCTGGAATAATTATCTTCTACTGTTTTTAAGTCCATTTAAGACAGTGCTGGAATAATTATCTTCTACTGTTTTTAAGTCCATTTAAGACAGTGCTGGAATAATTATCTTCAACTGTTTTTTTGAATCCATTTAAGACAGTGCTGGAATAATTATCTACAACTGTTTTTTTAAGTCCATTTAAGACAGTGCTGGAATAATTATCTTCAACTGTTTTAAGTCCATTTAAGACAGTGCTGGAATAATTATCTTCTACTGTTTTAAGTCCAGTTAAGACAGTGCTGGAATAATTATCTTCAACTGTTTTAAGTCCATTTAAGACAGTGCTGGAATAATTATCTTCAACTGTTTTTTTAAGTCCATTTAAGACTGTGCTGGAATAATTATCTTCAACTGTTTTTAAGTCCAGTTAAGACAGTGCTGGAATAATTATCTTCAACTGTTTTTAAGTCCATTTAAGACAGTGCTGGAATAATTATCTTCTACTGTCTTTAAGTCCATTTAAGACAGTGCTGGAATAATTATCTTCTACTGTTTTTAAGTCCAGTTAAGACAGTGCTGGAATAATTATCTTCTACTGTTTTTAAGTCCATTTAAGACAGTGCTGGAATAATTATCTTCTACTGTTTTTAAGTCAGTTAAGACAGTGCTGGAATAATTATCTTCTACTGTTTTAAGTCCATTTAAGACAGTGCTGGAATAATTATCTTCTACTGTTTTTAAGTCATTTAAGACAGTGCTGGAATAATTATCTTCAACTGTTTTAAGTCCATTTAAGACTGTGCTGGAATAATTATCTTCTACTGTTTTAAGTCCATTTAAGACAGTGCTGGAATAATTATCTTCTACTGTTTTTAAGTCCAGTTAAGACAGTGCTGGAATAATTATCTTCAACTGTTTTTTTAAGTCCATTTAAGACAGTGCTGGAATAATTATCTACAACTGTTTTTTTAAGTCCATTTAAGACAGTGCTGGAATAATTATCTTCAACTGTTTTAAGTCCATTTAAGACAGTGCTGGAATAATTATCTTCTACTGTTTTAAGTCCAGTTAAGACAGTGCTGGAATAATTATCTTCAACTGTTTTAAGTCCATTTAAGACAGTGCTGGAATAATTATCTTCAACTGTTTTTTTAAGTCCATTTAAGACAGTGCTGGAATAATTATCTTCAACTGTTTTTAAGTCCATTTAAGACAGTGCTGGAATAATTATCTTCTTTGTTAAGTCCATTTAAGACAGTGCTGGAATAATTATCTTCAACTGTTTTAAGTCCATTTAAGACAGTGCTGGAATAATTATCTTCTACTGTTTTAAGTCCATTTAAGACAGTGCTGGAATAATTATCTTCTACTGTTTTTAAGTCCATTTAAGACAGTGCTGGAATAATTATCTTCTACTGTTTTTTTAAGTCAGTTAAGACAGTGCTGGAATAATTATCTTCAACTGTTTTTAAGTCCATTTAAGACAGTGCTGGAATAATTATCTTCTACTGTCTTTAAGTCCATTAAGACAATGCTGGAATAATTATCATCACTGTTTTTAGAGTCAGTTAAGACACTGCTGGAATGATTATCTTCAACTGTTTTTAAGTCCATTTAAGACAGTGCTGGAATAATTATCTTCAACTGTTTTTAAGTCAGTTAAGACAGTGCTGGAATAATTATCTTCAACTGTTTTAAGTCCATTTAAGACAGTGCTGGAATAATTATCTTCAACTGTTTTTAAGTCCATTTAAGACAGTGCTGGAATAATTATCTTCAACTGTTTTAAAAGTCCATTTAAGACAGTGCTGGAATAATTATCTTCTACTGTTTTTAAGTCAGTTAACACAGTGCTGGAATAATTATCTACAACTGTTTTAAGTCCATTTAAGACAGTGCTGGAATAATTATCTTCCACTGTTTTTAAGTCCAGTTAAGACAGTGCTGGAATAATTATCTTCAACTGTTTTAAGTCCATTTAAGACAGTGCTGGAATAATTATCTTCTACTGTTTTTAAGTCCATTTAAGACAGTGCTGGAATAGTATCTTCTACTGTTTTTAAGTCAGTTAAGACAGTGCTGGAATAATTATCTTCAACTGTTTTAAGTCCATTTAAGACAGTGCTGGAATAATTATCTTCTACTGTTTTTAAGTCCAGTTAAGACAGTGCTGGAATAATTATCTACAACTGTTTTAAGTCCATTTAAGACAGTGCTGGAATAATTATCTTCAACTGTTTTTTTAAGTCCATTTAAGACAGTGCTGGAATATTTATCTTCAACTGTTTTTAAGTCCATTAAGACTGTGCTGGACTAATTATCTTCAACTGTTTTTAAGTCCAGTTACGACAGTGCTGGAATAATTATCTTCAACTGTTTTTAAGTCCATTTAAGACAGTGCTGGAATATTTATCTTCAACTGTTTTTAAGTCCATTTAAGACTGTGCTGGAATAATTATTTTCAACTGTTTTTAAGTCCATTTAAGACAGTGCTGGAATAATTATCTTCAACTGTTTTTAAGTCCAGTTAAGTCTGTGCTGGAATAATTATCTTCAACTGTTTTTAAGTCCATTTAAGACAGTGCTGGAATAATTATCTTCAACTGTTTTTAAGTCTATTTAAGACAGTGCTGGAATAATTATCTTCAACTGTTTTTAAGTCCATTTAAGACAGTGCTGGAATAATTATCTTCAACTGTTTTTAAGTCCATTTAAGACAGTGCTGGAATAATTATCTTCAACTGTTTTTAAGTCCATTTAAGACAGTGCTGGAATAATTATCTTCAACTTTTTTTAAGTCCATTTAAGACAGTGCTGGAATAATTATCTTCAACTGTTTTTAAGTCCATTTAAGACAGTGCTGGAATAATTATCTTCAACTGTTTTTAAGTCCATTTAAGACAGTGCTGGAATAATTATCTTCTACTGTTTTTAAGTCCAGTTAAGACAGTGCTGGAATAATTATCTTCAACTGTTTTTAAGTCCATTTAAGACAGTGCTGGAATAATTATCTTCTACTGTTTTTAAGTCCATTTAAGACAGTGCTGGAATAATTATCTTCTACTGTTTTTAAGTCCAGTTAAGACTGTGCTGGAATAATTATCTTCTATTGTTTTTAAGTCCATTTAAGACAGTGCTGGAATAATTATCTTCTTCTGTTTTTAAGTCCATTTAAGACTGTGCTGGAATAATTATCTTCAACTGTTTTTAAGTCCATTTAAGACAGTGATGGAATAATTATCTTCTACTGTTTTTAAGTCCAGTTAAGACAGTGCTGGAATAATTATCTTCAACTGTTTTTAAGTCCATTTAAGACAGTGCTGGAATAATTATCTTCTACTGTTTTTAAGTCCAGTTAAGACAGTGCTGGAATAATTATCTTCAACTGTTTTTAAGTCCATTTAAGACAGTGCTGGAATAATTATCTTCTACTGTTTTTAAGTCCAGTTAAGACAGTGCTGGAATAATTATCTTCAACTGTTTTTAAGTCCATTTAAGACAGTGCTGGAATAATTATCTTCTACTGTTTTTAAGTCCATTTAAGACAGTGCTGGAATAATTATCTTCTACTGTTTTTAAGTCCAGTTAAGACAGTGCTGGAATAATTATCTTCAACTGTTTTTAAGTCCATTTAAGACAGTGCTGGAATAATTAGCTTCAACTGTTTTTAAGTCCATTTAAGACAGTGCTGGAATAATTATCTTCAACTGTTTTTAAGTCCATTTAAGACAGTGCTGGAATAATTATCTTCAACTGTTTTTAAGTCCATTTAAGACAGTGCTGGAATAATTATCTTCAACTGTTTTTAAGTCCATTTAAGACAGTGCTGGAATAATTATCTTCTACTGTTTTTAAGTCCAGTTAACACAGTGCTGGAATAATTATCTACAACTGTTTTTAAGTCCATTTAAGACAGTGCTGGAATAATTATCTTCTACTGTTTTTAAGTCCAGTTAAGACAGTGCTGGAATAATTATCTTCAACTGTTTTTAAGTCCATTTAAGACAGTGCTGGAATAATTATCTTCTACTGTTTTTAAGTCCATTTAAGACAGTGCTGGAATAATTATCTTCTACTGTTTTTAAGTCCAGTTAAGACAGTGCTGGAATAATTATCTTCAACTGTTTTTAAGTCCATTTAAGACAGTGCTGGAATAATTATCTTCTACTGTTTTTAAGTCCAGTTAAGACAGTGCTGTAATAATTATCTACAACTGTTTTTAAGTCCATTTAAGACAGTGCTGGAATAATTATCTTCCACTGTTTTTAAGTCCAGTTAAGACAGTGCTGGAATAATTATCTTCAACTGTTTTTAAGTCCATTTAAGACAGTGCTGGAATAATTATCTTCTACTGTTTTTAAGTCCATTTAAGACAGTGCTGGAATAATTATCTTCTACTGTTTTTAAGTCCATTTAAGACAGTGCTGGAATAATTATCTTCAACTGTTTTTAAGTCCATTTAAGACTGTGCTGGAATAATTACCTTCTACTGTTTTTAAGTCCATTTAAGACAGTGCTGGATTACCATTCTACTGTTTTTAAGTCCAGTTAAGACAGTGCTGGAATAATTATCTTCAACTGTTTTAAGTCCATTTAAGACAGTGCTGGAATAATTATCTACAACTGTTTTCAAGTCCATTTAAGACAGTGCTGGAATAATTATCTTCTACTGTTTTTAAGTCCATTTAAGACAGTGCTGGAATAATTATCTTCTACTGTTTTTAAGTCCAGTTAAGACAGTGCTGGAATAATTATCTTCAACTGTTTTTAAGCCCATTTAAGACAGTGCTGGAATAATTATCTTCAACTGTTTTTAAGTCCATTTAAGACTGTGCTGGAATAATTATCTTCAACTGTTTTTAAGTCCATTTAAGACAGTGCTGGAATAATTATCTTCTACTGTTTTTAAGTCCAGTTAAGACAGTGCTGGAATAATTATCTTCAACTGTTTTTAAGTCCATTTATTGACAGTGCTGGAATAATTATCTTTACTGTTTTTAGTCCATTTAAGACAGTGCTGGAATAATTATCTTCTACTGTTTTTAAGTCCATATAAGACAGTGCTGGAATAATTATCTTCTACACTGTTTTTAAGTCCAGTTAAGACAGTGCTGGAATAATTATCTTCAACTGTTTTTAAGTCCATTTAAGACAGTGCTGGAATAATTATCTTCTACTGTCTTTAAGTCCATTTAAGACAGTGCTGGAATAATTATCTTCTACTGTTTTTAAGTCCAGTTAAGACAGTGCTGGAATAATTATCTTCTACTGTTTTTAAGTCCATTTAAGACAGTGCTGGAATAATTATCTTCAACTGTTTTTAAGTCCATTAAGACAGTGCTGGAATAATTATCTTCAACTGTTTTTAAGTCCATTTAAGACAGTGCTGGAATAATTATCTCTTCAACTGTTTTTAAGTCCATTTAAGACAGTGCTGGAATAATTATCTTCAACTGTTTTTAAGTCCATTTAAGACAGTGCTGGAATAATTATCTTCTACTGTTTTTAAGTCCAGTTAACACAGTGCTGGAATAATTATCTACAACTGTTTTTAAGTCCATTTAAGACAGTGCTGGAATAATTATCTTCCACTGTTTTTAAGTCCAGTTAAGACAGTGCTGGAATAATTATCTTTAACTGTTTTTAAGTCCATTTAAGACAGTGCTGGAATAATTATCTTCTACTGTTTTTAAGTCCATTTAAGACAGTGCTGGAATAATTATCTTCTACTGTTTTTAAGTCCATTTAAGACAGTGCTGGAATAATTATCTTCTACTGTTTTTAAGTCCAGTTAAGACAGTGCTGGAATAATTATCTTCAACTGTTTTTAAGTCCATTTAAGACAGTGCTGGAATAATTATCTTCTACTGTTTTTAAGTCCAGTTAAGACAGTGCTGGAATAATTATCTATAACTGTTTTTAAGTCCATTTAAGACAGTGCTGGAATAATTATTCTACTGTTTTTAAGTCCAGTTAAGACAGTGCTGGAATAATTATCTTCAACTGTTTTTTAAGTCCATTTAAGACAGTGCTGGAATAATTATCTTCAACTGTTTAAGTCCATTTAAGACAGTGCTGGAATAATTATCTTCTACTGTTTTTACGTCCATTTAAGACAGTGCTGGAATAATTATCTTCAACTGTTTTTAAGTCCATTTAAGACTGTGCTGGAATAATTATCTTCTACTGTTTTTAAGTCCATTTAAGACAGTGCTGGAATAATTATCTTCTACTGTTTTTAAGTCCAGTTAAGACAGTGCTGGAATAATTATCTTCAACTGTTTTTAAGTCCATTTAAGACAGTGCTGGAATAATTATCTACAACTGTTTTTAAGTCCATTTAAGACAGTGCTGGAATAATTATCTTTAACTGTTTTAAGTCCATTTAACACAGTGCTGAGTGTTATCTTCTACTGTTTTAAGTCCAGTTAAGACAGTGCTGGAATAATTATCTTCAACTGTTTTAAGTCCATTTAAGACAGTGCTGGAATAATTATCTTCAACTGTTTTCAGTCCATTCAAGACTGTGCTGGAATAATTATCTTCAACTGTTTTTTAGTCCATTTAAGACAGTGCTGGAATAATTATCTTCTACTGTTTTTAAGTCAGTTAAGACAGTGCTGGAATAATTATCTTCAACTGTTTTATAGTCCATTTAAGACAGTGCTGGAATAATTATCTTCTACTGTTTTTAAGTCAGTTAAGACAGTGCTGGAATAATTATCTTCAACTGTTTTTAAGTCCATTTAAGACAGTGCTGGAATAATTATCTTCCTCCTTTAAGTCCATTTAAGACAGTGCTGGAATAATTATCTTCTACTGTTTTTAAGTCCAGTTAAGACAGTGCTGGAATAATTATCTTCAACTGTTTTAAGTCCATTTAAGACAGTGCTGGAATAATTTATCTTCTACTGTTTTAAGTCCAGTTAAGACAAGTGCTGGAATAATTATCTTTATTTGTTTTAAGTCCATTTAAGACAGTGCTGGAATAATTATCTTCTACTGTCTTCAAGTCCATTTAAGACAGTGCTGGAATAATTATCTTCTACTGTTTTTAAGTCAGTTAAGACAGTGCTGAATAATTATCTTCAACTGTTTTTTAAGTCCATTTAAGACAGTGCTGGAATAATTATCTTCAACTGTTTTTAAGTCCATTTAAGACAGTGCTGGAATAATTATCTTCAACTGTTTTAAGTCCATTTAAGACAGTGCTGGAATAATTATCTTCAACTGTTTTTTAAGTCCATTTAAGACAGTGCTGGAATAATTATCTTCAACTGTTTTTAAGTCCATTTAAGACAGTGCTGGAATAATTATCTTTTATACTGTTTTTTTAAGTCCAGTTAACACAGTGCTGGAATAATTATCTACAACTGTTTTAAGTCCATTTAAGACAGTGCTGGAATAATTATCTTCCACTGTTTTTAAGTCCAGTTAAGACAGTGCTGGAATAATTATCTTCAACTGTTTTTAAGTCCATTTAAGACAGTGCTGGAATAATTATCTTCTACTGTTTTTAAGTCCATTTAAGACAGTGCTGGAATAATTATCTTCTACTGTTGCAATTCCAGTTAAGACAGTGCTGGAATAATTATAACTGTTTTTAAGTCCATTTGAACAGTGCTGGAATAATTATCTTCTACTGTTTTTAAGTCCAGTTAAGACAGTCCTTCTGAATAAATTTATCTTCAACTGTTTTCCAGTCATTGAAGACAGTGTGAATAATTATCTTCAACTGTTTTTAAGTCCATTTAAGACAGTGCTGGAATTGTATCTTCAACTGTTTTTAAGTCCATTTTAAGTCAGTGCTGGAATAATTATCTTCTACTGTTTTTAAGTCATTCAAGACAGTGCTGGTATAATTATCTTCAATTAATTTTAAGTCCATTTGTAGCAGTGCTGGAATAATTATCTTCAACTGTTTTTTAAGTCCATTTAAGACAGTGCTGGAATAATTATCTTCAACTGTTTTTAAGTCCATTTAGAACTGATGCTGGAATAATTATCTTCAACTGTTTTTAAGTCCATTTAAGACAGTGCTGGAATAATTATCTTCAACTGTTTTTAAGTCCATTTAAGACAGTGCTGGAATAATTATCTTCAACTGTTTTTAAGTCCATTTAAGACAGTGTAAGATAATTATCTTCAACTGTTTTAAGTCCATTTAAGACAGTGCTGGAATAATTATCTTCAACTGTTTTTAAGTCCATTTAAGACAGTGCTGGAATAATTATCTTCAACTGTTTTTAAGTCAGTTAAGACAGTGCTGGAATAATTATCTTCAACAGTTTTAAGTCCATTTAAGACAGTGCTGGAATAATTATTTTCAACTGTTTTTAAGTCCATTTAAGACAGTGCTGGAATAATTATCTTCAACTGTTTTTAAGTCCATTAGGACAGTACTGGAATAATTATCTTTAACTGTTTTAAGTCCATTTAAGACAGTGCTGGAATAATTATCTTCTACTGTTTTAAGTCCATTTAAGACAGTGCTGGTATAATTATCTTCAATTGTTTTTAAGTCCATTTAAGACAGTGCTGGAATAATTATCTTCAACTGTTTTTAAGTCCATTTAAGACAGTGCTGGAATAATTATCTTCAACTGTTTTTTAATCCATTTAAGACAGTGCTGGTATAATTATCTTCAATTGTTTTAAGTCCATTTAAGACGAGGTGCTGGAATGAGTATCTTCAACTGTTTTTAAGTCCATTTAAGACAGTGCTGGAATAATTATCTTCAACTTGTTTTTAAGTCCATTTAAGACAGTGCTGGAATAATTATCTTCAACTGTTTTTAAGTCCATTTAAGACAGTGCTGAGATAATTAGCTAACTGTTTTTAAGTCCATTTAAGACAGTGCTGGAATAATTATCTTCAACTGTTTTTAAGTCATTTAAGACAGTGCTGGAATAATTATCTTCAACTGTTTTTAAGTCCATTTAAGACAGTGCTGGAATAATTATCTTCAACTGTTTTAAGTCCATTTAAGACAGTGCTGGAATGATCTATCTTCAACTGTTTTATGTCCATTTAAGACAGTGCTGGAATAATTATCTTCAACTGTTTTTAAGTCCATTTAAGACACTGCTGGAATAATTATCTTCAACTGTTTTTAAGTCCATTTAAGACACTGCTGGAATAATTATCTTCAACTGTTTTTAAGTCCATTTAAGACACTGCTGGTATAATTATCTTCAATTGTTTTTAAGTCCATTTAAGACAGTGCTGGAATAATTATCTTCAACTGTTTTTAAGTCCATTTAAGACAGTGCTGGAATAATTATCTTCAACTGTTTTTAAGTCCATTTAAGACAGTGCTGGAATAATTATCTTCTACTGTTTTTAAGTCCATTTAAGACAGTGCTGGAATAATTATCTTCAACTGTTTTTAAGTCCATTTAAGACAGTGCTGGTATAATTATCTTCAACTGTTTTTAAGTCCATTTAAGACAGTGCTGGAATAATTATCTTCAACTGTTTTTAAGTCCATTTAAGACAGTGCTGGTATAATTATCTTCAATTGTTTTTAAGTCCATTTAAGACAGTGCTGGAATAATTATCTTCAACTGTTTTTAAGTCCATTTAAGACAGTGCTGGAATAATTATCTTCAACTGTTTTTAAGTCCATTTAAGACAGTGCTGGAATAATTATCTTCAACTGTTTTTAAGTCCATTTAAGACAGTGCTGGAATAATTATCTTCAACTGTTTTTAAGTCCATTTAAGACAGTGCTGGAATAATTATCTTCAACTGTTTTTAAGTCCATTTAAGACAGTGCTGGAATAATTATCTTCAACTGTTTTTAAGTCCATTTAAGACAGTGCTGGAATAATTATCTTCAACTGTTTTTAAGTCCATTTAAGACAGTGCTGGAATAATTATCTTCAACTGTTTTTAAGTCCATTTAAGACAGTGCTGGAATAATTATCTTCAACTGTTTTTAAGTCCATTTAAGACAGTGCTGGAATAATTATCTGCAACTGTTTTTAAGTCCATTTAAGACAGTGCTGGAATAATTATCTTCAACTGTTTTTAAGTCCATTTAAGACAGTGCTGGTATAATTATCTTCAATTGTTTTTAAGTCCATTTAAGACAGTGCTGGAATAATTATCTTCAACTGTTTTTAAGTCCATTTAAGACAGTGCTGGTATAATTATCTTCAATTGTTTTTAAGTCCATTTAAGACAGTGCTGGAATAATTATCTTCAACTGTTTTTAAGTCCATTTAAGACAGTGCTGGAATAATTATCTTCAACTGTTTTTAAGTCCATTTAAGACAGTGCTGGAATAATTATCTTCAACTGTTTTTAAGTCCATTTAAGACAGTGCTGGTATAATTATCTTCAACTGTTTTTAAGTCCATTTAAGACAGTGCTGGAATAATTATCTTCAACTGTTTTTAAGTCCATTTAAGACAGTGCTGGTATAATTATCTTCAATTGTTTTTAAGTCCATTTAAGACAGTGCTGGAATAATTATCTTCAACTGTTTTTAAGTCCATTTAAGACAGTGCTGGAATAATTATCTTCAACTGTTTTTAAGTCCATTTAAGACAGTGCTGGAATAATTATCTTCAACTGTTTTTAAGTCCATTTAAGACAGTGCTGGAATAATTATTCAGTTTCAGCATTCTCTTCTAAATAAGAACCCTACTTAATTACAGACGAAATTTCTTTCCTTGATTTATGTCTAATATCGACGGAGGAGAATTACAAGACGACTAAAGCTTTAGTCAGCATTTCTTCTTGAGTCTTAAGTTCTCGTGACATCTTTAATGTCCAGTCAGGACAGAATTGGTTAATTCACAAGACCTTTTCCCTCTTGAGTCTTGAACATGGCATCAGGTAACTTAGACGCTGACTTGTTCCTCATGTCTGTTCTTTGTTGAGTCTTTTCACCAACTGCTTACTTTACTTCAAATTTCTTTCAAAAAGGCGAGGAAAGGCTCCCGGACCAATCAGAAAGCAGAATCCGATCACATGACATAGCAGTCAAAGAAGTCGAACAATACATAGAAAGGGAAGAAGATGAGGAGGTAGAAAAGAAAAGGAAATAGAAACATATAGAAATAAAATTTCAACATACTAAATGCATATCAATCAGTTGGTTCTGTAACCATTTTAATAATTCCTTTGTTTTTCAGTCTATTCAATTCTTCCTTCAACTTTGGCAAAATTGGTAATGAAACTCTCCTTGCTGGTGTTAGTTACACAGTAGGGTGAAGTGTCTTTATAACAGAACTATTTTCACTGGGTCTCTGTTCATACATCCTCCGGTGTCAAATGAAATCCCCTGTTCTATTTTGTCTAAACGTTTCACTAACTTTGTGGGGGACATGTACTACAACATTATTTGGAATAATTTCTCTGTTGAATTCTCCTGGCACAAGGCCACTTCCAAAAGGAACTTTCTACCCAAATCCTTACATACCACCATTTACTTTTGCAAGCAATTCTAGGATTAAACAAGAAAGAAAATGAAATAAAGTTGACAATACATCAGTTTGTAATGAAACACTGTATTAACAAATATTTTACAAGAATACATAATGTACATAAATGTTGAATAATATGCAAAATGGTTGCGTGTGAATTGTCTCCCATTGTCTGTGTGAAAATAATTGTTACGGTTTTTAGAAATATATTGAGTGTTCATCATTGTTGAAGGTTTCACAGTGTTAAAAAAAATATGTATATAGTGCAGCTGAGAGAAATTGTTCAGGTGTGAAAGTTTGGGATTAACATTCTTAGTATTGGGTTTACAGAAGATAGAATTTGCAGAGGGAGTTGGGTGTTAAGTCTTTTAGTGTTTCTTGACATGTTGTTGACTTGATGAATGTCTGCTCCAACTAACTGGATTTATACGGAAAAATGTTTTTATAGGGGTTCAAACACCCTCACAAATTGGCGATAAAAAGGTTGCTTACTTACCTTGAGTTTGATTGGCTATCTCAGCCCAATCAACAGACAGCTTACATTTATTCAAATATACAATGATTACATATTGAACTTAGTGCATGCAATTATGTGCCTGTGTAATTGAGTGTGTGTGTGGTTCCACAAATTCATTTCTACTAATGGTTTTCTAGGCAATAAGTTCTCTCCCTTTAATCACTTAATGGCTACAAACAATATTTGTCCTTACCCCGCATATTTGTCAGTCAGTAAAGTGCCATACGTGATACACGCTTGGGAGATCATGACTCGAAAGAGACATGACTGACTGGGCAGAAGATTATCCCGCAGTAGGTTGCCATTGCTTTCTACGGTAGACTGGTTGCCGACCAAGGCTACAGAACCCAATCTGTCCTATTATTTAACCCATAACTGGAAGGAATAGACAGATGAATACCTTTCCCAAAGGTATTTGCGTGTATGTGAATGCAATGAATTCAGCTGGAATTCAAACTCGGCTTCCCGATTTCTCATTCCGAGCTGATATCCAATGCACCACAACGCACATCCTACCCTCTTCTGTAATGATACTAAATTTTCAAATGTACTGGAATTGGACTATTCTGGAATTGGACTATTCTGGAATTGGACTATTCTGGAATTGGACTATTCTGGAATTGGACTATTCTGGAATTGGACTATTCGATGCCATTTACTGGTTTTAATAAAGGTTTTTCCCTCAGATTTTTGTATGTTTCGGGTTATATCAGTGCCTCTATCAATTTTAAATTTTACTGCTGTTTTACAAATTTAAAAATTTTTATACCACTGGTCATTTTTAGGTACCTCCACTAATTTGCTGAAAAAACAGCATTGTATGAAGAAAAAAGTTCTCAAATTAAATAAAAACGAAGTTTTCCCGTGAAAATGTTATTTTAACATTTAAGATCAAAGTAATTTTTCATTATTTAAAAAATTTTTCTATTCTTTATAACATGTTCGAAATTTGCTAAAAAGTCTTGTTTTTTCTCAGCAGATAAGCAAATTGTTACCAGAGTTTACTATGTATAATGTAATATTATGCAACTTATTTGTTCTTTGAAAAACACATTAATTTGGAAATGCTAGCAAAAATCAAATAATTGTCAGATTATAATGAAACTTTCAGGACATAAATACAAATGAATTAAATTATTTTTGAAATTATTATTTTTGAAAAATGTTTGTAAAAATAGTTTTTTTTATACATCTTATCCCCTCCTCCATGTAAATTCTTGAAATGTGAAGAAATTAAATTTTGTATTGAAAATTTATTTTATTAGTTAAATGTAGGACTCTTTGGGGAATGTAAATCATCTACTTACAAAAACAAAAAACTGTTGGCTGTTTTTTCCAAAAATCTTCTTCAAATAATAAAATAAAATTGCAATAAAACTATGAAATTATTTAATTAGATAAGCTTTCAATTGCTTTTGAAGATATATATATATTAAGGACATTATAGTCTGAAGAAAAAATATTTTTTTGATGAATAATGAATTTTTACAAGATTTGTTTTCTCTTTTAATTATAATAATTTACCAAATTTCAAAAATATTTTTAATATTTCTCAAAGCTTTGGTGCAGTTAGTTTATTAAGTTATTAAGTGAAGACAATATTTACTAATCAAAAATGGAAAAGCTTAGTATAAATTTTTGTTCCAAAAGATTTTTAAAATAATTTTTTTGTGTGTATAAGGAGTTTTTTTTAAAGTATGAAATTTTCCATGTTACATTAAAAAGGTCATGTGTTTCACGGTTTCTTCCTCTTACAGGAAAAAAATTGGGACAGTTATATAAATTCTGATCAACCATACTTAGCTTATCACCACATCTGGCTGTCATCAATCACTTCACACATCAATAACTTCACACCTCTGTAATTAAGAAATGCTTTTATTCTAAATTTCATACTATAAACAATTAATACTTGTGTAAATCAGATTAATTTACTTTAAATTTGTTAATTTTTCAAAAATAACATGTCACAGATGTATATTTTAGTTTTTCAGGATTTAAAATCTGAGAATTGACTTTTTCTTATAAACTTATCAAAATGGACACAAAAAATGATAACATTTGAAAACTCTAAAAAGTTTAGATTCCAATCAATATAATTTCTCTTTGAAACACACCAGAGTATTTTGCTCACTGGAAACAGTAAATCTAATCATTTAGCTTTTAATTAAAACTAAAATTAAAACTTCAAAAAATGTCTTTGTCAAAAATCAAACTAAACAATTCACAAAGAAAGAAAGAAAGAAAGAAAAACATCCGAATGAACGCAGTAAAAATATGTTTGTTTATTTATTAATATTGGGAGAAAAGACTGGTTATACTCAGAAAGTCCAAACCTGATTTCCTGCTTTTAATTTTTTTATCTTGTAGGTTTCTCTGGGTTTTTTTAGTTCATCTATACCTTTCTTGTGGATTTCTTTTATTTGAGATTTTATTTGTACACTGTTCCTGGCTATCTCCATAGCTTTCTTCAGGAATTAACTGTAATTTTTCAGATAGGTTTTATTCTGTAGTCCTATCACAAGAGACATTCTCTGATTTTGTCATTTTTTTTATTGGAAACTCACATGCTTCTGTTAAATTTGTGCAATGCTTGAATAAAGGTTTCCTCTGGTTTTTCTGGCAATTGAACTGGAAGATAAAATTTTTCCCTTTCATTAATTATATTTTTTTAGGCATGAAATAGAAACTGAATTTTTCCAAAACTGAGTCCTACACATTTGCATCTTCTAGTTGTGAGAAAGAAAATGCCTGGAATATATTTTTGGCTTCACCACCCATGCAATATAAATGTACTGACTTGAATTTTGTTATCTTATTCCTAGATTTTTGATGATTATCAAAAGTGTTGAAATCTCTGTGACTATTTCTATCAATTTTCCAGGTTTGTAAACTCAAACAGTTCTGGTGTAGTTAATTGAAAATTTTCTCTTTCTGAATATTTTTTTTTGAATTAGGTCCTGTTCTTCTAGAAAGTAATTTTCTTCTTTTAGAAAGAATTCCTCACTGATAACATGCTCCACTAGGCTTAGGGGGGTCAAAAAGAAATATTATATAAGACTGGCCACTGAAAAGTTGACGCAATACAAAGACGACATGACCCTTTGTAAACTTAACAACTAACTTATTTAAAACCTCGCTGGATCCATCTTGATCCCAGCATTCCCTAGTGGGACCAGAAGTCCTTACAATCATCATCATCATTATTGATATTGTTATAACAGTCAGTCAATTAAGTGCCATACATGATACACACTTTGGGCGATCATGTCTTGAAAGAGACATGACTGACTGGGCAGAAGATTATCCCACAATAGGTTGCCATTGCTTTCTGCAGTAGACTGACTGCCAGCCAAGGCTATAGCACCCAATCTGTCCTATTATTTAACCCATAACTGGAGGGAAGAGACCGATTAATACCTTTCCCAAGGGTATTTGTGCATAAGTGAATGCAGTAAATTCAACTGCATTCACTTATGCACAAATACCCTTGGGAAAGTTATAACAGTAGTGTTCCCATTTGGCTGACAGGTTAGAGTGAATCAGAAAGATCTAATTTGAAGAATATGAAAGTGCCATGTGTGAACCATGCTTGGGTGATCATGTCTCTTTTTTATTCATAATTGTCTTGTTAGAAGAATTCTTGCAGTAGTTTTTGCAATAAACTGTTTGCCAACCAATGTTATAGGACCTTAACTTTTTTTTAAAAATAATTTTACCCCAAGCAAGACACCACTAGTGCACAGCAGATTACAGAGAGGGAAAAGGCGTACAGAGGGTATTGAAGAAAAGATAAAATTTGAACAGGATTCAAGAAGATAGAACATGATAAATGATGTTGCATTTAAATATTTAGAGATTGTCAGTATCAGGGGAGGAAGTAAATGGAAGGAAGTTCCATGGGTTGGGGGAGTGTAAGGAAAGAACTGTTTGAGTAGAAATGGGGGTTACATTTAACTATTTCAATAGTAAAAGAGTGGGACCTAAATGCCAATCTAGTAGGACACTTAAATTCATGTGCTCAGGGCACCAGGAAAAAAGCTCCTCAGAGCAGTGGCCATGAAAATGTTTGTAGAAAAGACAGAGGGGAGATATGTCGGTGAGGAAGTGGCTGATGTTGAAATGCCAAGTCAGTATTAATTATATTGAAGATCTTTCTTTTGATTTTGTTGACAAGATGAATAGCCAAAGCACCCAACCAGATATGGCAACAGTATTCAATAAACACTGAGGAATGGTAGATTTATAAATGTGCAAGATCGATTCTGACAAGAAGATTTTTCTGGCTTGACACAGAAACCCAAATTTTCTAGCAGTCGACGCAACTATAAATCCAATATATTCATTCCACTTCAGGTTGGTTGAAAATGTGAGGTCAACGAGTAGCAGTGTGTTGTTCTCAAAGAGACTTTCATCAGGCATGCTGATGGTTGGCAGGAAAGTTTCTCTCTGGTGGTTAAAAGTTCCAATGTGATAGAGCCATAAGCTTAATACAACTTACAAATGTAAAACAAAATGTGTATGAAATGATATAAGTTTGAATGTACTTACAGACATATTGTTTTTGTAGTAATTTTCCCCTAACTAACCTAAAACAGTTTCATAGTCTAGTTGTAGTGACATGTAAGTGACTGCCTAATAAGTATATTTAAGACATAGAGATTATATAAGTGCCCAAGCAAAAAAGAATGTCAGTTATTTGCCATATGTGATACACGCTTTGGGCGATTATGTCTTGACAGACACATGACTGACTGGGCAGAAGATTATCCTGCAGTAGGTTGCCATTGTTTTCTGCGGTAGACTGGTTGCCAGCCAAGGCTATAGAACCCAATCTGTCGTATAACCTATGACTGGAGGGAAGAGACAGATTAATACCTTTCCCAAGGGTATTTGTGTGTAAGTGAATGCAAGGAGTTCAACTTGAATTCGAACTCGGCTCCTCGATTTTTCATTTCGAGTGGATATCCACTGCCCCACAACACACATCCGCAGTAAGAATATAATACACAAAATTAATGACTGTTTTTGGACTAAGAAAATGCACACAGAATCACATTTCATAACACTAATGAATTATACTTAAAACTGGAAAGGTCATCTTATGCACACTTGTTATCCTTTAGCTGTCATATCTCTAATCAGGTTTTTGGGTAAATGTGAGTTGCTTTGTTGGTGAAATATGGGCTGCCGCTACTGCTTATTACTTTATTGATGAGACAAATGAAATGATGAGACAAATGAAATGATGAGACAAATGAAATGATGAGACACTGGAAGAGAAAATGAAAAGGTAATGAATGCAAAAAGAAATGAAGGAAATGACAAGAAAAACATTGGAGTACACAGTATTAAAATAAATTTATTTTTAGCATCATTAAAAATAAAAGCAATCAATACTAAATCATGGTTCAATAAAGTGAAGTCATCTTGAAAATATTGTTGAATAATAACAACAGATTAATAGCATTTAATTATATAAATTTTGGCTGTGGAAGTTACTTTTGGCTCTCCTGGTAGATAATTTTAAAAACGTCGAATTGTCAAGAATCTCAAGTTATATACTAGGATGCAGTAAACCAGATATGGCAGCAATATTCAATGCACAGACAAATGGTAGATTTATAAATGTGCATGATCGATTCTGATGAGAAAAACTTTTTGCCCCGACACAGAGACCCAACCTTCTTCACAGTAGATGCAGCTATGAACCTTGAGATGAATTGCAAGAACACCTGACCAGATATGGCAACAGCATTCAATGCATGGACGAATGGTAGATTTATAAATGTGCAAAATGGATTCTGACAAGAAAACTTTCTGGCACAACACATGACGGACTCTTCTTTAAAATTAAAAAAAAAATTATATATATATATATATAAGTAAGTAGTGAACCTAGAGCCAACGGACCTACCTAGGTTAGCTATTTACTTATTTATTTGCTCTGCTATTGTATTGAGTGCTCTACGTGTTAGGTTCTTCGTCTTGGAGTCTTTTTCTTTCGACTAGTACTTTGACTAATGTTCAAGTGTTTAGTTCGTTTCTTTTTTGTTTCCATTTTTTTCTCCTCCGTGTTTATACTTGGTGGGTTTTTTGAGACGTGTTTAAAAATTAATTTACAGTTAAAAATTAATTTACAGTTATTTGGAGTCGGTTTATTTATAATATAAATATTATATATATATATATATATATATATAATATTTATATATATATAATATTTATTCAGAAATTATAACATGAATATGTTATAATATCGCTACAGAAGTACTTTTGTAGTGATATTATAACATATTCATGTTATAATTTCTGAATAAATATTATTAGCTCTACTTTGTATTGAGCACTTTTTTAAGAATAGTGTTTCGTTGGACAAAGAATGTTATCCTATCCATACGTACCTTATACTCAAATATATATATAATGTGTTTTAGGTATAAGATTATTTTCATTTTAGCATGATAACAAGGTAAAGGATCAATTGTTATTTTGACTTCATTTTACTTTTTGTTTAGTTCAATATTCAGGAGGTTCTGAAAACTTTTCAATACTAAATTCCATCCAGTACATGACTAAAGAGCCACTCAGTGTAGAGGGTTACACTCAAAATGCTAATGATGAATGAGAAATGGAATGAATGATAAGGTGGTAAGAAGTGAAGATTATGAGGATAAGAAAGAAAGATCAAAACTGGCGTTATGAGGTAACAATTGTAGTGTTCACAAAGTGTCAGTTTTTTGGGAATAAGCTGTGTAGAACTTTCTTCTTACATTTGAAAGATGGGGGAAATAAAAATAAATCAACTCTGTGGAAGTGGCATAGTGCGTCCAGTCTGAAAAGGTCTGCATTAAAATGTACAGCAACATAAAATTTTCGATAAAGTTACAAAATTATTTAAATAAGTAATCTTTTTTCACTGTATAGGTAATCAAATTATATAATATATAAAAAACAAAAAAAAAACTCATTTAAATTTTTTAATTTCAGATATAATAATCTTGCATTTATATTTATTTTTGATGTGCTTCCAATACAATTGTATCCTGGACAAAACTATTGTTGACCTTGTGTCATAAGAAACTAAACTTTACAAATATACACAAGTGATATTTGGAGAAAGACTGTAGTTTCATGTTATTAATTGGTTCCGCGTTAAAATCATTCGTAAAATCATAGTTATTTCCCTTTAATTAAAAATGTTCTATTCTGAGTAAATCCAAGGGACTTAAACGTACATTCTTAACTCATAACTGAGAGAGGAAAAAAGAAATCTAGCAATAATTTAGGCATAACACATGATCCCTACCTAAATGTTGATGTATAAATATTTTAGTTTCTATTCTCAATTAAATAACATTTCTTTTTTTCATGATCCCTACCTAAATGTTGATGTATAAATATTTATGTTTCTATTCTCAATTAAATAACATTTCTTTTTTTTTTTACTTTTAAATGTTTTCACACCGTCTTAATTTTCTTAACAAAGGAATCTGACGAACGAATGTTAGTCTAAGGGAGATAACTTAGTTTAGAATTTTGTAAAATTACATTAAAATATATGTCAGAGACCTATTTGGAGTCGGTTTATTTAAGAATCTTCACACTCCCAACGACTCTAATATATATATATGGGTATAAGCATGTACATGTGTGTATATGTAAGAAACCAGGCATTCTATTGTGACTCATAAAATTAGAAAAACAATGCACCCCACAAACTATATATAAACAGATAGCTCCTATATCTATATGTGTGCGTGTGTGTGTGTGCGCGCGCGCGTGTGTGCGCCTGAAAGTATATGAGAGTGTACATATACATATATAAATGTATACTGGTATATATAAGTAGTGGTATATATGAATATGTATGTACAGTTATACATATATATATATATATATATATATATATATAAGTAAATGTCTGATACCACAGAACTTATAGATAGTTTTAAACAGACAAAACTGCATACTTTTCCTCAAAAGATAACCTTTTTTTGGCCAACATCCATAAGAAGATTTGTTGGCGACTTGTATAATGTGAACAAGAATTGTGGAATGATTGACAAATTGGGAGGAGATGAGGAACTACAATTAAAATAGAATTCAATATTAAAAAAGTGAGGAAAAAATAAAACAGAGTAAAATAAAAATAACATAAAAACATCAAAAAACAAAGACAAAAGACAAAAGACAAACCAAAACAAAGCAAAACAAACAAACAGAATAAACATTTCCAGGCTCATCCCTTGTTCCCTGTTTAGGATGTCGTTTCCGGCTTTCTTTTTTCCAATCTTTTCACTCTTTTCTTTTTTTTTTTTTCAATTGGAGTAGATAGACTAAACTATCACTGGGTTCACACTCTACCCACGTCTATTGAACAGGTGGAGAGGCTCATCCCTTGTTCCCTGTTTAGCATGTGGTTTCTGGCTTTCTCTTTTCCAATCTTTTCACTCTTTTCTTTTTTTTTTTTTCAATTGGAGTAGATAGACTAAACTATCACTGGGTTCACACTCTACTCACGTCTATTGAACAGGTGAAGAGGCTTATCCCTTGTTCCCTGTTTAGCATGTGGTTTCTGGCTTTCTCTTTTCCAATCTTTTCACTCTTTTCTTTTTTTTTCTTTCTCAATTGGAGTAGATAGACTAAACTATCGCCCGGTTCACACTCTACCCATGTCTATTGAACAGATGAAGAGGTTCATCCCTTGTTCGTTGTTTAGGATATGGTCTCCGGCTTTCGCTTTTCCAATCTTTTCATTCCTACATAGCCCCCTGCACATCAGTGGCATTACCGCATTGCTCGGGGGTGATATGATTTAAAAAACAAAAGTGTGTTTAAAAAGGAATATAGAGACTCAGAAATCACCCAGTAGAGAAGGAGACTGAACAAATTTCTCCTGTCAGTACAAAGTCGCTTGATGCATTTTAATGCATAATGTGTTGATCCCTACTCCAGAATAAGTACACAAAAATTATTACTAAATGTTCATGAAATAGTTGAAGGTGTAAATATAGAATGCTAATTTTTACATCGTTGTCGAAACAACAATCTACTTTTCGCGAGTGATAATTGTTAGGAAACATGTAAATTGAAATAAACTCATTAAAAATAAATCATGACAATATATTTTCTATTTCTGCTAAACCTATTAAAAGTGGATCCCTTGTCAAGACATTTTCTAATTGGTCACTTTTCTTTTCACATGCAGTAGACAAGAGTTTGTGCTAAAAATTGGAATAGTCATGTAGACCAGTGGACAAGAGTTTGTGCTAAAAATTTGCTCTTGGTCATGTGACCAGCTCACATGACCAAGACCAAACATAAATTCTGTGGTGCAAGATGAAGCCATTAGTGTAAATAGTGAAAGTGAAGAGAAAATGGTCCATTTCATTCACTGTGTGGCATGAAGCAGAATCTTTAGTGAAAATTCTGAAAACAAAGAGCAGACACCTTGAAACCTTATTGTACGACATTATTGCATCTCATTCAGCAAAATTGATAAGAAAGTTTATAAGTTGATTAACACCAACACATTATTAAACTTCATTCTCAACAAACAGTAATGAAAAATACACAATAAAGACCTCAACAAACAGTAATGAAAAATACACAATAAAGACCTCAACAAACAGTAATGAAAAATACACAATAAAGACCTCAACAAACAGTAATGAAAAATACACAATAAAGACCTCAACAAACAGTAATGAAAAATACACAATAAAGACCTCAACAAACAGTAATGAAAAATACACAATAAAGACCTCAACAAACAGTAATGAAAAATACACAATAAAGACCTCAACAAACAGTAATGAAAAATACACAATAAAGACCTCAACAAACAGTAATGAAAAATACACAATAAAGACCTCAACAAACAGTAATGAAAAATACACAATAAAGACCTCAACAAACAGTAATGAAAAATACACAATAAAGACCTCAACAAACAGTAATGAAAAATACACAATAAAGACCTCAACAAACAGTAATGAAAAATACACAATAAAGACCTCAACAAACAGTAATGAAAAATACACAATAAAGACCTCAACAAACAGTAATAAAAATACACAATAAAGACCTGCAACCGAAGAATTTTCAATTTATAAAATACAAACAAGGTAACTATCGACGAACACAAAAATACAATCTAAGTTAAATAACTGTACATAAACATTTTTTTAACAATCTTGGTGAATCAAACCATTTATGAACAGTTAATTAAATCGAAAATCTTGAATTTTGAACTTTACTATTTCAATCAATTCATCAGCATATTATCCAATGTTCACTTGAACTCAGAACTTCCAATTCTTTCAAAAACATTGTTGAAATATTTGTATTTATTTGTATATAAAAATTGTTATTGTTAATGAAGAGTTGTTGATTACTTAATATTGACCTTGTGCCTTACATGCAAAAATAAAAATGTTTGTGGAATAAATGAACATGGCCTACGAAAAAAGCTTCTCTTATATCAAATATATTTAGCAACCTCAACTCTGCAACAAATACCTCTAAAGCATGCAGATGCTTTGCCGACCGTGCTTTGCCCAAAATGGAAAACTGTGAATCCTTGTATTTGCATACACTATTAAGATTATCTAAATGTTGTTGACTTATTATGGAATCCTATGCCATCTG
Source organism: Ascarosepion bandense (assembly GCA_037127315.1). NCBI lineage: Eukaryota > Metazoa > Mollusca > Cephalopoda > Sepiida > Sepiidae > Ascarosepion > Ascarosepion bandense. The sequence continues at coordinate 134,742 of JBBBDQ010001546.1, forward strand.
CATAAGACATGACTTGCGGGTACTCGTGCCCTGTCTGATGTTGTGAGGTACATGTGCAATACATGTTTCAAGGCAGTGATTGGTCTGCTCTGTGTAGTCAGTGTTGCACTGACACATTAAGCAGTTAAACTATGTTGTAGATAGCAAACAAAGAAATAAACACAGGGGTCAGTCAGTTAGTTAAGTGCCATACATGATACACGCTGTTATTTGTCCTGTTATTTGACTCATAGCTAGAGGGAGAAGCGATGTATTATATTATTACATAGTAATTAGTGGGGGATCAGTTTATTACTTCATAACAATATAAAACCGATCCCCCACTTTATAACCAGTAGAAGCCTTAATCATGATTCCAACTATTATATTCAGGCAGTCAGTTAAGTGCCATACCTGATACACGCTTGGGCGATCATGTCTCGAAAGAGACATGACTGACTGGGCAGAAGATTATCCCACAGTAGGTTGCCATTGCTTTCTGTGGTAGACTGGTTGCCGACCAAGGCTATAGAACCCAATCTGTCCTGCTATTTAACCCATAAATGGAAGGAAGAGACGGATTTATACCTTTCCCAAGGGTATTTGCGTGTAAGTGAATACAATGGATTCAACTGGAATTCGAACTTGGCTCCCCGATTTCTCGTTCCGAGCCGATATCCACTGTACCACAATGCACAACACAGGGGTAGTAGCAAAAAATAACATGTGTGCTGATGGCAGGAAAACATGACTTGACACAGGTAGACACTCTATTCGCCAGAATCTGGCTTACCCTCCCTAATGATGGCAGTTTTAGATACACTGGACAAAAACAAGGATCAGGCGTAGGTGGACATTAAAGCTTTTAATCCTTTGCTCAGTTGTACATTTGGTAACATTCTCCGTGTAACCATTATCCTGGAAAATAATATGTCTTCCATTTCACAATCCAGCAAGAAGAACATATCATCAATTCATGTTAAGCCAAATTAGAAATTGAGTTTAACCTTCCGAGATTTGGAAACAAAAGAATTCCAGTTATTGTATAGTCCAGTAAATGATTTTTATGATAAGCACTAGTGATGAAAGAACCATCTTTTGCTCAACAAGCACATCCGAGAAGGGCAGATATGAATCACAGTCCTACTTCATTGTAAACTGAAGAGACTGATGCAGGAAATTAAGTTGAAGGTGAAAAACCTTAACTCTTCAATGAAAGACGGAAAAGGTATTATCAACATAATGATAATAAATGTAGGACTTGTGGCATTTTACAAAGAGAAAATTTGTAATAAAACCCCACAAAAATATTACCTAAAATGAGACCCAGAGGACTGCCCATTGAAATTCTGTCAACTTGGGCATATATAAAGACATTAAAACTGAATTCTATCCTATCAGTAGATAAATATATGAACTGTAAAAATAATTTCTCAGAATTACTGAGGGAACCCTGGTGACACTTTATAAAGGGCGTCTGCAAGGTATCCTGAAGAAGTACATTTGTAAAGAAACTATGTCAAAGGACACCATAACTTTGTCAGTGGAATTGTCAGGGTTTCTAATTAAATTGCTGATCTGGAATGAACCTGGAACGCAAATAGGATACAGATCTGAAATGGGCTGTAATAAAACAGTCAACCACTTAGCCATTTCATGTTGAACAGAACCCACTATTGACAGTAGGGATCTGAGAGGAATGCCTTCCTTATGTACTTTGAATAAACCATGCATTCGAGAACACTCAGATCCAGTGGGTCTGTTATGATGGGTTTTGTATGACTCCTGTTTTAGGTTAGTAAAATATACAAATATACATCATACTAGCAACTAGGGAATCATGGGAAATAAATTTTTAAATAATTTCTCATGATTGTGAGAGTGTACAAGACAACTTCACAGACATAGAAAAAATGCATATGTTTAACATGTTTATACATTAAATGATAAAAGGATCTTATTTTTCATAATAACAAAAATGAGATTTATTAATCAAAATACAATATCAATATTGTTATTTATGAGAATTGTAGTTAAGTATGAAAAGTTCTATTTTGTTGTTGAATTCAAGAGGAAATGTTGAAATGTGTTCTTTTTTAAATGCATGCACAATATTAGAAAACGTTCATATGTTAAGTATTCGTTAAGGTTCTTTTTTATTTTTTTGTTGCAGGAGAGTTGTGAGGAAGAAGAAAAGTCAAAGTGAATGAGAGCATGGTAGAATGATATATGTGTTGTCTGGTTTTTGTATGTCCAGACTGATGATTGTAAATTTGTATTTTAATATATTTCATTGCATAAGGAGAAGAGAGATGGTGAGAGTGTAGGACAATGCTGGTCACTCAAACTGGCGTCTGGGGGACAGCCCATTGACCTCTGAAGAATATACCCGTCTGGGGGACAGCCCATTGACCTCTGAAGAATATACCCGTCTGGGGGACAGCCCATTGACCTCTGAAGAATATACCCGTCTGGGGGACAGCCCATTGACCTCTGAAGAATATACCCGTCTGGGGGACAGCCCATTGACCTCTGAAGAGAAAATGCAAAATCACGCATATTTAAGAATTTTGACAACCAAGAATCAGATCAACTTAGAATATATTTTCTGTCTACTAGTTAGTTAAGATATATATATATATATATATATATGTATATATATATATATGTAGGATTGTATTTAGTCAACTTCAGCCAGAAGTTAAGCATGGAGGCTCTTGCGTAAAGCCCCAAAATGTCATTATGTTTTAAGCTATGAATGAGATAACCCCCTGTTTCTGATCTTAGTATCACTATAAAATCACTACGCAATTTTTATTTTATGTGATTGTGAGATCTCTATAGGTCTAATACAATCATACATTGTTTTGGTGAGAAGTTCATTTTTATATATAGAAAAAGCAGATGATTTTGCACTTTAATCTCAATTCTGACTAGTATTTTCATACAAACAGACAGAACCAATTTGATGAAATTTTGATATATCATTCAACATGATCTCCATTTTATAAATATAATTCTGCCTCTCTAATGTAACCACCACAAAACCTTTGTCAGGCTTAGTAATATAGATATAATTTCTGACTTTTAATGAATTAAAAGACAAAAATGATGTTTATATATTTAGTAATATATTATTTGAACTTTGTCACTTTATCATTATATATATATATATATATATATATATATATATATATATATATATTAGTCATTCACATACAAGCCTGTTTCGCTGTATCACAGCTCATCAGTGGGGCTAGACACATGTAGACCTGATGATGCAGATGTTGTTTTCACTTGCTGAAATGCTCATACAATTTGGAAACATTTTTATTTTTTACATGTAATAAATAAATATTGGTTCTGTAAATAAATAATTTTAATTCCATTGCGCACTCTGGCTAGATCAGTTTTAATATTTAATTTTTAATAATTAATATTAATAGGATCTCATTTGGATTCTATCTTCATGCTGCTTCTTTTTGCATATATATATATATATATATATATATATGACAGAATAAGTAAAGAACAGTTAGGAAAAGTGTTTTTTAATCTAACATGTTTCACTTTATTAAGTTTCCTTAGCAGTTTGTTAATAAGTCACGGACACATTAAAAAATTTTTTTTTTGTTTTTTAAATTTTTGCTTTTTAATTTTTAAATCCATGGCTTATTAACAAATTTATAAAGAAACTTAATAAGGTGATATATTTTAGATTAAAACACTTTTCTTAACTGTTCTTTACTTATTCTATCATTTTGTTATATTTTAATATATATATATATATATATATATATATATATATATATATATATATATATGTTGATCTCTATGATGACAATGTCTACATTTATAAATGTTCTATCTCTGAAAATATTTTCAGTCTAATTGTTCTCGTGAACTTTCCTCTATGGTATTAAGACTTTATGAATTTAAGGAAGTACTAGATTGGTGGCAACACCTCATTATTTACAGCTGAAATGGATAGATTTAACTGCAAGTTCTATGCTAACAGTTTCTTCTATCACACTTCTGCATCTGGCAGCAAGGCCTCTGATTGGGAGGTTGTGAGGAGCATGGAACCACCTCTTAATTGCTGTTGTTTTCAGGTCTACTCTGACTCGGAGTAGTAGCACCTGGTAGGATCCCAGCTATGAGCAAATAGTTAACCCCCAAAGTGGAGTCAAAACACTATGAAAGTATAAAAATAAACTTTTATAAGAATTTATACATTTTTGAAAGAAAAATATTACCAATAATACATTTTTGAAGAAAAAAACAAAATTATTCTCAGTAAAACATTTTCAGTTTTCTAAAATAAAAAAGAATAAAAACAAAAATCTCTAAAAATATAAATGCAACATGAATTGTCATATTCTAGCTTTTTAATTCCTACTCTTTCATTGTTCTCACACCTTAATAATGATTTTTCACATATTCTCAAATATTCAGTAACCCTTTGCATCTTAGTGGCTTCATTGTCTTGAAAAGCAACAAGAATCTTTTCCTTTCCATGCATGTATAGAATGTAGATTATGCATTCAATTATTATAAGGTCTTTACCATTTTTTAGATCTCATCATGGCTGTCTTATTAAATGTTGCTGAGATTTGTTTGTGACACATTAGTAAACATCAGGTGCTTAACTTCATACTGAGATTGAAAATGTAACATGGTTAAATACGTGGCCAATACTTTGATGTTCATAGTTGACCATTCTCTCTGATTTTCTCTTTGAAAAGAACCCAATGAGAAATAGTCTATGATCAACAATCTGATGCAATGCTACCTGTAATAGTTTATCAGGGGCTGATACAAGATGATAGTAATGTGGCTTATCTGGGGGATGTCTGATACCAGATGATATTGATTGGCTTATCTGGAGCTGTTTGATAAATAATAGTGTGTGGCTTAACTGGGATCATCTGATATTAGATGATCCCAGTGATTGTTTTATCTGGGGTTATTTGATAAAAAATGATAGTTTTTGGTATATCTAGGACCGTCTGATACCAGATGATACTGAGTTGCTTATCTAGAGTTGTTTGAGACCCAATAATAGAGATTGGTGCATTTGGGGTTATCTGATACCAGACGACAGTGATTGGCTTAGCTGTAACTGCCAGATACTAAATGATAAGAAGCTGCTTATTTGGGGTTGTCTGATACCAGGTGATAGTGAAGGGCTTATCTGGAGTTGTCTGATATGAGATGGTAGTGAGTGGCTTATCTTGGCTGTCTTTTAGAGCTGTCTGATACCAGATTATAGGGGTTTGCTTATCTGAGGCAGTCTGATACCAGATGATAGTGATTGTCTTAACTGCAGCTGTCTGATAACAGATGGTAGTGAGTGGCTTATCTGAGCTTTCTGATACCAGATGACAATGATTGGCTTAGCTGGTACAGTGTGATACAAGATGACAGTGATTTACTAACCTTGTGCTCTCTGATAGCAGAAGATATTGATTGGATCATCTGAGATTCTCTGACACCAGATGATAGGCAATAGCATATCTGTGATTGTCTGATACCAGCTGAAAATGAATGGCTTATCTGGAGCTGTCTGATACAAAACAATAGGAATTTGCTTATCTGGACCTGTCTCATACCAGATGATAGTGATTGGTCTAACTTGGGATGTTTGATACCAGATGGTAGTGGGTGGTTAATCTGGGCTGTCTGATACCAGATTATAGTGCTTGGATTACCTGGGATTATCTGATACCAGATGATATTGATTGGCTTTTCTGAGCTTTTTTAATATGAGATGATAGTGAGTGGCATATCAGGTGCTGTCTGATACAAAATGATAGTGAGTTGCTTATCTAGGGCTGTTTGATATGATAGTTATAGGATTTTGTAGGCTTATCTGATACAAAATGATTGTGACTGGATTATCTAGTGCTGTATAATACCAGATGATTGTGAATGGCTTGTATGGGTCTGCCTGATACCATCTGGTAATTAGTGGCTTATCTGCTGTTGTTTGATATGAGATGATAATGAGCAGATTATATAGAGCTGTCTAATACCAGATGAAAATAAATGACTTATCTATGCTGTCTGATTTCAGATAATAGTGATTGGGTTTTCTAGGGCAGTCTGATGCCAGATGATAGTGATTGTCTTATTTGATGCTGTCTGATAGTGGTTAGTGACTCATCTGAAATCTCTGATACCAGATGATAGTGGTTGGCTTATCTGGGTCAGTCTGATACTAGTTTGATAGTGATAAGCTTATTTGGCACTGTCTAATGCCAGATTTTATTGACTGGTTCATCTAAGACTCTCTGATACAAAATGTTAATGAGTGGCTTATCTGGTGGTATTTGGTAGCAGCTAAAAGTGAATTGCTTATTTTGGATTGTCTGATACCAGATGATAGTGATTGGCTTATCTGGTACTGTCTGATATGAGATGGTAGTGAGTGACTCATTTGGGGTTGTCTTATACTAGCTGATAATGATTGGCTTATCTGCACCTGTCTTAAACCAGATGATTTGTTTTGGCTTATCTGGGACTCTCTGATATAAGATAATAGTGATTGACTTAGATTGGTTCCATGCTCTTCACAACTTCCCAATCAGAGGCCTTGCTGCCAGATGCAGAAGTGTGATAGAAGAAACTGTTAGCATAGAACTTGCAGTTAAATCTATCCACCAGATGATAATGGTTGGACTATCTAGGCTATCTGATCTGGGCTCTCTGATATCAGGGGCTAGTGACTGGCATATCTGTGACTATCTGATACTAGATAATAATGATTGGTTCATCTAGGCTCTCTGATATTAAATGATTGTGATTAACTTATCTGTACTATTTGATACTAGATAATTTTGATTTATCTGGGTCTGTCTGATACTAGCTGATAATGTTTGGCTTATCTGATGCTGTCTGATACCAGATGGTTGTGAGTATCTCATCTGGGCTGTCTGATACCAGTTGATAGTGATTGGCTTAAGTGTGGTTGTTTGTTACCAGATGATAGTGGTTGGCTTAATTGGGGCTGTTTGAAACCAGAAAATAGTAATTGGCTTATTGAGGATTGTCTGATAGCAGATGGTAGTGATTTGCTCATCCAGATTTGTCTAATTCTAGATGATAGTGATTAGTTTATCTTAGGTTGTCTGATAAGAGATGATAGTGACTGACTTATCTGGACTGTCTTATATGATTGGCTTATCTAATGTAAATGTCTGAGACCAGATGACAATGAGTGGCTTAATTTGGCTTGCCTGATACCAGATGATAGTGAGTGGCTTATATGTGGTTGTCTGACACCAGATAACAGTGAATAACTGTCCAATACCAAGTGATAGTGGAAATCTGTTTTCAAAAAAGAAATTACCATTCCTAGAAATGTCAAAGCAATAAGTATGTAGGTTTTTGATATATGGCTGTGAATACTCACGAGAAAGAAAAACACTATAGCCAGCAGAAATGTGCTTCTACAGAAGGATGATGAGAAATATATTGATGAAGTTAAGCAAGTAGGATGTCTGAAAGAAAATGGCAACAGAACGAACATTTCTACTCTGAATCAGGACATGACAGCTGAAATTTCTTGGATATGTAATAATGAAGAGGCGGTTTGGAAAACTTAAATTTTTTAGGCATATTGTGGCATATTGAACAAGAAAGGGAGTGAAAGGCAGTGAGCTGCTTATTTGACAAGCTTGTGGGAATGGATGGTAGAGCAGTGGGTGGAAACCTCAGCAAAGGGAGAAAACTGCTAAGAGCCATGCCAGATAGGAAGTTGTGAAGAGCCAAGATCGCATATGCCAAGAAGAGATGGGAAGTACAGAAGAAGAAGAAGAAGAAGAAGATTAAATTTTTTGAAGAATTATTTTTATTTCTTCTTTTTTTTTTGTTCTTTTGTTGTTGTTAGAGTTCGTCTTTCTGGGATAACATTATAGTCCACAGATTAAGAATATTTTTTAAAATTGGCGCTTTTTTCAAGGTCATTTTGTTTAAGTGTTCCAAGTACTTGACTAAAGTTTTTGTAATGTTGTCGTCCTGTTTATAAGACATCACCCATATATATGAAATCAAAACCGACCTGGAAAAAATGCGGTTTATAAATTTTTCAAATGTTGAAGTTACATAACACAGACTTAAAGACATGAACAAATATTCAAATAATTCAACTAATATTACAACTGCTATTTTTCCCTTTTTTGCTCTCCCATTGGTATTTGGTGCCATGCTTACAGTAGACCTATTTTAGAAAATAGCTTTCTTTTTGAAAATTCTCAGACTAATACCATTTATTTCTTAGTATTAATCAAGTTTGATAACCATATAAGCAAGCCAATGCTATGGTGCTGATTTTGGTTTTCTTCTTCTATGTGCCATGCCCCTACAGAATTTGGGCAATTATGGCTCTCCACAACTTTGTAGCTCTTATTAATGTTTGTTTTCTGATCATCCTTCACAATCCCAGTTTTGCAACCCATTCACATAAGCTTGTCAGAGAGATGACCTGAAGTCAACGTATATCCCTTTTACTTCTGATATGTTCTGTGAATGCCAATTTCTCCAAACCGTTCTTCCTCATTATGTATCTTAGAAATATTGGCTACCTCTTTCTGATTTTAAGTATGTCCATTTTGTTTCCATTTTCTAGTTGCATATACAAAAGTGATGACTTAGTTTGTCTAATGACGCCTATTTGGAGTAGTACTATAAATTATTTTTTCAGTGTTTTGAATTTATCAAATTGTTGAACTTTAGGCAGGGTAGGCATACTGTCTCTTGTCTCAGTGACATGTCTGACATTTGGTTGAGTTGGTTGGTTGGTTATTTTTGTTTTATGGCATATCAACATCAGCGGGTCATTTATTGCCAACTAAATTTTATTTATTTATTGCTGGTCATACCTTTTCCTTTCAACAATTTATTGTTGTTTTTGTATAAGTTTTTGTGTTTAGTAATACTTTTTTCTTTTTGAGTATCAAGATTCATTGGGATTTGTTTTCAAGTCCTACCCTGTTATTTAACCTATAACTGGAGGGAAGGGACGGATTAATACCTTTCACAGGGGTACCAGTGCTTAAGTGAATGCAGTGTATTCAACTGGAATTCGAACTCGGCTCACCGATTTCTCTTTCCAAGCCGATATTCACTGCACCACAACGCACATCTACCACTAAATGCTTACAGCACCTGGTATTCCCAAGCCGTCACCCATCTAAGTACTGACCAGGCTCAACGTTGCTTAACTTCGGTGATCGAGTGAGAACCGGTGTAGTCAACGTGATATGGCCGTAAGCCCATTTGTTTGAGAAAAGTAAGACATGATTGGAATTCTTTCGCAAGAGACTGCACAATATATCAGAGACCATATCACTGTTGGTGATTAAAATTGTATATATAATTCCTACAACACGTTTGCTTTGCAGGTAGACATTTGATCAACAATTTTACTATTTTTATGGTCCAATAGCAGTCCGTAATTACACACTTGCGCAAATTAATTGAAACAGCTACTTTAGTTTCCATTCTTTCACTATACGGTCAGTTTTAGACTCACTTTCTATTTTTTCCTCAGATTAGTTTATTTGCAGTGGTGTGCAGTAATATGAATCTATTTTCAAGACGTATGATGAAATTTGTTTGACGTTGAAAATATTACTTCATCCGTGATTGGATCAGATTTTTATAATGCAAAGACACTATTGTCTTGACTGTTGATTATTTGTCCTACGGTCATTGTCTGCAATGGACGTTACTCCAAAGTAGCGTACGAAAATTGTAACGCTGTACGAACAAACTGGCAAGCCTTACAGAGAGATCGCGTATATTGTTGGTGTCAGCCTTTCAACTGTCAGTCGTGTCATCAAGTCAAAAAAACAAACTAAATCCATCAGTTCAAAACGTAAAGAAAAATGCGGTCTGAAGAAAAAAAAATAGCGCAGAGACGACGTATACTTGAATAGGGAAAGAGTGAAAGATTTTAGAAAGTCATTATTCATTTTGTTTCAATTAATTTGAACAAGGGCGTATGTAGGAAATCGGCCCCCAAAAGTAGATTGACAGTATCAGCAACAGTTACACTTTATCTATAGGAGCAGCAAAATCGTAGGATCTCAATATAAGTTGAAACTTTTCTATAGCACTGTATATCCTATTCGTTGCAGAATTCGTTTTTAATTCAAACTTTAATGACTTCAACGTGTGTTTATCAAGTGTGTCTCGTTAGATCAGTTACGACTGAAAAGCATGTTCGATCTTCAGTGGGTTGCTCCAAGCTTTCAGCCTTGTGCCACACCTGGGCTACGCTTAGAGAATCATCAAACTGAGTGTTTCCAAACTTACATGGTAAAATTGTTGCAAATTCAAATATATCAATTTTAAATGTTAGTTTAGCAGCATCGATTTGAGTTACACCATCAACCAGCACACTGCATGTTAAATGCTCTTCCTGCCATTCTTATACCGCAAATTATCTCAGCTCAGGTTTTATCTCTTCGTAGGTGAAGTCAACAGTCCCTTAAAAAAAAATTATTGAAATTTAACGAATAATTATGCAACTAAAGGTGGTAAAATTATGTTTCTGGTTTAGTTATACGTTTCAAGCTGAACTGAAACTCAATACTCTCGGATCAACAAAGAATGGCTGAAAAACACTATTAAGCAGAGACAACAATTAAAAGAACGGAAATTAAGAAGACAGTAGATAACGACTGACATTGCATTTAAATTTTTGAAGATCAGTGTTCACCGGAAAGCAAGGAGTAGGAAGAGAGTTCCACAAGCGAGAAATGCGATAGAAGAAACTATTAGCATATAACTTACACCTGATCATTTCAACTGCAAAATGATGAGACCTTGCCGCCAACCTAGTACTGCGCTTAAATTCATAAAGTTTAGGTATCATAGAGTAAAGTTGGTAAACTATTTAAAGGGTGCACTTATGTCTTTTTGGGACGTCAGAGTGACTACTAATTTTTGTTTGTAATTTAAGCTGAATTTGATTTTGTTTGTATTTGACTTCAGTGACTTTAATATAAAAAGAGTCAATAACATAGTTTGGTTACTGTACAATAAATAAGGATTTTTTATCATTTCAAGAGAAAAACTCATAGATGAAGAAAGTTCAAATGTGTGTTGAAATCTTATTTTAATGAATATTTCTTTTGTGAATCTTTAAAGTTCAGTTGCTGAAAAGAAAAGTGACAAAGTTCTTTCTCTAAAATGACTTTTGCTTATGATATAATCCCAATGTTTCTGAAGAAAAAAGTTTTTTTACTAAAATTAACGTGACAAATTCATAATTTGGAAATAAAATCTTTTTTTTGTGGCAAAGAAAAGTAAAAAGAGAAAAAGGATTTTGATACACTTTCTTTTAAACTGATACTCTGTGTGTGTGTGTGTGTGTGTGTGTGTGTGTGTGTGTGTGTGTGTGTGTGTGTGTTGGGTGGATAATATTTAAAAGATTTCTTAACTTCAGGTGGACGGTTGAAATTGCGTGGCGGTATATTTAATGTCATCCATTACTAATGATAAACAAGCGACCATGTATTTTTTTTCTTTATTCCAGCAACTATATTGTTGGGTTAAGTTTAATTCCGTTTTCTAAATTAGTCTGCACTGCACTTGGCCGGCCATTTCGTCCCTCGCCCTTCGCCTAGTCTTTACGTGAAGACGCCACGAAGATGCTTTCCTGACACGTAGGTAAAACACAGCTTTTTGAAACATGACTTGTGTGCTAACATCCACTTCTTATGTATGTCTTCCCTTCTGAACATAGGCAATCATGCCTCTCTACAACTTTCTATTTTCTATGGCTCTTAGCAATGTTTCCTATTTTGCTAAGGCCTACGCCCCAATTCCGTCATCCATTTATACAAAGATTTCTTTTTGAGTCGGGAAGAAAGAATGTAACATATTTTTATTTTGGCATGTTCTCTTTCGAGAAAACAAAACCTCATTTATGTCCTTCTAATTTCTCCTAAGCCGCCTTTATTTCTTTATTTTAAATGTTTGTTTAAATATTTGCATTTGTCGACCGCATACGACCGAGGCCCCTCCGAGGCCACTCACACATATTTAACATACAATTTCAATTTATATTACAGTCTCAATTTACACACTTCAGTAGCTAGTTTTATTATCACTAAATTTACATTGTAGAGACTAGGTTTCACTGTCTTGCTGTTAAGAGTGAAATGACCGGCTAAACTAAGTCCATACTAATTTAGGAAGAGGAAGGAACGTTAAATCAACAATATCAATAAACTGAAATTAAAATTTATTTAATATTGACATGTTTGATCTTAAAGTCATCCTTAAGTTTAAATTTTGTAGGGTTTGAAGTTTACGGATGTCTTGAACCGATTACTCTGTTCGAGATATTAATACATCCAGGTATGCTAGTTTACTGTTGCTTTTTCTCTCCCTTTCTGTGAACTGTATCAATGAGTTTATTGTGTTCACATGGTCCAGTAGTAGCTAGACCTTTTCCTGGTGTGGCCAGAGTATGAAGGTGTCATCTACGTATCTCAGCCATAGAGTTAGCTTTAGTGATATGGATTCTAATGCCATTTCCTTGAAGTATCCCATATATGTGTTAGTCATTGCTGGTGATAATAGTGAGTCAATTGCTAAACCTTCATCCTGCGAATTTATGTATGGACCAATTCTGAAGTGCGTTGTTTGTGCACAGAAAGTCAGCATCTCCATCAGGTTATCTATTAGTCCGAGGCCAGTCTGTTTCTGACTGTAGATTGTGCCTCCTCCGTAGGTACCTGGGTGAACAAACTCATCAAATTAGGGGAAAAAGAAAGATCAGGTGTGGCTGACAATATAATAATGGAAAAGAAGATGGACAGTCAAATGTGGTGAACATGACAACAAAGATCAGGACAACGGTCTGAATAGGGTGAATAAATCTTAAATTATATATCCAAACGGATCACAACCACTAGAAAAATATTAATGAGACATCGCATAGCTGACCGCAAGTTCGGCTCCAAGGACTATTGCCGGTTATGCAAACGGGTGCTGAACAATAGCAGATCCTCTATCCCTCCTTTAATCAATGAATTTGAGTTTCTCACGTCATGTGCGGACAAAGCTTTGCTCGCAGATTCTCATCCAACTCCACATTTGACTCATCTGGAGTACCCTCACCCGACTTCCCTATTAGAACTGAGGCCAAACTGTACGACGTATATATTACCCCGACAGTAGTATCCCGAGTACTTTCAAAACTTGACCCCCATAAGGCGAGCGGTGGCGATGGAATCCCGGTGATAGTCCTTAAGAAATGTGCTCCTGAACTCTCTTCTTTCCTCTCTAAACTGTATAACTACTGCCTTTCTGCTTCCTGTTTTCCTGCATGCTGGAAGTTCTCTTTTGTCGTTCCTGCATTTAATAACTGTGGTGAACCCTCGGACCCATCCAACTATCGCCCTATCAGCCTTCTACCAATTTTCGGGAAAGTGTTCGAGGCCATAATTAATGCTGAAATAGTTCAACATCTTACTGCCCATAAACTCTACTCTGACAGGCAGTATACCTTCCACTTGGCCAGGTTCACGGCCGACATGCTAACGACCGTTACGGAGTACATGTTCCAGGCCCTTGAGGAGTCCGGCGAGCCTCGTTCTGTTGCTCTGGACATCTCCAAGGCTTTTGACAGGGTTTGACATGCTGGCCTTCTATGGAAGCTACGGGGTTACGGTCTTACCAGACGCTTGTTTGATCTAATCCAATCTTTTTTTTAAATAACCGCAAAATGTAGGTCGTTTTGAATGGGCATGCTTCTACATCCTACAGCACAAACGCTGGTGTCCCTCAGGGCTCTATCCTGGGCCCGACGCTCTTCCTTATTTTCATAAATGACCTCCCAGACGAGATCAAGAGCCAAGCGAGTCTCCCTGAGAGCAATACACTGCGCCTTCTCGGTCTTACCCTCTCTTCTGATCTCAAATGGAATCACTACATTGAGTCCATAGCTAAATCCACTGCTAAGAAGGTTGGGTCACTGTGTCGGGCCAGGATGTTTTTCCCGCCTGAATCCATTCTGCATATATACAAAACCATTCGTCCGTGCATGGGATACGGCTGGCATATATGGTCAGGCGCCCCTGCTGTTCATCTCAGTGTTCTCGACAGGCTCCAAAGGAGAATCAGTAATGTGATAGGTACCGACTTGGCGGCTCGACTACAGCCACTTCCCCACCGACGAGATGTGGCCTCCCTTTGTTCTATAAATACATTCATGGCTTCTGCTCCAACGAACTTAAGTCACTGGTGCCTCTGCAACAGGTGTTTACTCGTGCAACCAGACTGGCAACTGGGTCCCACACATTCACAGTTAGATTAACGAAATGCAGACGACAATTCTACTCCTGCAGCTTCTTCTCTCGCACTTCCCACCTGTGGAACTCGCTTCCATATTCTTGCTTTCCTGACGGCTACAACCTCCAGGAATTTAAATGCAATGTCAATACTCATCTCTTAACCACTTGTCTCTAGTTCTTTCTTCACCACCCCGTATATCCTTTCCTTTCTCTCCACCTTTGCAACTGTCATCACACCTGTATTCCCATCCTTCTCTTGCTCCTTTCTAACTGGTTCGTCTTTCTCTTCACTCTCTTCTAATTAATTTTTTTACTCTTATGTAGCCCCCTGCACATCAGTAGCGTTACCGCCTTGTTCGGGGTGATACGATTAAAAGAAAAAAAGTAATTTGCTATTAATAATTAAGATGTGCAAAAGTAATTGAACCCTTATATTTACATTCTGTTTTACTGTTTTACATGATTACATGGGCAAATATATTTTATGCATGTGTAAAATCTGTATGTGTCTTGCAGCATGTTGCTTATTGTTCCTGACACACATGTGGGTACATTGTCCACTATATATTTTTATTTAATGCAATAAGCAACATGACACAATACGCTTATATGCACCATGTGAGAGTTGGCATGTTTGTTAATCAAACTAACCAAACCAAAATGTATAAATTTTTATAGAAACTAGAGATACTAGGAGATACTAAGTGCAGTGTGCTTAAAATTCATTAGGACCAAATAAAAATATTTTTTGCACAGAAAAATTTCTTTTAAGAAGAAAATAAGAAATAGAAATTCTTAAGCACACACACACACACACACACACACACACACACACACACACACACACACACACACACACACACATTTCTCTTTAAAATGTAATTAATTATATGTAATTATTATTTATTACTTATATTCTAATGTCACTTAAATATTATTTTATTAAAATTAATGACTCACATAATACTCAATCGATTTTCATAACTCAAATATACCTTAGTATACCATAATTACGTAATTCTAATTTTAACCTAAACAATCCAGCCCCTTTAATAGATGAGGTAGTACAAAATCAAATTTCAAAAAACCTAAAATCCAACCTGCTGTTTAAGAATATTGTCTACCTATTTAAATAATGTATGTTCCTAGTGTGTATCTTATTTTTTTTAATCATTTCACCCCAAGCAAGGCATTCCACTGCCACTATTGTGCAGGGGGTTACATAGGGGAAAGTGATGAGAAAGAGTGGTTAGATATAGGAAATGTCAGAAGGAGGATGATAGACGGGTAAGGATACCGAGGATGAGGGTTGGGTAGATGGGAAGAGTGTTTGAGAGAATGGATGCGAGTTATTGACCTTACATTTAAACTCCTGGAGATTTTAGCTGTTGGAGAAGCAAGTGTATGGAAAGCAATTCCATAGGCGGGAAGTGCAAGAAAAGAAGCTGTTGGGGTAGAAATTGTGGTTACATCTTATTTGTTTCACTGTAAAAGAATGGGACCTAGTTGCCAATCTAGTATCTCGTACAAATTCATACCTAGAGGGCACTAGTGATCTAAGTTCATCGGAGCAGAAGCTGTGAAAGTATTTATAGTAGAGGCACAGGGAAGCCATGTCACGCCGGTGAGAGAGTGACTGCAGCCGGTCTGCCAAGTCGGTATCGATCACATTACAGATTCTCCGTTGTATTTTGTCAAGAACCCCGAGGAGAATAGCAGGGTCACCTGACTAGATGTGGCAGCAGTATTCAATACACGGGCGGATGGTAGATTTATACATGTGCAGGATAGATGCAGACGGGAAAAACATAGCAGCGGATTTAGCAAAGGATTCGATATAGTCATTCCACTTGAGGTTCGCTGAGAGTGTGAGACTAAGGAGGCGTAGTGTTTTACTCTCTGGGAGACAAGCCTGTTCCATGCTAATGGGAGGTAGGAGCGATTGTCTATGGTAGTTAATGGATAGCAACTGAGTTTTGGAAGCATTAAAATTTACGAGCCATTTCTTATCCCAGTCCACTACGGATTGGAGGTCCTTCTCAAGCTCGGCAGCGAGGTTCGCTTTGTCGGCCACACCAGATTTTTGATCGAGGCGAGAATAAACTGTGGTGTCATCTGCGTACATGCCTACTGGGGATCTTATGGCATCGGGGAGATCGTTAATGTAGATCAGAAAGAGCGTAGGACCTAGGATAGAGCCTTGAGGAACACCCGCGTTCGTAAGTTAGTTTTGGGAGGCATGTCCGTTTAATACCACCTTCAATGTGCGGTTAGATAGGAATGACTGGATTAGGTCAAACAAATGTCCAGTTATACCATAGCTCCGCAGTTTACGTAGGAGGCCAGCATGCCAAACTCTGTCGAACGCTTTGGAGACATCCAAGGCAACGTTTCGAGCTTCGCCATTCTTGTCAAGAGCCTGGTATATATACTCGGTGTTGGTCGTTAGCATATCAGCAGTAGACCTGGTGAAGCGGAAACCATACTGTTTGTCCGAGAGGAGCCTGTGGGTTGTGAGATGCTGAACCACCTCGGCGTTGATAATGGCTTCGAATACTTTTCCAAAGATCGGAAGAAGGCTGATAGGGCGGTAATTTGCGGGGTCCGAGGTTTCTCCAGAATTCTTAAATATAGGAACTACAGAGGAAGACTTTCCAGCAGGAAAGAAGTAATCAGATAGGCAAAAGTTGTAGAGCTTAGAGAGGAAAGAGGAGACTTCAGGGGCACATTTCTTCAAGACTATGATTGGGATTCCGCCCCCTCCGCTCGCTTTGTGAGGGTCAAGTTTTGAGATTATGTTAGGGACCAGCGAGGGTGTAATGTGGACGTCATTCAGTTGAGCCTCAGTTCTAGGTGGGAAGTCGGATGTCGACACTCCAGATGAATCCAGTCTCGAATTGGTGGAGAATCTGCAAACAAAGCATTCAGTCTTGTCCGTTGAGGAGGTGAGGACCTCAAATTCATTGATTAGGTAGGGGCTATTGAGGTCTTACTCTTGTTAGCACGCTTTTACAGAGTCGTCAGTAGTCTTTGGTGCCGAATTTACAGGATGCTATGCTTTGCTTCATTCTGGCAGCAAACAACATCTTAGCTTAGTTAAGTATCTTTTTACACTTATTACGAGTTGAGGCGAAAAGGCGCCTGTTTTGGTCCGACGCGTGGCTTCGATAGAGCCGGAAGAAATGATTCCGGTGAGCATTGGCGACCGAGAAAGCGAGCGAAAACCAGGAGGACGAGCGGGATTTAAGCTGAATTTTCCTTGCTAGAATGAAAGCATTGATGCAAGCCTTAACCCAAGAAGAGACCTTGGATGCACAGTCTTCAACGGGAAGACTAAAAACGAGTTCCAGTCTGCTCTTTGGTAGCAGTAGGATATTCTGCTGGTCTGGGCTTCTTGTGTTGAGTGAGAGTGGAATGAGATGTTAACGGAAACTACGGCGTGGTCAGAGTTTCCGAGAGGGCAGAGCTGCTTGGCGGTGCAAGAGTCTGGAATGGAAGTGAAGCAGAGGTCTAGTAGTGAGTCCCTTCCATTTGGGTTATTGGAGAAACGCGTGGGGAAATCCACCAATTGCGTAAGAGATTGTTTTATTGAAAAATTAATTGTGTGGACACCAGCAAGATCAGTGACAGAGTTTTCAAGCCACTTGGTGTGGTGGGCGTTAAAGTCACCAAACACAAATATATGGGCAGATGGATGAGAAGAAATGGACTTTTCGATATTGTTAGAGATGCTATCAAGTACCAAGCAGTCAGAGGAGGAGGGTAAGCGATAGAAGAAGAAGAGATAGCTAACCGAGCTTAGAAGTGAGAGACAGAAGCACATGAAAGAATGATCCAGGGATTCAAGAGAGGTCACCGTAGCTTGAGATGTTCGCTGACATAGACACCGAGCCCATGCATTTTCAACTCAATAGTTCAGCCTAATTCTCATTTTTGAATGAGCAGTATTGACACACATACACTTACAAACTATAATATTAAGCTCTACTTTGTATTGAGCACTCTTTATAAAATTAATGCCTGAACAGTGGGTTTTTATCTGTTCTTTCACTTCCTGTTCCTGGGTATGACCATAAACTGCATTTGGCAGCAAGGCCTCTGATTGAGAGGTTGTGAGGAACATGGAACCACCTCTTAGTTGCTGTTGTTCCCAAGTCTACCCCGACCCAGGGTGGTAGCACTTATTAGGGTCCCAGCTATGGGCAAATAGTTAACCCCCAAACTGGGGTCAAAACACTATGAAAGTGTAAAAATAGACTTTTATGGAAAAATATAAATTTTTGAATGAAAAATATTACCAGTAATACAGTTTTGAAGAAAAAATATTGCCATAAGACATTTTTAAATACAAAACTAGAAGACATTTTCAGTTTTTAAAATAAAAAATTTCATCAAAATCTGGCTAAATCAACCAGTTTACTATAACCGAACATTAAAAAAAAAAACAACTTAAAACCCCGCCTTTTTTGGCATTAAATAACCCACAGAAGTTGATATGCCGTTAAACAAAACTCAAGCTCAAAACTTTCATTTCCTTATAATATATATATATATATATATATATATATATATATATATATATATATATATATAAATATTAGAGTCGTCTGAAAAATTAATAGACTACTCTCTTGGAATGTGAGCAAATGTGTTTATTTTTCAGCATAGACGCACCCTTGCGCTTTTGCTGTCTGTACACTTATTTCATCGGTGATGCAGTGCTTAGATCGCATTGGTCAAAAAGCTTTCATCCTGTTGATAAAAAAAATCAACAGATATGACGTCATCATCACTGTGTTAAGAAAAGGTTCTCATCCTGCGTTAAGAAAAGTTTCAAGGAAACCAGCTGGATCTGCTTCAAACAATGTAAAATTTTTTCATGATGTGATCAGCCTATGCGATTTTGGTAGAAAACGTGCGATTTTGGCAGAAAACGTGGCATCCACCGAGCAGACAACTGCGTCATGCCAAGATCATTGTGCAAAATATTCTCAACTCTCTCATGGGATAAGGTAAAAGCACTAGCTATTTGATTTATATTCAATCGCCTGTCATCCATCACCATATGGTAAACCTGGTCATTGTTTTCATAGATGGTGGCATTTGTAAGACGTCCAGATCATGTATCATCTTCAAGACTCTCTTTCTTAAATTCAGCTGCCCGCTTTTGCACTGTTGATAAAGCTGGAGTTTTATCAACAAAAGTAGCAACCATATCATCATAAACGTCCTTGAAGGCTAAACCCTTTTTCTTTAGGTACTTGATAACACCACAATGCTAAATTTTCATTTAGAAAAGATGTTGCCATTAATTAATTTTGAAGTCTTCTTTGCACAGTTTAACTGCTTCATAGCTTCATAGTCATAGACATTTCAGCCCACCCACGTATATATATATATATATATATATATATATATGAGGTAATGGTACATCAAACATGTCATAAATTACCGATATGGGTTCTTCCATTCGATACTCTACGCCGGACGTATACTTTTTAAAAAAATTTGGTTAACATGCTTCATAATTATCCATATTAAGTGTTTGATTAGGTACAACATACGACCAATCTTTTTGTCGTTGGTACCTTCCTCTCATGACGATTTTCCTAATTTGTAATTTTTAAATAAATTTCTTCGCCTGGGTTAAAATATTTACCATCGAATTTTGTTCTGTCGTCCATTTTTTTTTTGCCTGTCTCAGAAAGTGACCTGATTTTTCTAGCGAACATTAGTTCTGCTGGAGACATATCCGAACTTACGTTTATGTTTGGTGTTATTCAGTATACGAACAAGAAATTTTGCATTTCTTCATTCATGGTTTCCATACCGCTCGCCTTTTTTTATCACTCTTTTGAATACGTCGATAAACCCTTTCTACCTGTCCATTTGACCTTGGGTGGTAGGACGGCGATGTTAGATGAGTAACTGAATGAAGTTTACAGGAATGTGCAAATTCTTTTGACGAAAATTGAGTCCCGTTATCAGGCACAAAAGTGTTCGGCATTCTAAATCCCACAAATAAATCAGGTAAAATGTCTAATGTGACTTTTGTAGTTGGCGCCTTGCACCTGAAAACTTCAGGCCACTTTGAGAAACTGCCCACCGTGATAAAGTAGTAAATCTTTATTGGTCCAGCATAGTCAATTTGATGCCTCGAATATGGTTTGTCAGTTTTAGACCAGGAATTACATTTCATGGGTGGTGCCTTTGCAGCCAGCGCGCAGTTTTTGCATGTTTTAACTAGATTGTTTATATCTTTGTCCACACCGTACCAATATACATAGCTCATCATGAGCGCTTTAATATGCGATATATATTGGGTGTCCAACATGAAAAGTTCTCAATATTTTCTTCGATAAAACCGCTGGGATGACTACCTGGTTTTTGTATAATAATATGCCATTGCATATTGAAAAAAATATTATTTTCTTTATTTTCCTTATGCTCCATTAACTCTTTCTTTTGGTGAGTTATTAATTTGTTGAATGCAGCTTCGGCAATTTCAGCCAGTGTATCCTTTACCGTATTCTTCTTCTTCTATGTGCCCTGTCCCTTCAGGACGTAGGCGATCATGGATCTCCACGTCTCCCTATCCCTTGTGGCTCTTAGTATGTTTGCTCCTGTTGCTCCTGGCAACCCCCGTTCCGTCATCCACCTGATCAGACCCTGCAAATATGTTATCCGCTGCATTCCTCTGTCTCTCCTTCCTTCTATCTGTCCAGTCAGTATCAGGTTCTCCAGGCTCTCCTTCCTCATTGCATGTCCCAGGAACTTCAGTTGCCTCTTCCTGATGCTCAGCATCAATTTCCTTTTTGTTGCCATTCTTTCTAACACCTCGTCGTTGCTTGTATGCTCAGTCCACGATATCCGTAGCATTCTTCTGTAGAACCACATTTCGGCCGCTTCCAGTTTTGTCCTCATTTTCGATGATATTATCCAGCATTCACAGCCGTATTATACAGTATAATGTATCCTTTACCGTATTATACAGGATGTATTTGGCAATTTCAGTCAATGTATCCTTTACCGTATTATACAGGATGTATTTGGCAATTTCAGCCAATGTATCCTTTACCGTATTATACAGGATGTATTTGGCAATTTCAGCCAATGTATCCTTTACCGTATTATACAGGATGTATTTCATTTCCAATTCGCAACTCAGTGAAGCAATCACTGTCTCTTTGAGTGGTTCGCTTATTCTTGAGATTAACCTATCCTGGGCTAACTTTTTTAAAGGGAAGAACTCCATTTTAAACTAGTAGTTCACCAAAATAGTTGCCCATCTTTGAAGACAGTTCGCTGAATGCGTCGGAATTTCTTTTTTAGAATCAAATATTGACAGTCATGGACGGCGATCATTTTGAAAAGTAAACTGCCTTCCATGAATATATTTATGGAATTTTTAACAGCAGATGTCATGGATAACCCTTCCTTTTCAATCTGAGAATACTTCGTTTCTGCAGGAAGTAGAGTCCTCGAAACATGATATACGGCCTTCAGCTGACCATCCTTTTCCTTATGTATAAGTACGACCCCTTGCGTCACTTGCAGCATATAACTCCTTGTTAGAGTCGTAATGCGTAAGCGATGACTTAGATGTTAATGCCGCTTTTAATGTTTGAAAAGATTCTTCACAATCCACCGACCAATTCCATTTTGCGCCTTTTTAAAGCGGTTTATTTAGTGGTGCCCTCAGTGTATGCATGTTTGGAATATAGTTGCTATATATAGTTTGTCAATTCTAAAGATACTTGTAAAGACGATATGTTTGTAGGGGCAGGCATGTCCCTTATTGTTTATACTGCTCGGATCAGGCCGACTACCTTTCTCGTCTATGTTTTGTCCCAAATATTTAATTTTAGTGGGGAAAAAATCTCAGTTTTTTTATTCTGAGCTTGAATCCAAATTCTTTAATTCTTTTGAACACCTCTTTTACACGTCTTCACGGCTTTCAGTTTTTATCAATACATTGTCTAGACTACTGAGCATAGTGTCCATTACCTGTTGAAATATTGCCGGTGCTACTTCACTCCAAAAGGTAATCTATTTAATTTGTAAAGACCCTTGTGTGTATTAATTGTTGGAATTTTCGCACATTCCACGTCTATTAGTATCTGCAAATACGCCTCAGATAAATCCAGTTTAGAAAATATTCGCCCTTTGTGAAAATTTTGTCTGCTGACGGTAGAGGGTAGTTGTCTTATTTTAAACAGTCATTCACACCTGTTGAATCAGTCAGTCAGTTAAGTCGAAAGAGACATGACTGACTTGGCAGAAGATTATCCCGCAGTAGGTTGCCATTGCTTTCTGCGGTAGACTGGTTGCCGACCAAGGCTATAGAACCCAATCTGTCCTGTTATTTAACCCATAACTGGAAGGAAGAGACTGGATTAATACCTTTCCCAAGGGTATTTGCGCGTAAGTGAAAGCAATGAATTCAGCTGGAATTCGAACTCGGGTCCCCGATTTCTCGTTCCGAGCCGATATCCACTGCGCCACAACGCACATCCTATTGAATAGTCAGCGCAAACCCTATTTTTTATGTAAACTGTCGAGCTTGCCCAAGGACTATACTTAATTTTTTCAATTACACCCTGTTTCTCTAATCTTTCCCGTTTTTTATCTATATCTTCCAACGCAGCGAAGGGTAATGGTCTTTTTGAACGAAAAACCGGAGTAGCCTTTTCTTTCAAATCCAGTTTTGTCTTTACTTTAGAGCAAAAACCGAAGGCATCTGAAAAAAATTCAGGAAATTTTACTTTTAGATCCCTTTTCGATTTTTCAGTGATGTTTGATGACCCAAATATGTTATTGCAAAACGTGTTAAACGGGACAAACAAACCGAATGATTCTATCCATTCTGTACCAAACAGATTTTGTGTTCGCTCCGTTACGAATGCTTTTAGTTTTTTCTCTTTTCCTGAGAAAACAACATTTATGCAAATTTCACCCAGAAATTTTAGTCTTTTGCCTGTCACACCTTTGGCGATTATTTGAGAACTGGTTAATAACGGTCTGTTTATTTTCTTCCAGGTATCAGTATTTATTACAGTTAAATGTGATGCTGTATCTGTTTAGAGGTTAATTTTCTTGGAATTTATTCGGACATTTATATATTTTCTCTTCTCGACAATTTTTTCGCCAATGGTAGAATGAACCGTATTTTTCGTTTTTCCTTTGAATTTAATTTTATAGAGAGAAAATCTATGTCTATATATTTGCAGTTGTATCCCTTTTTGTTTTTGAACGGACATTCTTTATATAAGTGCAATTCACAACAACTGTAGCAAGGATTAATTTAAAAAAAAAATTCTGTCATGTGGTTTATTTTTGATTTCGTGAATATGCGATATACCCCGTTTATCGATTTTTGATGTGCCTTCCTTTAAGTTGAAAATACGCTAGCTTTCCTTTGCCAGATTTTGGAGAGTTAATTTCTGATCTTGTTCCAATTAAGTTAATAATTTTGCTTTTATGTCTGCTTCTTTACGTGCAGTTAGACCCTGAACAAAGAGTAAACATTTGAACACATCCGGAGTTAATTCGTTTAATTGGAATTTTTTGGACTTCTTGTTTACAATGTTAATACAAGTTTTTTTTCGAAAGATTTAAACAACATCAACGTATATTAAACAGAGAGCTACGCTCCCCAGATATTTTTGATAGTATTTTTATAGTTCATGGGAAAGAAATTTCCCTAGGATGTTTTGGGAGTATTTAGTTTGCATATTTTTCATGTTCTATGGCTTCAGATTTGCGTAACAGCAAACGTACTGTTTTTCGTCAAACCAATTTGAGCAAATTTTAAGAATATCTCCTCATATCCACGAAAATATGCGTCGAAAGTAACGTTATCTTCGAGTTTATATACGAATTTATCTGTTGACTTAATCACGGAATCTTGTGAAAATATATCTAGGTGTTCTGGAACAATTTCTCTACTTGAGACAATTTCCAGCAATTTAGCAAGCTGCTTCACTTGTTGTTTCTTTCACTTTACAAATTTGTGTTTCTGTGCTAATACCTGCTGTTTCATAAATTATAGCAAGTATTTCTAAAATCTTCCATTTTCGTGAGTGAATTTATACTTATTTCAGTACGTGTTTGTTCGTCTTTTTCCTTTCATTTCTGTTTTTCCAATACCAAACTGTTGTTCCGTTCTGACATTTACTGTCTCAGTTGTGACTTTTTGAGTCTTCGCCGATAATCTGTTGTTTCAGATAGTATTTTTCAAATCTTCTTGTCAGCAAATCTCTTCAAATCTTCTTCGCCAAATCTGTTCAAGTTCTTGTCGCCAATCTGTTGTATAGCTGAAGTGGATATGATACACGGAGGAAGTGTCTTGTGGTATTATTCAGTACAATATTCGGTGTTAAACGGATATACACAGAACAGTACAATAGTTGCAATAACAGACATATAATTATATATATGATGTACTTTGACCTTTCAGCTTGTGAATACATCGATGACCAATAAGAGCTGAATAGTGCCTTTAAACTCAATTTTTTTCAGACTCTTGAAAAAGATATATCTGCTCATTTTCATATCCTAACGCAAACAAAACCAATTTGTGAGGGAAAGATTTTATTATTTATTTATTAGTCCAACAGATTTAAATTACTTAAACAATATATATTTTTCTCTGATAAGATTACTCGAATATTTAGGCCCGTAAACGAAAATCTAAACTTATTTATAAATTGAACTTTGTCTGTGTTTGTGTCTGTGTGTGTGTTTATCCGTTACCTATAGACTCCGAAACGGCTGAACCGATTTTCTTGAAAATTTACACAGTTGTACTATAAGCGTCTGCGAGTGTTCTTAGCTAGGTTGTGTGTCGAGGTACCACCGATAAATATCGAAAATCGATAATCGAAAAAATCGGGTTATAGAAGGAGTGGTCCGATTTTAATCAAATTTGATACACTCATAGTTAAATACATAAGAAACGATATTCAGAAGTTTCAAGGTTGCAGTTCTTACAATCGTGCAGAAAGTCGATAATATATATATATATATATATATAAAATGCAAGATGTTTGTGTGTGTGTGTCTGTTTATATGCCTGTATGTCTATATTTTTTCAGCCCTTTTATTTTAGTTTTTGCTTCGGGTTTGGCTCTAAGTAGGTATAATTGTATTTCTTAGTCTCAGCCATGATACCATTTACTCAGAGGACTGATTTAGCCTTCAAAATTCAGTTTACGACGGAAAAACTTATTTGATATCGATACCAGGAAATCAAAATTTGACTTACTTCCATTCAGTCTACGGTTTCGCTTTAACTGGAAACAACTATTGCTTTTTAGTCTTTCGTGCCAGCGTCCAAAGAGTCTGAGCTCCAGGACCATGGATTAGTTTTAAAGCTTTCATTACACCGGGCTATACTGCTAGTAAATAAATAACTGTGGATAAATAAATGATGGAACGAATCATTAGCTTCTAATATTAAATTTGTAATTTTAAATGTGGACAGCGAAACGTTTACGATAAAAACGTGTTTTTTTAAAAAAATATTTTTAGTTGAACTAATGTCAGAGACGAGGATGTTAATTTGATATGTTTTAATCCCAAAGATTTAAACATAAATCACACATATTTTATAAATATTTACTGAGACGTTAACCATATGAAAACAATGTTCAATAATAACGTTTGAATAAACATTGGATTAATTGTTTATTAAACTTTGCTTAGTCTCAGACACATAATTAGATTTATACTTCCGTGGAGCCTTATGACTTATAACGATTATTTAAAAATTAAGCTGAAGATCGCACGCAAGGAGATTTCTTGAACCCACGGCGATAATTTGTTTAGCTTAATGTTAGATCTAGTAGAATCAGCAATAGCAGGTCACTCTTTAAGGATTAAACTCACATTCAATGATCTGCGAGACTAGTTTGTTAACCATCTCTAAACCATTTTTTTAATATACTAATCTCTCAAAAATATAAAACTTAGAGCCACCCAAAGTAGAAGATTCCCTCTTCGCTCTCCTCCTGCTTAAACTTTTACTCTTTTATGTAGCCCCTGCGCATCAGTGGCGGTACCGCCTTGCTTGGAGTGAAACGATTAAAAAATCATTAATCACTTCAAATAAAAATTTCTTGAAATTTCATGAAATTAATTAAGTAGTGGATAACAGATGTAAAAAATTTATTTAACCAAGATTTTTTAAAAAATAATCGAATTAATTTCTGAATAATTTCTGACAATCCTACTAAAATCTGACAATCATCTGATTTTTGCAAGAATTTCCAAATCAATGTGTTTTTCAGTGTAAAAATGTCCAAATTTCCCGTACAAATTTATGGTCCAATGATGGTAACAATCTTTTAAAATGGATTAAAAATTTAATTTTTCCGTAAAAAATCCTTTGATCTTTTCGCTTAATAATAACAAAAAAATTGACCATAAAACTTTATAAAGTTTTTGGTATTTTTCATCATGCATGCTAAAATTTAGCGAATTTCTTGAAGTACCTACGTATATAAGACATTGAGATCAGCACCGAGCGGCGACAGCCTGTTAATGCTGGAACACAATCTTCATGGCCTTAATTATTTCGTTCAAGCGTGAAACCGAGCGTTGACTTCAGTGTCCATCTTTGTATTTACATATAATCTATCCATGATATTAAGTACATTTACTCCTTAATATAGCATACGTAAAACTTAAATTTTTATCATTAACCCTCTAGGGCCATTCGTATCATATTTGATACAGTATGAAAACAAGCCTTGAAAGAAATATTTTCCTGAAAATTTTTTAAGAGAAATATTTTATAAATTTCAAATGAAAGCAGTACTGACTGCTCAGTCAATGAATACCAAATGTTTCCTTATAGGGAAATACCAAATGTTTCCTTATAGGGAAATACTGTATCAAATATGATACGAATGGCCCTAGATGGTTAAAGACACCGAAACAAGGAACGCCATATTTATGATGAGGCTGCTTTCTGAAAGGTTAATACAAATGAAGAAGAACGTGTACCTATGTTTTATCGATTATGCAAAGGCGTTTGACAAAATACGCCACAATGAATTGATAGAGATGTTCAGCAGCCGCAACACATTTGGGAAAGACACAAGAGTAATCAAGAATCTCTACAGCAAACGGCCTGCATACGGACAGGGAACGAAGTCAGCAGATATACAAAGATAGAAAGGGGCGTAAGACAAGGATGTGTCTTTTCACTGGATCTATTCAACTTGTACAGCGAGACTATTCTGAGGACTTCAGATGTTATGCCAGGATTTGTTACCGGAGTCCACAACTTGAACAATATAAGATACACAGATGTAGTGCTGATTGCAGGAACGGAATGGAAACTACAAGACCTCCTACAGAAGGTACCTATGAGAGTGACAAAAAAGGACTACAAATAAACTGCAAGAAAACCGAATACATGGTCATTAGCAAAAAGAGCAGCCCAAAATGCAAAATACAGGTGGGGGATACTAAAATCAAGCAGGCACAAAAATTTAAATATCTGGGAAGTGTTCTAACAGAAGACGGAAAGTGCGACACAGAGATCCGAAAGTGAACTGGCATGGCGAAGGACGCATTCCAGAAGCTGAGTAAAGTACTAGGACACAGGAAAATTTTACTAGAAACAAAGAAGTGAGTACTGGATTGCTATGTGTTGTCAGTTCTTCGGTATGGCAGTGAATGCTGGACAATATCATCAAAGATGAAAGAAAAACTTGAAGCAACTAAAATGGAGTTCTACAGAAGGGTGCTGCGGATATCATGGATCGAACATGTGAGCAATGATGAGGTTTTGGAAAGTATAGAAACGAAAAGGAAATTAATACTGAGCACCAGAAAAGGCAGCTAAAGTTCCTGGGACATGCAATGAGGAAGGAGGGCTTGGAGAATCTGATACTAACAGGCCACATAGAGGGAAAAAGAGACAGGGGAAAGCAACGGTTAACATATTTGAAAGGCATGAGCAGGTGGATGACAGAACGGGGGTTGAGTGGTGTAGTAGGATAAAGCGTGCTAAGAGCCACCATGGATAAGGAGACGTGGAAAGCCATGATCGCCCACGTCCTTAAAGGACAAGGCACATAGAAGAATATATATATGTTTCTTGCTACCATATCCAAGCTTTTGTGCCAGACACAAAAACTTAGTAGGAATAACAAAACATATTAACAGTAACAATTTTAACACAAATCGTCTGACGTACATAAAACGACTCTATCTGCTCATCCTCTACTCTCTAAAGAAAATGCATGGAAACCTAAACGATTATATATTTAAACAAAGCTAACATTTTAAAAATAATAAACATATTTTTTATAATATATACATATATACGAAAGTAGCCTATCACGTATTTATTAACGAATTTTTTTCTGAATTTATCAGTTGATCATTTTCAATTTATGTGATTAATATCCATTCACCCCTCGATTATCATTATATTATCATTAATATCCATTCACCCCTCGATTATCATTATATTATCATTAATATCCATTCACCCCTCGATTATCATTATATTATCATTAATATCCATTCACCCCTCGATTATCATTATATTATCATTAATATCCATTCACCCCTCGATCATCATTATATTATCATTAATAGCCATTCACCCCTCGATCATCATTATATTATCATTAATATCCATTCACCCCTCGATCATCATTATATTATCATTAATATCCATTCACCCCTCGATCATCATTATATTATCATTAATATCCATTCACCCCTCGATCATCATTATATTATCATTAATATCCATTCACCCCTCGATCATCATTATATTATCATTAATATCCATTCACCCCTCGATCATCATTATATTATCATTAATATCCATTCACCCCTCGATCATCATTATATTATCATTAATATCCATTCACCCCTCGATCATCATTATATTATCATTAATATCCATTCACCCTCGATCATCATTATATTATCATTAATATCCATTCACCCCTCGATCATCATTATATTATCATTAATATCCATTCACCCCTCGATCATCATTATATTATCATTAATATCCATTCACCCCTCGATCATCATTATATTATCATTAATATCCATTCACCCCTCGATCATCATTATATTATCATTAATATCCATTCACCCCTCGATTATCATTATATTATCATTAATATCCATTCACCCCTCGATCATCATTATATTATCATTAATATCCATTCACCCCTCGATCATCATTATATTATCATTAATATCCATTCACCCCTCGATCATCATTATATTATCATTAATATCATTCACCCCTCGATCATCATTATATTATCATTAATATCCATTCACCCCTCGATCATCATTATATTATCATTAATATCCATTCACCCCTCGATCATCATTATATTATCATTAATATCCATTCACCCCTCGATTATCATTATATTATCATTAATATCCATTCACCCCTCGATCATCATTATATTATCATTAATATCCATTCACCCCTCGATCATCATTATATTATCATTAATATCCATTCACCCCTCGATCATCATTATATTATCATTAATATCCATTCACCCCTCGATCATCATTATATTATCATTAATATCCATTCACCCCTCCGATTATCATTATATTATCATTAATATCCATTCACCCCTCGATCATCATTATATTATCATTAATATCCATTCACCCCTCGATCATCATTATATTATCATTAATATCCATTCACCCCTCGATTATCATTATATTATCATTAATATCCATTCACCCCTCGATTATCATTATATTATCATTAATATCCATTCACCCCTCGATTATCATTATATTATCATTAATATCCATTCACCCCTCGATTATCATTATATTATCATTAATATCCATTCACCCCTCGATCATCATTATATTATCATTAATATCCATTCACCCCTCGATCATCATTATATTATCATTAATATCCATTCACCCTCGATTATCATTATATTATCATTAATATCATTCTTACCCCTCGATCATCATTATATTATCATTAATATCCATTCACCCTCGATTATCATTATATTATCATTAATATCCATTCACCCCTCGATCATCATTATATTATCATTAATATCCATTCACCCCTCCGATTATCATTATATTATCATTAATATCCATTCACCCCCTCGATTATCATTATATTATCATTAATATCCATTCACCCCTCGATTATCATTATATTATCATTAATATCCATTCACCCCTCGATCATCATTATATTATCATTAATATCCATTCACCCCTCGATTATCATTATATTATCATTAATATCCATTCACCCCTCGATCATCATTATATTATCATTAATATCCATTCACCCCTCGATTATCATTATATTATCATTAATATCCATTCCGCCCCTCGATCATCATTATATTATCATTAATATCCATTCACCCCTCGATCATCATTATATTATCATTAATATCCATTTTCACCCCTCGATTATTAGTGATATATTATCATTAATATCCATTCACCCCTCGATTATCATTATATTATCATTAATATCCATTCACCCCTCGATCATCATTATATTATCATTAATATCCATTCACCCCTCGATCATCATTATATTATCATTAATATCCATTCACCCCTCGATCATTATATTATCATTAATATCCATTCACCCTCGATCATCATTATATTATCATTAATATCCATTCACCCCTCGATCATCATTATATTATCATTAATATCCATTCACCCCTCGATCATCATTATATTATCATTAATATCCATTCACCCCTCGATTATCATTATATTATCATTAATATCCATTCACCCCTCGATTATCATTATATTATCATTAATATCCATTCACCCCTCGATTATCATTATATTATCATTAATATCCATTCACCCCTCGATCATCATTATATTATCATTAATATCCATTCACCCCTCGATTATCATTATATTATCATTAATATCCACACACACACACACACACACACACACATATATACGACGAGCCGTTGTGCGAAACCGCGGTAGGTCTTGGCGATCTTGTGATTTTTTCACGTGTGTTTTTGCTCTACGTTACTTCCTCTTTGTTAATTCGAATTGGTTAGTTTGTATCGAGCACTTTTCTTTCTTTGTGGTTGGTTCCGTTTGAGGGTTTTTTTTCTTTGCTGCGAGGTACTGTATGTATTGTCGGTACTCCGCGGTTTTCCTTTTTTTCCCCCTCTTGTCCAACGCTTTATAGCGACGGACGGTAACGGACTTAGATTCTGCCGGTTATTTGTGGTCCTCAAGGTTTGCTTTTGTAAAATTTTAGGATCTAGATACGTACAGAGTCAGTTTTATTATTATTATTATATATATATATATATATATATATATATCATTTCACCCCAAGCAAGGTGTGACCGCCACTAGTGCGCAAGGGGTGAAAGTGAGAGAAAAAAAAAACTGGATACAGATAATATTGAAGAAAGTATCAAAGATGAACGGGATTCAAGAGGATAGAAAATGGCAATTAACATTGCATTAAAATTTTTTGGAGATTGTAGTTATCGGGGAAGCAAGTAAACGGAAGGGAGTTTCACATGCGAGAAGTGCGGGAAAAGAAACTGTTTGAGTAGAAGTGGAGGTTATATTTAATTATTTTAAGGTTAAAAGAGTGAGACTTAGATGCTAATCTTGTAGCACGCTTAAATTCACATAGTCGAGGCATCAGAGCAATTGCCGTGAAAATATTGCTAGAAAAGACAGAGGGAAGCCAAGTCACGTCGTTGAGAAAGTGAATGAAGTCGAGATGCAAAGTCAGGACCGATTACATTGCAGACCTTCTTTGGATTTTGTCGAGAACCTCGTGATGAATAGCAGGAGCACCCGACCAGATATGGCAGCAGTATTCAATTCAAGGACGATGTATATATTATGTAAACATTTTGTTTTTGCTATAAAAATTAACGTTCCTTTTCACTTGCTGCAAACTACATTTTAATATTTATAAAATTAAAATTTGTCCGTTTAGTATTTCGGGTTTTGTTTATTGTTGGTAAACAAATTTCAATCATGATTCACTGACCTGAAAAATAAAACAGTTAATGAATTTAACGAAAACGTCTTAAAAAACGATTAATAAAAAAATAAAATGGTAATAATAACCCGGAAATAATTGCCGGTATCTCTCAGTTGTAAAAGCAAATATCTGTCAAAGAAGTACTTTGTGCCAAAATATTGATGTAAGGAAAGGAAATATGCAACATTAATTGTCTTCTTCTGTCACCTTGAATCGGGGCTTATATATATATATATATATATATATATATATATATATATATATTGTAAGAGTGACTGGAGTAGAAATTTATTAGGTCGTTTTTGTTGGTACCTTTTCTGTAGACGTCAACCTCAGTTTCTTTCATTCACTGTAACCCCTTGCATCTTAGTGGCTTTATCGCCGTGTTTGGGGGTGAAATGAGGAAACTTTTTACTTCATTTACCTTACATGTATTTCTATCATAATGCAGTGATTTACTAAGCGTAGATTAGATGTGACATAATCCTAAAGCACGGAGCACCCCGTGAGAACCGAACTTCCAACACAGGAATAATTGATTTAGTCAAAGTTGCTAATATTACACCACGTCAAAATGTCCTACTCGTTATGTACAAGATATAAAATACAAGAACTTAGTCATTTGTTTAATAAATTTTATTATTTCATTGATTTAGAAATTTATATTAAACTCGATGGAATACGCTGATATAAAACATATAATGGTTTCTTTAACAGGTTACCTCAATTATTCGTGTACAGTACGCACTTTTTATAGATCTTTAAAATATTATGCATGGGAAATAATTATTAACTTTCATACGGTCGCGTGTGTTACCATATCTACGATGGTATGACCGAAAGTAAGTTTATTAGTTTATTTAAATTCCCCACCCCACCCTATCACCGAGGCGAGTTGTGACACAAGTTTGGTTTTTAATGTGGGGGCCTGGGCGCGTACTCCAGCGCCAGATATCAAAATTCACCCAGCTCTGCATACGCGATGACTGGGTCTTAGCTGGTCGTGACTCCTGGCCGTGCCGTGCCGTGCCTCCGGAGCCGAAAGTTTAAATCACAAACCAAACACTGCATTTATTAAAAAAATATTTTTATAGATATTAAACGCATTTTATTGTGTTTCACAGTTGTCCATAACAAAGGTCGACGTCATTACAGTTTCATTTATTTTGTCAGCAGAGTATATGTCTTCATAATGACCGATGACAATGTCCACAGTCATATAGTCCTCAACCTTAAAAAATGGATGCTATCTTCACTATCGTCTAGCGTCGTTCATGAAGCATCATTTTTTGAATGGTTTTATGATGATAGTTTCACAAATACTTCTGTTTCAGACCAT
Source organism: Ascarosepion bandense (assembly GCA_037127315.1). Lineage (NCBI taxonomy): Eukaryota > Metazoa > Mollusca > Cephalopoda > Sepiida > Sepiidae > Ascarosepion > Ascarosepion bandense. The sequence continues at coordinate 168,427 of JBBBDQ010001546.1, forward strand.
GAAAGGGGGAAATAATCAGTAGCCACTGGAATGTCTGTTTAATATTTTGTATCTGTTAGTGTCGTGGACCCGGTTAAGAAGTCCAGCTAGAAAATAATACAACAACCAAAATAGGAAATAACGAATATATATTAACACAGCAAAATACAAATACTTGGAACTCTGTTAGTAGAACGAATAAATACAGCTTAGGAAGTAATACTATAATATGGGACTCGCAATGGTCGTACGGTAGCAGTCTTGGTTATCTCTGCCTATCGCTCTACGCTGATCTGCTTATGCTGATCTCCTGCGGATCTCTTGATCTGCTCTCCACTTGTGAGGGGAAGTATATGTAGTTGTAGGAAGAGTTTAATCCGTTGTAATGGGTGATGCCACCATGACAGATAGTATGAGCTCATTTTCGACTCATGCTTTTTGTATTCTTATGTGGACATAACCGTGTGTTTAACCTAAAACCTGTCAATTTTGTCTTTCAAATTGTCATATACACGATGTAAATTAGTCTTTTTCAACATGAACCAGATAAAAAGAAAATGCTCAAATGGTAAATTTAGATTAAATTTGTCTGCTACAAATTCTAAAATGTTAGTGCGTATTATACAAATTTTGTAGTCCAAACTGAGGGTATGTAATATACACGAGTAAATATGATACATTAGTGCGTATTATACACGAGTACGTATCGTACTAGTATAATTGTGATAACATGGGATTGCAAATGGAAAGAGCCATAAAAGAAGAAATAAATTTGATGTCTACTTCATCAAAATCATCAAGAACCTATTCTGGCAGCAAATCACCAGTATAAAGGAAATAAACTCAGCAAACATACAAAAATAGAAGAGGCGTAAGACAAGGTTGTGTTTGCTCACCAGACCTATTTAAACTTTACAGTGAAGCGATTCTGAGAAAATTAAATGTCCTACCAGTATTCTGTATTAGCGACCACTATCTTACCAATATAAAATGTGCAAATGACACAGTTTTGATAGCAGTCACTGAAAGGAAACTACAAGAACTCCTTCAGATAACAGAAAATGTGACACAGAAATTCGAAAAGGTACAAGATACCTTCCAGAAACAAGGCAAAGCATTAATAGGCAGGGAAATTTCAAAAGTGTTATGTAGGAAAAAAAGCATCGATACCGACACGAACGGTCGAACATGGATCTCCAGACAACAAATGTAACCGTTAAATGAATTGTGTTACTGGGATCACGTGACCACAAATATTTAATATATAAAGCATTCAGACAGAAATCTAAGTGTATTCTGTGTCCGGCATTAGCTCGAGCACTTACCTTGTCGGACTTTCTGCTATCGGCCGGAGTAGTGACCCAGTCGAGACTCCGCCGAAGGGTGAAGTCTCGTCTGGAGAACATAGGACAATAATTTTTTGACCGAGCTATATGGCCCGGATTTCCCACGTTAAAAAGGATTTGTGCCACATTCTGCCACGGTGAGGAAGTAGATAAATATTCGGTGTCTGTGCATTAGCACGAACATTTAAATTGTCGGACTGTCTGTCTTCGGGCGGAGAGTAAACCAGTTGAGACTCCGCCGAAGGGTAGAGTCTCGTCTGGGGAAAATTAGACAATATATTTTTGACCGAGCTATATAGCTCGGATTTCCCACGTTAGAAAGACCTTGTGCTACATTCCGCCTCGGTGGGGAGGCAGATAAATACCGCCCTGTGTTGTGCATTATTCGAGTGTTGTGCGTCATTGAAGTGACTGTTTCTGATTGAATTACTCGAGAGCATTATTACGTTATTATTCGAAAGATTCGTTTAGTACCTTAAACTTACGCGAAGATACCGAAATATTATAACTCGCTGAGAGCAAATTATCATAAGTTTCCTTCAGAATAACGTTACGAAAACTAACCCCATAAAAAAGAAACAATGAAAATAGTGTTTAATGGCTATGTATTATCTGATCTTCTAAATGTGTATACTGGACAATTTCTTCACAGATGAAGAAGAGACTTGAAGCAAGTGTGACGTTCCAATTTATGATGCTGTAAACTAGGGAGAAATTTTCAGGAAAATAGGAGCTAAAAGCAAATTTATACTTACAATCAGAAAGATTCATCAGAGATTTTTTGAGCACATAATGAAGAATGTGAGCTTGGATACCCTAACACTCATGGAACATTGTGAAAGCAAGTGAAACGGTGGGTAGCCTGTAATATAACAATCTGGCCCCACCCGAGGAAGGCTGATGCAAGCGAGGGTGTTTCCGGTCGTTGAAAGGAACGGATGTCGTTTGACCTTATTTCCGGCAGCAGCGGAAATAACTACAGAGGCAAACAGAACAGGTGTCTCTGAGAATTACGTGGGCGTGCGTGGGCGATGCAAAACCGGAAGAAAAAGTCCCGGTTCTGGAAGATTATAAAAAGACCTCGGCACACGGATTCGCCAGTAGTAGAGAAGCAACAGAGATCGGCCGGTGAAGAGAGACACAACAGATAAGACTACACTCCCGTCAACCCATTAGAAGCGCGCTCTCTCAATTCTCTGTTCCCTATTCTACACGGTTCATCGTCATTAATAAAAATATAACTTTATATTTTTATATATATGCGTGTTTGTTGTTTGTCGATATATAACATAGATAGATAGATAGATGAAGAATGAGAGCTTGGATACCCTAACACTCATGGAACATTGTGAAAGCAAGTGAAACGGTGGGTAGCCCCCCCCCCCCATAACAAGTTTGTGTAAATGGATGGCAGAGCATGGATAAAGGTAGATGGTAACGAGTCAATAGTAACTGAGATCAACAAAAGACGGTTTATGGTACCACTTCAGAAAATGTCTAAATTCTGTTTGCTATGTTCTATCATTATAAAAGTCAGATCCGATCAAGAATGGGGTATTGTGGATGGTATGGCACAATCCTGACCGTCCCACATCAACAGAACTTAGCAGCACTTACACGACCTGGTAGGTGATCAGTTGATCTCTACCCTTATTTCACAGACGAAATGTTGTTAGCTTTTCACTACTCTATCGCTACTACTATGGCAAATGCTCGGACGAGTCCCTGACGAACATTCACAGTTAGGACATGCCATGCCATGTTCACGGGGACAAATCTTCCCTTTTCCCTTCGTGTTTCTTTGATAAGTAGCAAGTTTCATCCAGACAGCTTCTTCTCCAGAACTGTTGCTTTGTAGAACATACTCCTAAGATGGTGCTTTCCTAAGAGTTATAATCTTGTTCTCTTTAAGTCTAAGGTCAACCGATATCTATCTTACACGCCTTCGTAATATACATTTCTTAATTCCCCATTCCCTTCTACTTTACAACAATCCCACGCAATAACTCTCTACCTTGAGTGGAACTTGTGCCTAATATTAGAAGAACTATCAGTAAATATAAAAGAGAAATATTATAATCTGAAACTTACATGTTAAGTGAACATCTGCTGTGGTTCGAACCAGGTTTGCCAATTCTATTCTCACATCTTCGTACCTTGTTTTCCGCCAAAACTCTAGTTTTCCCGCCCAAACCCTATAGTAGTTGCTTGTAATAGATGAATATCTAAACAAACCCATTTTGACACACGAGTATCTTAATATCAAGTTATTCAGGTTGGTGGTGTTTTCACAATGATGTGGGCTGTGGTCACATTGAATGAATCTGGTCCGCTATTAGTGAGTGAATGCAACGTTTCACTGGGGCAATGATCAATTTCACCTGTCTATAGACTCTGTAAACACCAACAACGCTTGATTATTTCACCAGGGTAATACTGCGTGTCATAGGGCCGAAGTTACGAAGAATTAGCTTGAAGAGCATTCTGGAGACTTCCAACGAGTGGTTTGGGTACATCACTGATTCTTGACATGAACCCAATCGATCATTAACAGGACGTTGGAGTGAGGTCTGTTTCCATACAAAAAATCTGCACCAACAAATATCACAGAGCTGTGAATAGCTATCGAAATGGTATGACTCTGAATCTCTCCACAGGTCTTCCAGCGATTTGTATAATGGATGCTACGTCAAGTTGCTGCACTTTACCGGGTTAGAGTATTTCTAGATAGTACAAGGCACAAAACTAACACTTTTGTCACGTTAGTGTATATGATTATAAATGATTAGATTATTTTTACGAAACAAAATAATGTTAAAATATAAAATCAATATATAAGCAAAGTTGGACCTTCCGCTAAATATTAGATTTTTTCCTAAATATTTTAAGTTAAATTACTGATGCTTGTTGCACGCCATTGCAGATCATGTGGCAGGAAATACATTAATGAGTTAAATAACCGGGAAGTATCATTTATATTCATAATATCCTGAGTTTGATGCGAATAAACATACAATTAAAGAAAAATTAATGACATTATTTATCATATGTCAATTTTCTACAAGCTTATTTTTCTGTGTTAGTATTTTTTTCTTGATACATATTTGAAGTTAAACATTTGTTTATTTATATATAATGCAGTTTCGATCGTGTATTTGTTATGACAATGGTGAGCAGTTTTGATGAAAAATGCAGAAAAAGGATTATATTTATGAAATCTAATAAAGATGTCTCCCTCTCACAAAAAACAAATAACAAAAAAATTATGGGAACGGGGAATATTGTCGTAAACAATAATAATCGGAAAATATATTTATAAAATTCGCATGTGAAAAATGTCATAGCAGTAAGTACTTAACAAAATATACTATTTTTTTATGGTAGGGTAAACAACACACACACACACACACACACACACACACACACACACACACACACACACACACACACTGTGGACATTGGAACCAATACAACCTGAAGATCGCTTAAAGCATGAAACTAATCCACCATGTAGTGTTAATCCTCATGTCTAAACTGTACTACAGACGCGCTAACTCCTATATATGGCGCACCTTTAACCAGTAAACATAGCACATTTTCAACAATATATATATATATATATATATATATATATATATATATATATATATATATATATATATATATATATATATTTACGCTCTCACACCCACCCTGATCTTTACGCTCTCACACCCACTCTGGAAGAATGGTAGACTTTGAAAAACAGTATCTACTCCGGCATATACGCATCGTTCATTCCGTAATGAATTAGTGCACTCTGGCTATTGGGCATGTATAATGATAATGCATACGCTAAAAAGTCTGCCTTCTTCTACCGAACGCCCATAGCCCAGAGGTAGAATCGCCGACTGACGTCAATTCGATGGGGTTTCAATCCTGGGTTAAAAGCAATCGGAGTCTAACCGTACTGATGAGCTGTGATACAGCGAAACCGATCTGTCTGCGGATGACTATATATATATATAGTTGAAAGAAGTATGACGAAGTGGGAAAAGTTTTTGTGTGACGCGTTTCGTTCTTTACGAATTCATCGGAGTAAATTTATGCTTATGTTGATGCGTCTACAAAAGCGCACAACCCATAGACGCTAAGAATTTTAAATTTAAAAACTAATTTATTTTTGTATGATATTTGTTTTGCGTATGTAATCTAGCCGATTTCATTGAAATTCTTTTATTCTTTCTATCACTTTTGTTACTGAATATTCCACTCTGTGATAATAGAAATTCTGCCAAGAATGGTGAAACGTTGTAAGAAATTGTACGCAAATTTACTGTTGATGATTTAGAGATTAATACATTTTCTAAGCAATTTCCTAGTAAATTATTATCTTTTTTAATTGGAGTAGCATTTTTTAAATAAGAAGTGTAGTTAGTTTCGTTACGGTGAGCAATTAATGCATTTCATATGTTGTTTGTAATAAATCCCTTTTGTGTTCATATAATCTTTTAATTAAATTTCTTTAGATTTATCTGATGCATTTCTTGAGACATTTATTAAAGGTGGAGTAAATCCTCATTCAATTTTTAAATTTTGTTTCGTATTAATTCTTGTATTGTTTTAGATGACAAATTTTTAGAAAAAATTTTATCGTTTGTAGCTGCTTACAGTTATAGCGTAGAAAAATATATTTTCATTCAGTGAGTTTGTTAATAAAGACAGTTTATTTTATTTGAAAATATTTTATTAGCCTTTTATTTCGGGTTGAATATGAAATAAATGGAGGTGCTTGGAAGTATTTTCAATGAATTCATCCCTTTCTTACTTTATCATAATTTTTTTCCTTTAATTTTTTTCTTAATATATATAAAAATTATATATCGGTATCCCATATATATATATATATATATTCGTTAAATTCGTTAATTTCCGTAACATGTATATATATATATATATATATATATATATATATATATATATATATATATATAAACATGTTACGGAAATTAACGAATTTTAACGAAACTTGGTTATAAGCAACCGACAATTTGTAATGAATTATTTTGAACATTATTTTTACCGATACTCGTATTTAAGTAGATATTCTGTTTTTAATTAAACAGTATTTTTATATTTATATCTACCGGCCTGATTATTTACGATAAATTTTTATTACGAAAATGTGTGCTACCCAGCGGGATTCGAACCTGCGACCCCTATTGCATAGGGGGAAGCATACCATTTGATCTGGTACCGTCTTGACCTATCTTGAAGAGGCTATCCATTGTCGAGTGGTCAATACGGTACCAGATCAAATGGTATGCTTCCCCTATGTAATAGGGGTCGCTGGTTCGAATCCTGCTGGGTAGCACACATTTTCGTAATAAAAATTTATCGTAAATAATCAGGCCGGTAGATATAAATATAAAAATACTGTTTAATTAAAAACAGAATATCTACTTAAATACGAGTATCGGTAAAAATAATATTCAAAATAATTCATTACATAACTAATAAAAAAAATGATAGACATATATTGCTGTCTTTCCGCGACTTAATGTTTCATGTGGAACCATATTTTGTATACGGCTGTCTCACAATCGTCGAAGTTTAAGGATTAGGCAAAATCTAAGGATATGAAAACTGATTCGTTCTGCACAATATACTGGTGTATATTTGTATGAAATCTGAATTTTTCACCCTTAAATTAAAAGCTTATTTTCAAGTTTAAAGTTTTAATATGAGACTAATATTGAATTAACTGATAAAGGAAAATGTTTAATAATTTCAGAGTTTGCAAGAAGTAAAACAATGCTAGAAACAGCAAAGATGCTTGTTGTGTACAATCGAACTGGGAAGACATTCCTAGTTTTAATCTTAAAAATGTGTCATAAGGTTAATTTGACGGTAAAGAGTAATGTGTAATAAACTTTAGAACTTGCGTGAGAGAACAATAAATATTGCAGATTATTCAACCGAAGTGTGAAGAAACTAGTTGAAGATCTCGGATGTCGCTAATGCAGGTCAGGTAAAATGAAGGTATTGAAAATTGAAGATCAGTGACTTGCATTTGGAAAGAGGTTTGGAAATGTCTTCTAGCTATGAAAATTACAGACGTTATAGCAGCGAGGAAGTTACGAAAAGAACAACATGTTGGATTCCTTAATGAAGATATGCCTATAAAGTGCAATGCTAATATTAGTTTTTTCCAGATATGGAAACATTCAGTCTTCACTGATCGAACAGCCAGTGCTATTAGAATTACTTTTTATGGACTGGAATCTAAGTGCAATATATGTTGTCCTCATTTCTAATGGTAACTGTCATATTTACCGTTTCCTAATAAGGAAACATTCTGCTTTTATTGACGAAGTATCCAGCGCTACTTTCGTTTGAGTTTTATTTTGAATTTTTAACGAAAATAGAATTTTTCAAGTCCAGTAACTGTTGTTTTTCTAATACTGATGTAGGCATCCTTCCTAACCTTTTTTTTTTGAAGTAGCGTGGTCTCTTAATAACATGATTATGTCATTATTTTTCTCGAGTTACATGTGCTATTCATTTTACTTGTTTCTGCTGTTGGAAGTTCTCAAGTGATGTGGTTTCCGACTATTTTTGTATGTTTTTTTTGTGATTCTGTAGTGCCAGTGAACGAGGTTTAAAGAAGGATGTTCCTCTGTAAGGCCTACAGGGTTCATTTGTTCGAAGTGGTTTTTATTCATTCAACTAGAAATGCGTTTGTATACAGCTGACAGTTTATATATTTCTGAACGAGTTTAACGACATGCATGACCTCTGTATGAAGGTCTCGATCTGACGAGGTTATTTAAGACTACGGCTCGGTTAATGTTTTAGTTTTGTGTGTGTGTGCGTATATATATATATATATATATATATATATATATATATATATATATAAACCGGAAGTCATCCGCTATTGGACAATAAATTACCAAGAAGAGACGTATGGTGTGCGTTTTAGAGGATAAAAGTTGTAGTTGTCAGAAAGTACACAAGTCGATTTCTGATCAATATCGGCTGGGTCACCGTGGAGAGGGGGTATTATGTTGAAAGACCCGAAACTCCTAATGAACCTTGGCTAGAAACATCACTGATGATGTGTACTGATTCATACAATAAATGTATTTTACGAATTTAAAAAATAAATAGGAATCGTGTCTCAATCTAACATGTTTCACTTTTATTAAAGCTTTTTCAGAGACAGAGAGAAAAATGAAAAAACAAAGAGATAGAATACTGGCATGTTATCATTTTGGGTTAATTCTCATTGGTCAGATACATGTCACATGTGTTAAAGTAATAGATAATTTTTAAATATGTGTGTGGAACATTTTGGATGGTAAAGTGTATAACAGTGTATCTTGGTGAAGAAACACTTACCTGTTTAGGCCTAAGTTGGATTACTTAATATATGTATATGTGTGTGTTTTAATACAAATGTATTAATGTAATGGATAATTTTTAGATGTATATACGTGGAATATTTTGGATTGTAAAGTGTATAATAGTGTATGTTTGTGTAAAAACGCTTGTCTGTTTAGGTGTATGTTGGACAGTAACATTAGTTAATATATGTGTGTATATGTGTGTATGTGTGTTTTAATACAAGTGACAAGTGACAAACTAGTTTGAATTTAATAATGACTGACTAATTACAAAATTATTTTGATTTTACTAATGCCAGTCTAATTAAAAAAGAACCTTACTATTTAAGAAGAAACTATTTTAAAAACTTAATAGCATTATTATTTATTGCTTTGGCACATGTCCGAAGAGAAAGTGGGGTAGGGCTAGTCAACACTTTTTATCCGACACCTACCTAATCCGATTCACTACCCATTTAGATGTAAAATTTACAAACTGGCAGTGTCTCTCCATATAGGAAAATAAACACAACTTTAACGTACGTAAACCTAAATCTAACCATCGGGACCGACTTTGTCAAACATTTCAAATACTGTGATATGACATGGAGTACAGTAAAATAAGACAAAGTTAAAATGGTAATATATTCAGATTGTACCAAGAAGAGAAGTTAGCGATGATATTGTTTCTAGAAAAAATTTACTAATTGAAAGACCAGAAGTACTGTCCGCATATTCACAGAGAATGTACAAAACGCCCCCTTTTTTCTTATAAAAATGTAATGATCATTAAATGAGTAGGGAGCGGATAAACCCCCACTCAAAGAAACGAAACTAAAATATAACAAAACATTCAAACTAAAGATAAAAATGTTAGTAGGGATCCTCCATCCCACAAAAATAAGAATGGCAGCTATATTCTGTCAATAGGTAGATTCAAGAAGCTCCCTCACTAATGGAGATAGAAAGATGATGGAGTGGGAAAATCAAACACTGGCCTAGTCGAGATGAAAAATGATGTCTTAAATAAACTGGAGAGGTTGGGAATCTCGACATGAGCCATAACAAAAGAGAATAATGGGAAGAAACCAGGAACAACATTAACTTACATTTACTAGGTAAACAAAGAGAGTCTATCTATCAGGGTAGAGTTCAACAAGAAACTGCTCAGTTGCGTCCAAGGGAACAAGAAAAAAGAAAATCAAGGCTGGTCCTGTTCATTCAAATCAAGCTCACCACTTTCACCCATCTTTCGTTAAAGGTGTTCGATAATAAACACTTTCTATTAGTTCTGATCTTCATCTTGAGCCGATGTCCAAATAATCCGACAAGATCCTGATAAAAATAGCGTTTGTATTTCAGGATTCCTTCCATTTGTAACATTCATACCACCATTCTTGTCACAGTTAGCAACGTTATTACCGCCAGCCATTCGTCTCACGTCAGAATATGGGGGCGGCATATTATCGCACTAGATGGACACGAGATGTTTGGTATCAATACAAGCCGTCAACTCGCCAGCATAGTTCCCGAACAGGACAGTGGTAGAAGACTTGCAAAGCCGTTTCCTATAAACCAAGGTCACACCAATGACCACCCACTCACTTCTGAAGGCCCTTTCGTTAAGAGTTAGCACGTTTCGAATCAATTGCTAGGGAAGCGAAAACTCAGGGTTGCTGAGGAAATCCGCATCTGCCGCCCAATTCTAAAAAGAGCACAACTCTGTTGTCGACAAGCTGAGTCACCCACAAAGAACACCCTTCGAACTCTTCACTAATTCTCTATAAAAGCGTCTCCTAGGCCTGAAAGGCCACTGGACCGAAGAATTACCCTCAAGACTGCTCGACACGCTCTAAGGAATGACGAATGATTTCGGGGCTTACGGCGCATCTCGAGGCTTCTAGATGACTCGCCAAGTGAGTTATTCTAAGTCGTGCATCACACAGACGCTCGGCACAGATATCTCTGCCACTGCCCCAGAAGATAAAGGAGAGCAATCGCTCGAGCGCCTTCCTAGAGTTCCCGCAGAGAGGGAATATAGACAACCGCTAAAGGGTAAGTGGAAAAGAGGTGCACGCATCAGCCCTATCCTTCACGGACAACCGCCTTCAGAGCCGAGTCCAGACCTTTGCATGTACCTTCGACCAATTTTTCTTCAAGAGGAGCCCAGGTCCGAACCATACCCACAAAATGCGGACAAATCCGAAAAAGCGACTTACTTCTAGGCACATAACCGCAAGCCGAAAGACTTTTAGTTAATTTTGCCTTCCGTGGCCTTTTTGTACCGCCCATTCGCCTTCAGGCTCGAAAACCACCACGATTCCACGTAGGACAAAACTGCACGTCCTGCAAAAGAGAGGCTCCAACGCCAAAGTTTTAAGTAGCGGCGACAGTAGATAATCCTGACGAATGTGATTGGTCCCTAGCTGGCAGCTCGACTCCAGCCACTTTCTCATCGGCGAGATGTGGCTCCTCTCTGTCTCTTCCAGAAATATTTTCATGGCTTCTACTCCGAAGAACTTAGGTCACTGGTGCCCTCACACAAAATTTACTCGGGCAACCAGACTAGCATCAAGGTCCCACAGTTAGATTAACCAAATGCAGGGGACAATTCTACTCCATCAGCTTCTTTTCTCGCGATTCCCGCTTGAGGAAATTCCTTCCATATACTTGCTTTCCTGACGGCTATAACCTCTAAGAATTTAAATGCAAAGTCAATTCCCATCTCTTATCCACTGAACTGTAGCCCTTTCCACACCACCCTGTGTATCTTGTTCTTTTTCTTTTTCTCTACCTTCGTAACTGTCTTCACTCCTGTGTTCATATCCTTCTCTTGCCTCTTATATTTCTTTCCCTGTAGCTGGTTTGTCTTTATCTTTACTCTTTTCCTGTCTAAAACATTAACTCTCTTATGTAGCCCCCTGCACATCAGTGGCGGTACCGCCTTGCTTTGGGTGAAATGATTAAAAGTAAAAGATCCAAACTGATCAGCGTGGCTTGCTCGTCCTATTTTACACGCTCCAGGATTGTGTAGATCAGATGTTGGTTGTTCTAAATTGTTCGACCCTTTAATTCTGCTCGGGTTCCAACAGAATCTCAGCAACCGTTCCGTCAGGCTCTTGGCTCAAAGTTTTAACTCTGTGTTCAGCAGAGTTATAGACCTGTAATTATCTATATCCACACACCATTCTCATCCTTTTTCAATAGCGTGATCACACCCCTGCAGATCCGGTCAGTGACGGAACCCTGCCGGAACCAGCTGTTGAACACGACAGTCAAAATCGGAATAAGGATGTGTGATATCCTCAAATACAACGGCAGACCATCAAGTATAGGAGACTTGTCACTGCCGACCCTCTTCAATGCCAAGTAGACTTTACCCTCTGTGATCTCACTCTCGCAGTCAGCCATTTCTGTCGGTCAAGGCCGAGGAAAGTCAGCCAAATAACTCTGTCACAAAGACCAGGTTCATTGATAAACGGCTCTCGAAATACCACCGAAGCACCTCGCACATGTCCTTAGTCGACCTCAGAGTATTCCTCTTCTGGGTATCGACTTTTTGAATGTAACTGTCGAAACCTCGACGGATTTCCTCCATGCGTAATTCTGTGCCTATCTTAACGGCTTCGTTAGACGTCTTTTTAATCTATGTATAACTACCTGACCCTGATAGCGCTAGCTAGCCGCTCGCTCCAGAACCTGCCGAGCTGAACATATCTCTCGGAAATCTCGGAAATTTCCCCTTGACTTCTCCTGGGACAGACTATCCTTGAGAAAGTCTTCAGCTTTTTAGCTCTGTCTGGATCGAGTCGTAGGCTATATTCAGTAGTGAAAGACGTAATTATATCCTTAAGCCTCTCCCACTACTTATTCCAACAACCACCCACACTAGTTTCCGCTGCACTAATTTATTTAGCTGTTGTTCAGCCTGGCCAGTAAAGACAAATTGAACTTTCAATGTTCAGCCATTTTCTGCGTAGAGAACAGGACACGGACATGCCTATGATCCGAATAGCCTAACCAGTGGAACGTGGAATGATCTAGCAAATCTAGGTCGACTCTTCTCCCTAACATTCTCTCTAGGTAGACATTTTATTTAAATACACACCTTTAACGAGAAATACGATGGAAAGGGAGGAAGAAATCAAGAGTAGGGGGACTGAGAGGAAGCAGAAGGGGAGGAGAGAAAAATTACGTTTTTTCCGGGTTCATACAATCCTAAAATATATTTTTTGTATGTTTATAGCCTGGCATTACCTCAGACCTCTTTTAACAGGCTGCTAGATACGACATATGTCTAGTTTTGTGCAATTTCTGTAACCTTCCAGCTTGAATGATGAACGATGATTGTGCCAATGATTTTATATCTTCAGTACACCCCCTTATAGCTTACTTTGGCCATTTTCACCTTCAACCTCTACCTTGTTGACCAACCCTTCTGTTTTACAGGCTTCGTCTAGTGGGCATGTGCCTTTATCTCTACAATTGCACATTTCGTCATCCATATTATTATTTTGCCCGCCATCTTGAAAATTATTAAAAGTTCTGTTTCTTGGTGGCATCTTCCGAATTGCTGGTACAACTCTAAAGGGTCTTCACGATATTTCTGTTGTAGATTTTATGCAATTCAGAATTTTAAGGGAATTGTTTATCGAGTAACTTGAAAAACATTTCCCCCACATTTACCTTTGCTTTTAAGCTGAAGGGGGTTAAAGCAAACAGTAGTTGGGACGTAGGACTTGTGCCCTTCCTCTATTAACACTCTTTCATATACTTCCGTTTTTTTTCTTTGAAAATATTGTAGCATTGCTTGTTGAATTTCTGAATAGCCTAAATTCAATCCCTTTTGGGATATGCTTAATTACAGTTTTAGGGCTGTTGGATCCATCATTTACATATTTTAGCTCACTGTTGGGTTTCATATATGAGGGGACGCTGTCTGTTTGTAGATCTAATTCACGTCCAAGTATTGAACCATTTATTTCTATCTCAGAATTTAAAATATTTTAATTTAGAAGTAACGTCCAAAATAAGGACTATTTGATTAATAAACACTTCTCTAAAAGCTCAGAATTACACAAGATCTAAACTTATTTATAAATGGAACTTTGTCTGTGTGTGGGTATCTGTATGTGTGCGTGTATCTGTGTGTGTGTGTGTGTCCGTTACCTATAGACTCAGAAACGGCTGAACCGATTTTCTTGAAAATTTACACAGTTGTACTATAAGCGTCTGTGAGTGTTTTTAGCTAGGTTTTGTCTCGAGGTACTCCCGATAAATATTGAAAATCGATAATCGAAAAAATCGGGTTATAGAAGGAGTGGTCCGATTTTAATCAAATTTGATACATTCATAGACAAAGCCATAAGAAACGACATTCAGAAGTTTCAAGGTTGCAGTTTTTACAACAGCGCAGAAAATCGATAATATATATATATATATATATATATATATAAAAGGCAAGATGTTTGTGTGTGTGTGTGTGTGTGTGTGTGTGTCTGTTTATCTGCCTGTATGTCTGTATTTTTTCAGCCTTTTTATTTTAGTTTTTGCTTCAGGTTTGGCTCTAAGTAGGTATAATTGTAGTTCTTAGTCTCAACCATGATACCATTTACTGAGAGGACTTATTTAGCCTTCAAAATTCAGTTTACATTGAAAAAAACTTATTTGATCTCGACACCAGAAAATCAAAATTTGACTTACATCCATTCATTTTTGTTTCAGTCTACGGTTTTGCTTTAACTGGAAACAACTATTGCTTTTTAGTCTTTCGTACCAACGTGCAAAGAGTCTGAGCTTCAGGACAATGGATTAGTCTTAAAGCTTGCATTACACCCAATGGTGCATAGAGCAGCAACGTTTTGTTGCTGTTTCTGTAACAAACTGTTTTTTTTAAGGGGCAGGATTGTTAGCGCTGCGCCCAACCCCACCAAGGACGGGTGGACCATTCTTGGGCCTTACGTTTACAGCACCTGGTATTTCCAAATTGTCACCCATTTAAGTACTGACCAGGCTCGATGTTGCTTAACTTCGGTAATCGGACGGGAACCGGTGCATTCAACACGATATAGCCGTAGACCCCCAGGCTATACTGCTAGAAATACAGAAATACAGTTATATTAATTTACAGCTGTATCTGCAAATTTAGAAAATTACGTGAAGAGACAAAAATGTCAAAAATTTGAAAAATAACGTGCAGCAAAATATCATTAATGAAAATTGTAACAGCATATATGTCAATATTGAGTTATCTCGAAAGTTCATCTCTCGTAGTTCATATACCAGCACGTTGATACACGTCAAATTTTTGAGAGATATAATATGCTTACACTTCCGATTAGACCACACTTTAGACTATCTCTTGAGAAAGAAAGTTTAAAATGACTTAATTCGCGGCAGTTGAATTCCTCGCATTCATTTACGCACAAATACCCTTGGGAAAGCTAGTAATCCGTCTCGTCCCTGGGAAAGGTATTAATCCATCTCTTTCCTCCAGTTATGGGTTAAATAATAGGACAGATTGGGTTCTATAGCCTTGGCTGTCAAGCAGTCTACCGCAGAAAGCAATGACAATCTATTGCGGGGTAATCTTCTGCCCAGTAACTCATGTCTCTTTTGAGACATGATCGCCCAAAGCGTGTATCACGTATGTCACTTAACTGACTGAATTCCTGTCAAAGTTGCATCCTTAAGAAAAGGAAAGATTATTAGATGGATTTTAGACGTTTGATGCATTTTTTTAACGTAAAAGCAAAAATGACTTGCAATCAATAAAAAAATATGTGTTGTCTATGGTGAAGTTGTTTTAGCTGACAGAACTCTACGAAGGTGGTTCGCTAAGCTTAAAGTTGGTGATTGTATCCTTATTGGTGAAGAACGCACAGCCACCCACGCCTCTAGAGATGAGGACCAATTAAAGAAATTGATTGAGAATAACCCGCAGTACACAACGCAAGAATTTGCAGAAGCATTAAATTTACCAAAATCTACATTCCCTGAGCACTTAGTTAAGTTTGGGTACTTAAATCAATAGGATGCTTGGGTATCACATAGTCTGAGTGAAAAGAATCTTTTTCATCAAATTTCTACCCGTGATTTGCTGTATAAACGCAATGAAAATCACAACTCTTTGAAGCAAATTGTGACGGGTGATGAGAAATGGGTTGTTTACAACATGTTCAGCAAAAAAGATCCTGGGTTAAGTGAAATGAGCCAACTTTTGTCATTCCAAAAGTAGATCTTCATCTTAAGAAAGTAATGCTGTGTATCTATTGGAACTGGAAAGGAATCCTGTACTATGAGCTTCTGCCAAGTAACCAGTCAATTGATTCTGAAAAGTACTGCTCTCAACTGGACGAATTAAAGGAAGACATCTATCGGGATTGGAAAGGAATCATGTACTATGAGCTTCTGCCAAGTAACCAGTCAATTGATTCTGAAAAGTACTGCTCTAAACTGGACGAATTAAAGAAAGCCCTCTATCGGGATTGGAAAGGAATCCTGTACTATGAGCTTCTGCCAAGCAACCAGTCAAATGATTCTGAAAGTACTGCTCTCAACTGGACGAATTAAAGGAAGACATCTATCGGGATTGCAAGCAACCTGTACTATGAGATTCTGCCAAGTAACCAGTCAATTGATTCTAAAAATATACTCCTCTCAACTGGACGAATTAAAGGAAGACATCTATCGGGATTGAAGTGAATCCTGTACTATGAGCTCGGCAACCAGTCAATTGATCTTCTGAAAAGTACTGCTCTCAACTGGACGAATTAAAGAAGACATCTATCGGGATTGGAAAGGAATCCTGTACTATGAGCTTGCCAAGTAACCAGCTTCAATTGATTCTGAAAAGTACTGCTCTCAACTGGACGAATTAAAGGAAGACATCTATCGGGATTTAAAGAATCCGGCAAATGCTATGAGCTTCTGCCAAGTAACCAGTCAATTGATTCTACAAGACCGCGGTTTCCCAACTGGACGAATTAAAGGAAGACATCTATCGGGATTGGAAATGGGAATCCTGTACTATAAGAGTTTCGCTATGAACAGTCAATTGATTCTGAAAAGTACTGCACTCAACTGGACGAATTAAAGGAAGACACTATCGTATCAAAGAATCCCGTACTATGAGCTTGCCAAGTAACCAGTCAATTGATTCTGAAAAGTACCGTTTCAACTGATCAGAATTAAAGGAAGACATCTATCAGGATTGGCAAGAATCTCGTACTATGAGCTTCTGCTGCTAACCAGTCAATTGATTCTGAAAAGTACTGTACCTACAACTGGACGAATTAAAGGAAGACATCTATCGGGATTTCGGTGCGAACTTCGTAATACAGCCTGCCAAGTAACCAGTCAATTGATTCTGAAAAGTACTGCTCAACTGGACGAATTAAAGGAAGACATCTATCGGGATTGGAAAGAATCCCAGCCTGGCGAGTGCTTCTGCTGGTGCAACCAGTCAATTGATTCGACAAGTACTGACTCAACTGGGACGAATTAAAGGAAGACATCTATCGGGATTGGAAAGGAATCCTGTACTATGAGCTTCTGCCAAGTAACCAGTCAATTGATTCTGAAAAGTACTTACCTCTAACTGGACGAATAAGAAGACATCTATCGGGATTGGAAAAAGGAATCCCGTACTATGAGTTTTGCCAAGTAACCAAAGCCAATTGATTCTGAAAAGTACTGCTCTCAACTGGACGAATTAAAGGAAGACATCTATCTGGATTGGAAAGGAATCCTGTACTATGGAAGCTTGCCAAAGTAACCAGTCAATTGATTCGAAAAGTACTGCTCTCAACTGGACGAATTCGGGGGCATCTATCGGGATTGGAAAGGAATCCTACCATGAGCTTCTGCCAAGTAACCAGTCAATTGAATCTGAAAAGTACTGCTCTCAACCTGGATTGAATTAGCGAAGACATCTATCGGGATTGGAAAGTGAATCCTGTACTCATGAGTTTCTGCTACAATCAGTCAATTGATTCTGAAAGTACTGCACCAACTGGACGAATTAAAGGAAGACTATCGGGATTGGGAAAGCGAACTTGGTACTATGAGCTTCTGCCAAGTAACCAGTCAATTGATTCTAGTGGCATCGCAATCAACTGGACGAATTAAAGAAGCCATCTATCGGGATTGGAAACGAATCCTGTACTAAGTGAGCTTCTGCCAAGTAACCAGTCAATTGATTCTGAAAAGGCAATTTGCTCAACTGGACGAATTAAAGGAAGACATCTTATCAGATTAGGAAAGGAATCATGTACTATGAGCTTCTGCCAAGTAACCAGTCAATTGATTCTGAAAAGTACTGCTCTCAACTGGACGAATTAAAGAAAGCCCTCTATCGGGATTGGAAAGGAATCCTGTACTATGAGCTTCTGCCAAGCAACCAGTCAAATGATTCTGAAAAGTACTGCTCTCAACTGGACGAATTAAAGGAAGACATCTATCGGGATTGGAAAGGAATCCTGTACTATGAGCTTCTGCCAAGTAACCAGTCAATTCATTCTAAAAAGTACTGCTCTCAACTGGACGAATTAAAGGAAGACATCTATCGGGATTGGAAAGGAATCCTGTACTATGAGCTTCTGCCAAGTAACCAGTCAATTGATTCTGAAAAGTACTGCTCTCAACTGGACGAATTAAAGGAAGACATCTATCGGGATTGGAAAGGAATCATGTACTATGAGCTTCTGCAAAGTAACCAGTCAATTGATTCTGAAAAGTACTGCGCTCAACTGGACGATTTAAAGGAAGACATCTATCGGGATTGGAAAGGAATCCTGTACTATGAGCTTCTGCCAAGTAACCATTCAATTGATTCTGAAAAGTACTGCTCTCAACTGGACGAATTAAAGGAAGACATCTATCAGGATTGGAAAGGAATCCTGTACTATGAGCTTCTGCCAAGTAACCAGTCAATTGATTCTGAAAAGTACTGCACTCAACTGGACGAATTAAAGGAAGACATCTATCGGGATTGGAAAGGAATCCTGTACTATGAGCTTCTGCCAAGTAACCAGTCAATTGATTCTGAAAAGTACTGCTCTCAACTGGACGAATTAAAGGAAGACATCTATCGGGATTGGAAAGGAATCCTGTACTATGAGCTTCTGCCAAGTAACCAGTCAATTGATTCTGAAAAGTACTGCTCTCAACTGGACGAATTAAAGGAAGACATCTATCGGGATTGGAAAGGAATCCTGTACTATGAGCTTCTGCCAAGTAACCAGTCAATTGATTCTGAAAAGTACTGCTCTCAACTGGACGAATTAAAGGAAGACATCTATCGGGATTGGAAAGGAATCCTGTACTATGAGCTTCTGCCAAGTAACCAGTCAATTGATTCTGAAAAGTACTGCTCTCAACTGGACGAATTAAAGGAAGACATCTATCGGGATTGGAAAGGAATCCTGTACTATGAAGCTTCTGCCAAGTAACCAGTCAATTGATTCTGAAAAGTACTGCTCTCAACTGGACGAATTAAAGGAAGACATCTATCAGGATTGGAAAGGAATCCTGTACTATGAACTTCTGCCAAGTAACCAGTCAATTGATTCTGAAAAGTACTGCACTCAACTGGACGAATTAAAGGAAGACATCTATCGGGATTGGAAAGGAATCCTGTACTATGAGCTTCTGCCAAGTAACCAGTCAATTGATTCTGAAAAGTACTGCTCTCAACTGGACGAATTAAAGGAAGACATCTATCGGGATTGGAAAGGAATCCTGTACTATGAGCTTCTGCCAAGTAACCAGTCAATTGATTCTGAAAAGTACTGCACTCAACTGGACGAATTAAAGGAAGACATCTATCGGGATTGGAAAGGAATCCTGTACTATGAGCTTCTGCCAAGTAACCAGTCAATTGATTCTGAAAAGTACTGCACTCAACTGGACGAATTAAAGGAAGACATCTATCGGGATTGGAAAGGAATCCTGTACTATGAGCTTCTGCCAAGTAACCAGTCAATTGATTCTGAAAAGTACTGCTCTCAACTGGACGAATTAAAGGAAGACATCTATCGGGATTGGAAAGGAATCCTCTACTATGAGCTTCTGCCAAGTAACCAGGGTCAATTGATTCTGAAAAGTACTCTCAACTGGACGAATTAAAGGAGAATATCAAGGTTGAGAAGATCTGTACTATGAAGCTTCTGCCAAGTAACCAGTCGATTGATTCTGAAAAGTACTGCTCTCAACTGGACGAATTAAGAAGACATCTATCCAAAAAAAAAGGTTGGAAAGAATCCTGTACTGAGCTTCTGCAAGTAACCAGTCAATTGATTCTGAGAAAATTACTGCTCCTGACGACCAGAATTAAAAAGGAAGACATCTATCGGGGTTGGAAAGGAATCCTGTACTATGAGCTTCTGCAAGTAACCAGTCAATTGATTCCTGAAAAGTATACTCAACTGGACGAATTAAAGAAGCATCTATCGGGATTGGAAACGAATCCTGTACTATGAGCTTCTGCCAAGTAACCAGTCCAATTGATTCTGAAAAGTACTGCTCTCAACTGGACGATCGAGAAGACATCTATCCGGGATTGGAAAGGAATCCTGTACTATGAGCTTCTGCCAGTAACCAGTCAATTGATTCTGAAAAGTACTGCTCTCAACTGGACAAGTTAAAGGAAGACATATCAGGATTGGAAAGGAATCCTGTACTATGGAAACTACTGCCAAGTATTGATCCAATTGATTCAGAAATGCTGCACTCAACTGGACAGTTAAGAGGAACATCTGTCGGGATTGGAAAGGAATCTGTACAGAGCTACTTCAAGTAACCAGTCAATTGATTCAGAAAAGTACTGCTCTCAACTGGACGAATTAAAGGAAGACATCATCGGGATTGGAAAAGGAATCCTGTACTGGCAAAACCAACGAAAATATTGATCAAATTGATTCTGAAAAAGTACCTCAACCGGACAAGGTAAAAGGCATCTATCGGGATTGGAAAGGAATCATATAGCGACTTCTGCCAAGTAACCAGTCAATTGATTCTGAAAAGTGCGCTCAACTGGACGAATTAAGAGAAATCTATCAGGATTGGAAAGGAATCCTGTACTGAAGCTTCTGCACCAATGTAGTCAATTGGATTCTGAAAGTACTGCTCTCAGCTGGACGAATTAAAAGGAAGACATCTATCCGGGATTGGAAAGGAATCCTGTACTATGGAAACTTCTGCCACCAGTAACCAGTCAAATTGATTCTGAAAAGTACTGTATCCAATGGACGAATTAAAGGAAGACATCTATCGGGATTGAAAGGAATCCTAATTATGGAAATATGCCAAGTAACCAGTCAATTGATTCTGAAAAGTACTGCTCTCAACTGGACGAATTAAAGGAAGACATCTATCGGGATTGGAAGATGTCATACTGAACTTCTGCCAAGTAACGTCAATTGGTTCAGAAAAGTACTGCACTCAACTGGACGAATTAAAGGAGAAGACGTCTATCAAGGATTAAGGAAAGGAATCCTGTACTATGAGCTTCTGCCAAGTAACCAGTCAATTGATTCTGAAAAGTACTGCTCTCAACTGGACGAATTAAAGGAAGCCATCTATCGGGATTGGAAACGAATCCTGTACTATGAGCTTCTGCCAGTAACCAGTCAATTGATTCTGAAAAGTACTACTCTAAACTGGACAATTGAAACATCATCGAGTTGGAAAGAATCCTGTACTATGAGCTTCTGCAGTATTGATCCAATTGATTCTGAAAAGTACTGCTCTCAACTGGACGAATTAAAGAAAGACATCTATCGGGATGAAAAGGAATCCTGTACTATGAGCTTCTGCCAAGTAACCAGTCAATTGATGCTGAAAAGTACTGCACTCAACTGGACGAATTAAAGGAAGACATCTATCGGGATTGGAAAGGAATCCTGTACTATGAGCTTCTGCCAAGTAACCAGTCAATTGATTCTGAAAAGTACTGCTCTCAACTGGACGAATTAAAGAAAGACATCTATCGGGATTGGAAAGGAATCCTGTACTATGAGCTTCTGCCAAGTAACCAGTCAATTGATTCTGAAAAGTACTGCTCTCAACTGGACGAATTAAAGGAAGACATCTATCGGGATTGGAAAGGAATCCTGTACTATGAGCTTCTGCCAAGTAACCAGTCAATTGATTCTGAAAAGTACTGCTCTCAACTGGACGAATTAAAGAAAGACATCTATCGGGATTGGAAAGGAATCCTGTACTATGAGCTTCTGCCAAGTAACCAGTCAATTGATTCTGAAAAGTACTGCTCTCAACTGGACGAATTAAAGGAAGACATCTATCGGGATTGGAAAGGAATCCTGTACTATGAGCTTCTGCCAAGTAACCAGTCAATTGATTCTGAAAAGTACTGCACTCAACTGGACGAATTAAAGGAAGACATCTATCGGGATTGGAAAGGAATCCTGTACTATGAGCTTCTGCCAAGTAAACAGTCAATTGATTCTGAAAAGTACTGCTGTCAACTGGACGAATTAAAGGAAGACATCTATCGGGATTGGAAAGGAATCCTGTACTATGAGCTTCTGCCAAGTAACCAGTCAATTGATTCTGAAAAGTACTGCGCTCAACTGGACGATTTAAAGGAAGACATCTATCGGGATTGGAAAGGAATCCTGTACTATGAGCTTCTGCCAAGTAACCATTCAATTGATTCTGAAAAGTACTGCTCTCAACTGGACGAATTAAAGGAAGACATCTATCAGGATTGGAAAGGAATCCTGTACTATGAGCTTCTGCCAAGTAACCAGTCAATTGATTCTGAAAAGTACTGCACTCAACTGGACGAATTAAAGGAAGACATCTATCGGGATTGGAAAGGAATCCTGTACTATGAGCTTCTGCCAAGTAACCAGTCAATTGATTCTGAAAAGTACTGCTCTCAACTGGACGAATTAAAGGAAGACATCTATCGGGATTGGAAAGGAATCCTGTACTATGAGCTTCTGCCAAGTAACCAGTCAATTGATTCTGAAAAGTACTGCTCTCAACTGGACGAATTAAAGGAAGACATCTATCGGGATTGGAAAGGAATCCTGTACTATGAGCTTCTGCCAAGTAACCAGTCAATTGATTCTGAAAAGTACTGCTCTCAACTGGACGAATTAAAGGAAGACATCTATCGGGATTGGAAAGGAATCCTGTACTATGAGCTTCTGCCAAGTAACCAGTCAATTGATTCTGAAAAGTACTGCTCTCAACTGGACGAATTAAAGGAAGACATCTATCGGGATTGGAAAGGAATCCTGTACTATGAGCTTCTGCCAAGTAACCAGTCAATTGATTCTGAAAAGTACTGCTCTCAACTGGACGAATTAAAGGAAGACATCTATCAGGATTGGAAAGGAATCCTGTACTATGAACTTCTGCCAAGTAACCAGTCAATTGATTCTGAAAAGTACTGCACTCAACTGGACGAATTAAAGGAAGACATCTATCGGGATTGGAAAGGAATCCTGTACTATGAGCTTCTGCCAAGTAACCAGTCAATTGATTCTGAAAAGTACTGCTCTCAACTGGACGAATTAAAGGAAGACATCTATCGGGATTGGAAAGGAATCCTGTACTATGAGCTTCTGCCAAGTAACCAGTCAATTGATTCTGAAAAGTACTGCACTCAACTGGACGAATTAAAGGAAGACATCTATCGGGATTGGAAAGGAATCCTGTACTATGAGCTTCTGCCAAGTAACCAGTCAATTGATTCTGAAAAGTACTGCACTCAACTGGACGAATTAAAGGAAGACATCTATCGGGATTGGAAAGGAATCCTGTACTATGAGCTTCTGCCAAGTAACCAGTCAATTGATTCTGAAAAGTACTGCTCTCAACTGGACGAATTAAAGGAAGACATCTATCGGGATTGGAAAGGAATCCTCTACTATGAGCTTCTGCAAGTAACCAGTCAATTGATTCTGAAAAGTACTGCTCTCAACTGGACGAATTAAAAGAAGACATCTATCAGGATTGGAAAGGAATCCTGTACTATGAGCTTCTGTATTAACCAGTCAATTGATTCTGAAAAATACTGCTCTCAACTGGACGAATTAAAGGAAGACATCTATCAGGGTCAGAAAGGAATCCTGTACTATGAGCTTCTGCCAAGTAACCAGTCAATTGATTCTGAAAAGTACTGCACTCAACTGGACGAATTAAAGGAAGACATCTATCCAGGGTTTGAAGAATCCTGTACTATGAGCTTCCTGCCAAGTAACCAGTCAATTGATTCTGAAAAGTACTGCTCTCAACTGGACGAATTAAAGGAAGCCATCTATCGGGATTGGGAAACGAATCTGTACTATGAGCTTCTGCCAAGTAACCAGTCAATTGATTCTGAAAAGTACTGCTCTCAACTGGACGAATTAAAGGAGACATCTATCAGGTTGGAAAGGAATCCTATTACTATGAGCTTCTGCCAAGTAACCAGTCAATTGATTCTGAAAAGTACTGCTCTCAACTGGACGAATTAAAGGAAGACATCTATCAGGTTGGAAAGGAGATCCTGTACTATGAGCTTCTGCCAAGTAACGGAATCAATTGATTCTGAAAAGTACTGCACTCAACTGGACGAATTAAAGGAAGACATCTATCGGGATTGGAAAGGAATCCTGTACTATGAGCTTCTGCCAAGTAACCAGTCAATTGATTCTGAGAAAACTACTGCTCTCAACTGGACGAATTAAAGGAAGACATCTATCAGGTTGGAAGGAATCCTGTACTACAGAGCTTCTGCCAAGTAACCAGTCAATTGATTCTGAAAAGTGCCTCAACCGGACGAATTAAAGGAAGACATCTATCGGGATTGGAAAGTCCTGTACTGAAACTTCTGCCAAGTAACCAGTCAATTGATTCTGAAAAGTACTGCACTCAACTGGACGAATTAAAGGAAGACATCTATCGGGATTGGGAAAGGAATCCTGCTATGAGCTTCTGCCAAGTAACCAGTCAATTGATTCTGAAAAGTACTGCTCTCAACTGGACGAATTAAAAGAAGGAACATCTATCGGGATTGGAAAGGGAATCCTGTGCTATGAGCTTCTGCCAAGTAACCAGTCAATTGATTCTGAGAAAATTACTGCTCTCCAACTGGACGAATTAAGAGAAGACATCTATCAGGATTGGAAAGAATCCTGTACTATGAGCTTCTGCCAAGTAACCAGTCAATTGATTCTGAAAAGTACTGCTCTCAACTGGACGAATTAAAGGAAGACATCTATCAGGGATTGGAAAGGAATCCTGTACTATGAGCTTCTGCCAAGTAACCAGTCAATTGATTCTGAAAAGTACTGCACTCAACTGGACGAATTAAAGGAAGACATCTATCAGGATTGGAAAGGAATCCTGTACTATGACTGCCAAGTAACCAGTCAATTGATTCTGAAAAGTACTGCTCTCAACTGGACGAATTAAAGGAAGCCATCTATCGGGATTGGAAACGAATCCTGTACTATGAGCTTCTGCCAAGTAACCAGTCAATTGATTCTGAAAAGTACTGCTCTCAACTGGACGAATTAAAGGAAGACATCTATCGGGATTGGAAAGGAATCCTGTACTATGAGCTTCTGCCAAGTAACCAGTCAATTGATTCTGAAAAGTACTGCTCTCAACTGGACGAATTAAAAGACATCCTCCAAGTTAGAAGGAATCCTGTACTGAGCTACTTAAGTAACCAGTCAATTGATGCTGAAAAGTACTGCACTCAACTGGACGAATTAAAGGAAGACATCTATCGGGATTGGAAAGGAGTCCTGTACTATGAGCTTCTGCCAAGTAACCGTCAATTGATTCCTGAAAATGCTGCTCTCAACTGGACTGAATTAAAGAAAGACATCTATCGGGATTGGAAAGGAATCCTGTACTACGAGCTTCTGCCAAGTAACTGATCAATTGATTCTGAAAAGTACTGCTCTCAACTGGACGAATTAAAGGAAGTAATCTATCGGAATTGGAAAGAGATCTACTTATGAGCTTCTGCCAAAGTAGCAGTTGGTGTAGTTTACTGAAAGAGTACTGCTCTCAACTGGACGGATTAAAGGACAATATCAGGATAGAAGATCACATGCCATGAGCTTCTGCCCAGTAACCAGTCAATTGATTCTGAAAAGTACTGCTCAACTGGACGAATTAAAGGAAGACATCTATCGGGATTGGGAAAGGAATCACAGCCCTTTATGAGCTTCTGCCAAGTAACAAGTCAATTGATTCTAGAAGAATTACTGCACTCAACTGGACGGATTGTAAGGAACATCTATCGGGATTGGAAAGGAATCCTGTACTATGAGCTTCTGCCAAGTAAACAGTCAATTGATTCTGAAAAGTACTGCTGTCAACTGGACGAATTAAAGGAAGACATCTGTCGGATTGGAAAGGAATCCTGTACTATGAGCTTCTGCCAAGTAACCAGTCAATTGATTTGAAAAGTACTGCTGTCAACTGGACGAATAAAAGGAGACATCTATCGGGATTGAAGGAATCCTGTACTATGAGCTTCTGCCAAGTAACCAGTCAATTGATTCTGAAAAGTACTGCTCTCAACTGAATTAAAGGAAGACATCTATCGGGATTGGGAAAGAGGAATCCTGTACTATGAGCTTCTGCCAAGTAACCAGTCAATTGATTCTGAAAAGTACTGCTCTCAACTGGACGAATTAAAGGAAGACATCTATCGGGATTGGAAAGGAATCCTGTACTATGAGCTTCTGCCAAGTAACCAGTCAATTGATTCTGAAAAGTACTGCTCTCACTGGATGAATTAAAGGAAGACATCTATCGGGATTGGAAAGGAATCCTGTACTATGAGCTTCTGCCAAGTAGCAGTCAAGTTGAAAAGTACTGCATCAACTGGACGAATTAAAGGAAGACATCTATCGGGATTGGAAAGGAATCCTGTACTATGAGCTTCTGCCAAGTAACCAGTCAATTGATTCTGAAAAGTACTGGGCTCTCAACTGGACGAATTAAAGGAAGCCATCTATCGGGATTGGAAACGAATCCTGTACTGTGACTTCTGCCAAATGATCCAATTGATTCTGAAAAGTACTGCTCTCAACTGGATGATGGGACAAAGGAAGACATCTATCGGGATTGGAAAGGGGTATCCTGTGCCAAAGGACCTGCCAAGTAACCAGTCAATTGATTCTGAAAAGTACTGCTCTCAACTGGACGAATTAAGAAAGACATCTATCAGAGTTAGAAAGGAATCCTGTACTATGAGCTTCTGCCAAGTAACCAGTCAATTGATTCTGAAAAGTACTGCACTCAACTGGACGAATTAAAGGAAGACATCTATCGGGATTGGAAAGGAATCATAACACTGAGAGCTTCTGCCAAGTAACCAAAGTCAATTGATTCTGAAAAGTACTGCTCAACTGGACGAATTAAAGAAAGACATCTATCGGGATTGGAAAGAATCCTGTACTATGGGCTTCTGCCAAGTAACCAGTCAATTGATTCTGAAAAGTACTGCTCTCATGGACGGAACAAAGGAAGACATCCTCGGGATTGGAAAGGAATCCTGTACTATGAGCTTCTGCCAAGTAACCAGGGTGTCAGACGGATTCTAGAAAAGTACTGCTCTCAACTGGACGAATTAAAGAAAGACATCTATCGGGATTGGAAAGGAATCCTGTACTGTGGCTTCTGCCAAACCAGTCAATTGATTCTGAAAAGTACTGCTCTCAACTGGACGAATTAAAGGAAGACATCTATCAGGATTGGAAAGGAATCTGCTATGAGCTTCTGCCAAGTAACCAGTCAATTGATTCTGAAGAGTACTGCACTCAACTGGACGAATTAAAGGAGGAAGACATCTATCGGGACTGGAAGGAATCTGTACTACTTGACTTCTACCAAGTAACTGATCAATTGATTCTGAAAATTTTGCTCTCAACTGGACGAATTAAGAAAGACATCTATCGGTTGGAAAGAATCCTGTACTATGAGCTTCTGCCAAGTAACCAGTGATCAATTGATTCACAGAAAAGTACTGCTGTCAACTGGACGAATTAAAGGAAGACATCTATCGGGATTGGAAAGGAATCCTGTACTATGAGCTTCTGCCAAGTAACCAGTCAATTGATTCTGAAAAGTACTGCTCTCAACTGGACGAATTAAAGGAAGACATCTATCGGGATTGGAAAGGAATCCTGTACTATGAGCTTCTGCCAAGTAACCAGTCAATTGATTCTGAAAAGTACTGCTCTCAACTGGACGAATTAAAGGAAGACATCTATCGGGATCGGAAAGGAATCCTGTACTATGAGCTTCTGCCAAGTAACCAGTCAATTGATTCTGAAAAGTACCGTTCTCAACTGGATGAATTAAAGGAAGACATCTATCGGGATTGGAAAGGAATCCCGTACCATGAGCTTCTGCCAAGTAACCAGTCAATTGATTCTGAAAAGACTGCACTCAACTGGACGAATTAAAGGAAGACATCTATCGGGATTGAAAGGAATCCTGTACTATGAGTTTGCCAAGTAACCAGTCAATTGATTCTGAAAAAGTACTGTCAACTGGACGAATTAAAGGAAGACATCTATCGGGATTGGAAAGGAAATCTCGTACTATGAGCTTCTGCTAAGTACCTTATCAATTGATTCTCAAAAGTACTCCTTCAACTGGACGAATTAAAGGAAGACATCTATCGGGATTGGAAAGGAATCCTGTACTATGAGCTTTTGCCAAGTAACCAGTCAATTGATTCTGAAAAGTACTGCACTCAACTGGACGAATTAAAGGAAGACATCTATCGGGATTGGAAAGGAATCCTGTACTATGAGCTTCTGCCAAGTAACCAGTCAATTGAATCTGAAAAGTACTGCACTCAACTGGACGAATTAAAGGAAGACATCTATCGATTGGAAAGGAATCCTGTACTATGAGCTTCTGCCAAGTAACCAGTCAATTGATTCTGAAAAGTACTGCTCTCAACTGGACGAATTAAAGGAAGACATCTATCGGGATTGGAAAGGAATCCTGTACTATGAGCTTTCTGCTAAGTAAATTCAAAGCCAATTGATTCTGAAAAGTACTGCACTCAACTGGACGAATTAAAGGATGCCATCTATCGGGATTGGAAGCGAATCCTGTAATGGCGAGCTTCTCTGCCAAGTAACCAGTCAATTGATTCTGAAAGTAATTGCTCTCAACTGACGAATTAAAGGAAGACATCTATCGGGATTGGAAAGGAATCCTGTACTATGAGCTTCTGCCAAGTAACCAGTCAATTGATTCTGGAAAAGTACTGTTTCAACTGGACGAATTGAAGAAAGACATCTATCGGGATTAGAAAGGAATCCTGTACTATGAGCTTTTGCCAAGTAACCAGTCAATTGATTCTGAAAAGTACTGCACTCAACTGGAGGAAATAAACGAAGACATCTATCGGGATTGGAAAGGAATCCTGTACTATGAGCTTCTTGCTAAGTAACCAGTCAATTGATTCTGAAAAGTACTGCTCTCAACTGGACGAATTAAAGAAAGACATCTATCGGGATTAGAAAGAATCCTGTAACAGAGCTTCTGCCAAGTAACCAGTCAATTGATTCTGAAAAGTACTGCACTCAACTGGACGAATTTAAAGGAAGACATCTTTATCGATTGGAAAGGAATCCTGTACTTTGTCAAGTAACCAGTCAATTGATTCTGGAAAGTACTGCTCTCAACTGACGAATTAAAGGAAGACATCTATCGGGATTGGAAAGGAATCCTGTACTATGAGTTTACGCCAAGTAACCAGTCAACTGACTTGGAAAAGCACTGCACTCAACTGGACGAATTAAAGAAAGACATCTATCGGGATTGGAAAGGAATCCTGTACTATGAGCTTCTGCCAAGTAACCAGTCAATTGATTCTGAAAAGTACCGTTCTCAACTGGACGAATTAAAGAAAGACATCTATCGGGATTGGAAAGGAATCCTGTACTATGAGCTTCTGCCAAGTAACCAGTCAATTGATTCTGAAAAGTACTGCTCTCAACTGGACGAATCAAAGGAAGACATCTATCGGGATTGAAAAAGGAATCCTGTACTATGAGCTTCTGCCAAGTACCCAGTCAATTGATTCTCAAAAGTACTGCTCTCAACTGGACGAATTAAAGGAAGACATCTATCGGGATTGGAAAGGAATCCTGTACTATGAGCTTCTGCTAAGTAACCAGTCAATTGATTCTGAAAGTACTGCTTCCAACTGGACGAATTAAAGGAAGACATCTATCGGGATTGAAAGCGAATCCTGTACTATGAGTCGGCTAAGTAACCAGTCAATTGATTCTGAAAAGTACTGCACTCAACTGATTTAATCAGCGAAGACATCTATCGGGATTTGCGAATCCGTACTATGAGCTTCTGCCAAGTAACCAGTCAATTGATTCTGAAAAGTACTGCTCTGAACTGGACGAATTAAAGGAAGCCATCTATCGGGATTGGAAAGGAATCCTGTACTATGAGCTTTGCCAAGTAACCAGTCAATTGATTCTGAAAAGTACTGCTCTCAACTGGACGAATTAAAGGAAGACATCTATCGGGATTGGCAAGGAATCAAGAATATGAGCTTGCCAAGTAACCAGTCAATTGATTCTTGAAAAGTACTGCTCTCAACTGGACGAATTAAAGGAAGCCATCTATCGGGATTGGAAAGGAATCCTGTACTATGAGTTTGCCAAGTAACCAGTCAATTGTATCCTGAAAAGTACTGCACTCAACTGGACGAATTAAAGGAAGACATCTATCGGGATTGAAAAGGAATCCTGTACTATGAGCTTCTGCCAAGTAACCAGTCAATTGATTCTGAAAAGTATCGTTTCCAACTGGACGAATTAAAGGAAGACATCTATCGGGATTGGAAAGGAATCCTGTACTATGAGCTTCTGCCAAGTAACCAGTCAATTGATTCTGAAAAGTACTGCTCTCAACTGGACGAATTAAAGAAAGACATCTATCGGGATTGGAAAGGAATCCTGTACTATGAGCTTCTGCCAAGTAACCAGTCAATTGATTCTGGAAAAGTACTGCTCTCAACTGGACGAATTAAAGAAAGACATCTATCGGGATTGGAAAGGAATCCTGTACTATGAGCTTCTGCCAAGTAACCAGTCAATTGATTCTGAAAAAGTACTGCTCTCAACTGGACGAATTAAAGGAAGCTATCTATCGGGATTGGAAAAGGAATCCTGTACTATGCGCTTCTGCCAAGTAACCAGTCAATTGATTCTGAAAAGTACTGCACTCACCTGGACGAATTAAAGGAAGACATCTATCGGGATTGGAAAGGAATCCTGTACTATGAGCTTCTGCCAAGTAACCAGTCAATAGATTCTGAAAAGTACTGCTCTCAACTGGACGAATTAAAGGAAGACATCTATCGGGATTGGAAAGGAATCCTGTACTATGAGCTTCTGCCAAGTAACCAGTCAATTGATTCTGAAAAGTACTGCACTCAACTGGACGAATTAAAGGAAGACATCTATCGGGATTGGAAAGGAATCCTGTACTATGAGCTTCTGCCAAGTAACCAGTCAATTGAATCTGAAAAGTACTGCTCTCAACTGGACGAATTAAAGGAAGACATCTATCGGGATTGGAAAGGATACCTGTACTATGGGCTTCTGCCAAGTAACCAGTCAATTGATTCTGAAAATACGCTCTCAACTGGACGAATTAAAGGAAGACATCTATCGGATTGGAAAGGAATCCTGTACTGAAGCTACTTGAAAGTAATATCATCGTCGGTACTCAACTGGACGAATTAAGGGAAGCCATCTGTCGGGATTGGAAAGGAATCCTGTACTATGAGCTTCTGCGAAGTAATGATCAATTGATTCTGAAAAGTACTGCTCTCAACTGGACGAATTAAAGAGGAACATCTATCGGGATTGGAAAGGAATCTGTGCTATGAGCTTCTGTAGGCCAAAGCAGTCAATTGATTTGAAAGGTACTGCTCTCAACTGGACGAATTAAAAGAAGACATCATCGGGATTGAAGAAGATCTGTACTATGAGCTTCACCAGAAAGTAACCAGTCAATTGATTCTATGAAAGTACTGCACTCAACTGGAGGAAATAAACGAAGACATCTATCGAGTTGGAAAGGAATCCTGTACTGAGAGCTTCTGTCAATAACCAGTCAATTGATTCACCAAAAGTACTGCTCTCAACTGGACAGTCAGAAAGAGATCTGTCAAGGATAGAAAGATCTGCAAACTATTACCATTAACCAGTCAATTGATTCTGAAAAGTACTGCACTCAATGGACAAGATCTAAAAGGAAGACATCTATCTGGGATTGGAAAGGAATCCTGTGCTAGCAACAGGCTTATGTCAAGTAACCAGTCAATTGAAGAGGTTACTGCGTGCTGCTCTCCCAACTGGACGAATTAAAGGAAGACATCTATCGGGATTGGAAAGGTCTGTACTATGACATGGTAACCAGTCGGTGGATTCTAGAAAAGTACTGCACTCAACTGGACAGGGTAAGGGCGTCTATCCAGATTGAGAAGATCTGTGCTGAGCTTCTTGAAAGTAACCAGTCAATTGATTCTGAAAAGTACTGCTCTCAACTGGACGAATTAAAGGAAGACATCTATCAGGATTGGAAGAATCCTGTACTGTGACTTCTTGATAACTGATCATTTGATTCTGAAATGTACTGCTCTCAACTGGACGAATTAAAAGGAAGACATCTATCTGAGTTGGAAGGAATCCTGTACTATGGGCTTCTGTGAAGTACCCAGTCAATTGATTCTCAAAGTGCTGCTCTCAACTGGACGAATTAAAGGAAGACATCTGTCAGGTTGGAAAGGAATCCTGTACTAGCAAACTACTTAGTAACCAGTCAATTGATTCTGAAAAGTACTGCTCCTCAACTGGACTTCCCAGATTACGAGAGACATCTATCAGGATTGGAAAGGAATCCTGTACTGGAGCTTCTTGGAAAATAAACAGTCAATTGATTCTGAAAAGTACTGCACTCAACTGGACAAATTAAAGGAAGACATCTATCAGGGGATTGGAAAGGAATCCTGTACTATGAGCTTCTTGGTAATGATCAGTTGATTCTGTGAAAAGTACTGCTCAACTGGACGAATTAAAGGAAGCCATCTGGGATTGGGAAAGGAATCCTGTACTATGGAAAGCTATATGAAGTAACCAGTCAATTGATTCTGAAAAGTACTGCTCTCAACTGGACAGTCTGAGAACATCATCGAGTTGAAAGGAATCTGTACTATGGCTTCAAATGATCAGATGGATTCTGAAAAGTACACTCGCTGGACAGATTACAAAGAAGACATCTATCGGGATTAGAAAGATCTGTATAACAGAGCTTCTGCCAAGTAACCAGTCAATTGATTCTGAAAAGTACTGCCTCAACTGGGACAGATGAGAAGACATCTATCCAAGTTGGAAAGGAATCCAGCCTTGCTATGGAAAGCTTCTGCCAAGTAACCAGTCAATTGATTCTGAAAAGTACTGCACTCCAATGGACAGATACGAGAGAAGACATCTATCCAGGATTGAAGAATCCTGTACTATGAGCTTCTGCCAAGTATTGATCAAATTGATTCTGAAAAATACTGCACTCACTGGACGAATTGAAGGCATCTGTCAGAGGATTTGAAGGAATCCTGTAAATTCTGAAAAGGAACCAGTCGGTGGATTGGAAAGTACTACTCAACTGATTCGATGGAAGACATCTATCAAGGATTAGAAGAATCCTGTACTGAAGCTCTGCTAAGTAACCAGTCAATTGATTGGAAAGTACTCTCCAACTGGACAGGTCAAGGAGGCATCTGTCGGGATTGGAAAGGAATCCTGTACTATGAGCTTCTGCCAGTAAGCAGTCAATTGATTCTGAAAGTCTGCTCTCCAATGACAGTTGAGAAGACATCTGTCAGGATTGGAAAGGAATCCTGTACTGTGACTTCTTATGATAACCAGTCAGTGATTCTGAAAAGTACTGCTCTCAACTGGACGAATTAAAGGAAGACATCTATCGGGATTGGAAAGGAATCCTGTACTACCAGGCTTCTGCCAAAGCCAGTCAATTGATTCTGAAAAGTACACTCAACTGGACAAAAAAAATTAAAGGAAGACATCTATCAGGATGAGAAGGAATCCTGTACTATGAGCTTCTGCCGTATGATCCATTGAATCAGAAAGTACTGCTCTCCAACTGGACCGTTAAAGGAAGACATCTATAAGGATTGGAAAGGAAACCTGTACTATGGGCTTCTGCCAAGTAACCAGTCAATTGATTCTGAAAAAGTACTGCTCTCAACTGGACGAATTAAAGGAAGACCCATCTATCCGGGATTGGAAAGGGTCTGTGCCTATGACTACTTGATAACCAGTCAATTGATTCTGAAAATGCTGCACTCAACTGGATGAAATAAAGGAAGACATCTCGGGATTGGAAAGGAATCCGCTGCTATGAGCTTCGCCAAAGTAACCAGTCAATTGATTCTGAAAAGTACTGCTCAACTGGACGAATTAAAGGAAGACATCTATCGGGATTGGAAAGGAATCCTGTACTGAAGCTATGATAACCAGTCAATTGATTCTGATACTACTCTCAACTGGACGAATTGAAAGACATCATCAAGTTAGAAGATCTGTACTATGAGCTTCTGCCCAAATACTTGATCCAATTGATTCTGAAAAGTACTGCACTCAACTGGAGGGAAATAAACGAAGACATCTATCAGTTGAAGGAATCCCTGTACTACAAGAGCTTCTGCTAAGTAACCAATCATTGATTCTGAAAAATGCTGCTCTCGCTGAATGGTCAAGGAAGACATCTATCGAGATTGAAGGAATCATACTATGAGCTTCTGCCAAGTAGCAGTCAATTGATTCTGAAAAGTACTGTCCAACTGGACGAATTAAAGGAAGACATCTATCAGGGATTGGGAAAGGAATCCTGTACTATGAGCTTCTGCCAGAAAGTAGCAAGTCAATTGATTCTAGAAAAGTACTGCTCTCCTTTGGACGAATTAGAAGACATCTATCAACAAGGATTAGAAGAATCCTGTACTGTGAGCTTCTGCCGGTAACCAGTCAATTGATTCTGAAAAGTACTGCTCTCAACTAGACGAATTAAAGGAAGACATCTATCGGGATTGGAAAGGAATCCTGTACTATGAGCTTCTGCCAAGTAACCAGTCAATTGATTCTGAAAAGTACTGCTCTCAACTGGACGAATTAAAGGAAGACATCTATCGGGATTGGAAAGGAATCCTGTACTATGAGCTTCTGCCAAGCAACCAGTCAATTGATTCTAAAAAGTACTCCTCTCAACTGGACGAATTAAAGGAAGACATCTATCGGGATTGGAAAGGAATACTGTACTATGAGCTTCTGCCAAGTAACCAGTCAATTGATTCTGAAAAGTACTGCTCTCAACTGGACGAATTAAAGGAAGACATCTATCGGGATTGGAAAGGAATCCTGTACTATGAGCTTCTGCCAAGCAACCAGTCAATTGATTCTAAAAAGTACTCCTCTCAACTGGACGAATTAAAGGAAGACATCTATCGGGATTGGAAAGGAATCCTGTACTATGAGCTTCTGCCAAGTAACCAGTCAATTGATTCTGAAAAGTACTGCTCTCAACTGGACGAATTAAAGAAAGACATCTATCGGGATTGGAAAGGAATCCTGTACTATGAGCTTCTGCCAAGTAACCAGTCAATTGATTCTGAAAAGTACTGCTCTCAACTGGACGAATTAAAGAAAGACATCTATCGGGATTGGAAAGGAATCCTGTACTATGAGCTTCTGCCAAGTAACCAGTCAATTGATTCTGAAAAGTAATGCTCTCAACTGGACGAATTAAAGGAAGCCATCTATCGGGATTGGAAAGGAATCCTGTACTATGAGCTTCTGCCAAGTAACCAGTCAATTGATTCTGAAAAGTACTGCACTCACCTGGACGAATTAAAGGAAGACATCTATCGGGATTGGAAAGGAATCCTGTACTATGAGCTTCTGCCAAGTAACCAGTCAATAGATTCTGAAAATACTGCTCTCAACTGGACGAATTAAAGGAAGACATCTATCGGGATTGGAAAGGAATCCTGTACTATGAGCTTCTGCCAAGTAACCAGTCAATTGATTCTGAAAAGTACTGCACTCAACTGGACGAATTAAAGGAAGACATCTATCGGGATTGGAAAGGAATCCTGTACTATGAGCTTCTGCCAAGTAACCAGTCAATTGATTCTGAAAAGTACTGCTCTCAACTGGACGAATTAAAGGAAGACATCTATCGGGATTGGAAAGGAATCCTGTACTATGAGCTTCTGCCAAGTAACCAGTCAATTGATTCTGAAAAGTACTGCTCTCAACTGGACGAATTAAAGAAAGACATCTATCGGGATTAGAAAGGAATCCTGTACTATGAGCTTCTGCCAAGTAACCAGTCAATTGATTCTGAAAAGTACTGCACTCAACTGGAGGAATTAAACGAAGACATCTATCGGGATTGGAAAGGAATCCTGTACTATGAGCTTCTGCCAAGTAACCAGTCAATTGATTCTGAAAAGTACTGCTCTCAACTGGACGAATTAAAGGAAGACATCTATCGGGATTGGAAAGGAATCCTGTACTATGAGCTTCTGCCAAGTAACCAGTCAATTGATTCTGAAAAGTACTGCTCTCAACTGGACGAATTAAAGGAAGACATCTATCGGGATTGGAAAGGAATACTGTACTATGAGCTTCTGCCAAGTAACCAGTCAATTGATTCTGAAAAGTACTGCTCTCAACTGGACGAATTAAAGGAAGACATCTATCGGGATTGGAAATGAATCCTGTACTATGAGCTTCTGCCAAGTAACCAGTCAATTGATTCTGAAAAGTACTGCTCTCAACTGGACGAATTAAAGGAAGACATCTATCGGGATTGGAAAGGAATCCTGTACTATGAGCTTCTGCCAAGTAACCAGTCAATTGATTCTGAAAAGTACTGCACTCAACTGGACGAATTAAAGGAAGACATCTATCGGGATTGGAAAGGAATCCTGTACTATGAGCTTCTGCCAAGTAACCAGTCAATTGATTCTAGAAAGTACTCCTCTCAACTGGACGAATTAAAGGAAGACATCTATCGGGATTGGAAAGGAATCCTGTACTATGAGCTTCTGCCAAGTAACCAGTCAATTGATTCTGAAAAGTACTGCTCTCAACTGGACGAATTAAAGAAAGACATCTATCGGGATTGGAAAGGAATCCTGTACTATGAGCTTCTGCCAAGTAACCAGTCAATTGATTCTGAAAAGTACAGCTCTCAACTGGACGAATTAAAGAAGACATCCTATCGGGATTGGAAAGATCCTGTACTGAGCTTCTGCCGTGTTTAGTCAATTGATTCTGAAAAGTACTCCTCTCAACTGGAGAATTAAAGGAAGACATCTATCGGGATTGGAAAGGAATCCTGTACTATGAGCTTCTGCCAGAAATACTGGAACAATTGATTCTAAGTGCTCCTCTCAACTGGACAGATTAAAGGAAGACATCTATCGGGATTGGAAAGGGAATCCTGTACTATGAGCTTCTGCCAAGTAACCAAGTCAATTGATTCTGAAAAGTACTATACTCAGCACAAGACCCAGATTGAAGACATATCGGGATTGGAAAGGAATCCTGTACTGAGCTTCTGCCAAAGTAACCAGTCAAATGAATTGGAAAGTGCTGCTCTCATTGGACAGATGGAAGACGTCTGTCAGGATTGGAAAAGAATCCTTTATGCAGAGCTTCTGCCAAGTAACCAGTCAAATGATTCTGGAAAGTACTGCTCTCAACTGGACAGGTCAGACAAGGCATCTGTCAGGATTGGAAAGGAATCCACTGTTCTGTGAGCTTCTGCAGTAACCAGTCAATTGATTCTGAAAAGTGCTGCTCTCAACTGGACGAATTAAAGGAAGACATCTATCAGGGATTGAAAGGAATCCTGTACTATGAGCTTACAAGTAACCAGTCAATTGATTCTGAAAAGTACTGCTCAACTGGATGATTAAAGAAAGACGTCATCGGGATTGGAAAGGAATCCTGTACTATGAGCTTCTGCCAAGTAACCAGTCAATTGATTCCTAAAAGTACTCCTCTCTGGCTGGACGAATTAAAGGAAGACATCTGAGTTGGGGGAAAGGAATCCTGAGCTTCTGCCAAGTAACCAGTCAAGTTGATTCAGTACTGCTCTCAACTGGACGAATTAAGAAAGACATCTATCAGGTTGGAAAGAATCCTGTACTATGAGCTTCTACTGCCAAGTAACCAGTCAATTGATTCTGAAAAGTACTGCTCTCAACTGGACAGATTAAGAAAGACATCTATCGGGATTGGAAAGGAATCCTGTACTATGAGATTCTGCCAAAGTAACCAATCCAATTGATTCTGAAAGGTAACTCCTCTCAACTGGACGAATTGAGAAAGACATCTATCGGGATTGGAAAGGAATCCTGTACTATGAGAGCTTCTGCCAAGTAACTTGATCAAATGATTCAAGTACTGCTCTCCAACTGGACAGATTCAAGGAAGACATCCATCTAGTTGAAGGAATCTGCTGTGGAAACACCATACCAGTAACAGATCAAATGATTCTGATACTGCTCTCAACTGGACAGTGCAAAAGGAAGACATCTATCGGGATTGGAAAGGAATCCTGTTCTATGAGAGCTTCTGAAACAACAGTCAATTGATTCTGAAAGATACACTCAACTGGACAGATTAAAGGAAGACATCTATCAGGTTGGAGAATCCTGTACTGAGCTTCCTGCCAAGTAACCAGTCATTGATTCAGAAAAGATACTGCTCAACTGGACGAATTAAAGGAAGACATCTATCGGATTGGAAAGGAATCCTGTGAGCTTCTGCCAAGTAACCGAAGTCAATTGATTCTGGAAAGTACTGCTCTCAACTGGACAGATTGAGAAGACGTCTATCCCAGGTTGGGAAAGTCCTGTACTATGAGCTGGTATGATCAATTGGGAGTTCAGAAAGTACTCATCTCGCTGGACCAATTGAAGACATCTGTCAGGTTGGAAAGGAATCCTGTGCGAACTTCATGACCTTGATCCAATTGATTCTGAAAAGTGCTGCTCTCAACTGGACGAATTAAAGGAAGACATCTATCAGGATTGGAAAGGAATCCTGTACTGTGAGCTTCGCAGTAACCAGTCAATTGATTCTGAAAAGTACTGCTCCAACTGGACGAAAAAATAAAGAAAGACATCTATCGGATTGGAAAGTCTGTACTGTAGACTTCTGCCAATGGCAATTAATTGATTCTAAAAAGTACTCCTCTCAACTGGACAAGATTAAGGAAGACATCTATCGGGATTGAGAAGAATCTGTGACTATACCAAGTAACCAGTCAATTGATTCTACAAAGTACTGCTCTCAACTGGACAGATTAAAGAAAGACATCTCCGGGATTGGAAAGGAATCCATACTATGACTAGCAAGTAACCAGTCAATTGATTCTGAAAAGTACTGCTCTCAACTGGACGAATTAAAGAAAGACATCTCCAGAGTTGAAGGAATCCTGTACTGAGATTCTTGGTGGCAGTCAATTGATTCTGAAAAGTACTCCTCTCAACTGGACGAATTAAAGGAAGACATCCTCGGGATTGGGAAAGGAATCCTGTACTATGAGCTTCTGCCAAATACTTGATCAATTGATTCTAAAAGCCACTCAACTGGACGAATTAAGGAAGACATCTACCGGGATTGAAAGAGATGCCAAACTACTTGGTAACCAGTCAATTGATTCTGAAAAGTACTGCTCTCCAACTGGACGAATTAAAGGAGCATCTGTCGGGATTGGAAGAATCCTGTGCTGGCTCTGCCAAGTAATGATCAATTGATTCTGAAAAGTACTGCTCTCAACTGGACGAATGAAGAGTACATCTATCGGGATTGGAAAGGAATCATGTACTATGAGCTTCTGCCAAGTAACCAGTCAATTGATTCAGAAAATCACTGCTCTCAACTGGACGAATTAAAGACATCTATCAAGGATTGGAAAAGATCCTGTACTGTAGACTTCTGCCAAGTAATAAATCAATTCTTGATTCTGAAAAGTGCTATCTCAACTGGACAAGATTAAGAAAGACATCTATCAGGATTAGAAAGGAATCCTGTACTATGGGCTTCTGTAAATAACTTGATCCAATTGATTCTGAAAAGTACTGCACTCCAACTGGACAATTCAGAGACATCTATCAGGATTGGAAAGGAATCCTGTACTAAGGCTTCTGCCATGTAACCAGTCAATTGATTCTGAAAAGTACTGCTCTCAACTGGACGAATTAAAGAAAGACATCTATCGGGATTGGAAAGGAATCCTGTACTATGAGCTTCTGCCAAGTAAACAGTCAATTGATTCTGAAAAGTACTGCTCTCAACTGGACGAATTAAAGGAAGACATCTATCGGGATTGGAAAGGAATCCTGTACTATGAGCTTCTGCCAAGTAACCAGTAAATTGATTCTGAAAAGTACTGCTCTCAACTGGACGAATTAAAGGAAGACATCTATCGGGATTGGAAAGGAATCCTGTACTATGAGCTTCTGCCAAGTAACCAGTCAATTGATTCTGAAAAGTACTGCTCTCAACTGGACGAATCAAAGGAAGACATCTATCGGGATTGGAAAGGAATCCTGTACTATGAGCTTCTGCCAAGTAACCAGTCAATTGATTCTGAAAAATACTGCACTCAACTGGACGAATTAAAGGAAGACATCTATCGGGATTGGAAAGGAATCCTGTACTATGAGCTTCTGCCAAGTAACCAGTCAATTGATTCTGGAAAGTACTGCTCTCAACTGGACGAATTAAAGGAAGACATCTATCGGGATTGGAAAGGAATCCTGTACTATGAGCTTCTGCCAAGTAACCAGTCAATTGATTCTGGAAATTACTGCTCTCAACTGGACGAATTAAAGGAAGACATCTATCGGGATTGGAAAGGAATCCTGTACTATGAGCTTCTGTCAAGTAACCAGTCAATTGATTCTGAAAAGTACTGCTCTCAACTGGACGAATTAAAGGAAGACATCTATCGGGATTGGAAAGGAATCCTGTACTATGAGCTTCTGCCAAGTAACCAGTCAATTGATTCTAAAAAGTAATCCTCTCAACTGGACGAATTAAAGGAAGACATCTATCGGGATTGGAAAGGAATCCTGTACTATGAGCTTCTACCAAGTAACCAGTCAATTGATTCTGAAAAGTACTGCTCTCAACTGGACGAATTAAAGAAAGACATCTATCGGGATTGGAAAGGAATCCTGTACTATGAGCTTCTGCCAAGTAACCAGTCAATTGATTCTGAAAAGTACTGCTCTCAACTGGACGAATTAAAGAAAGACATCTATCGGGATTGGAAAGGAATCCTGTACTATGAGCTTCTGCCAAGTAACCAGTCAATTGATTCTGAAAAGTACTCCTCTCAACTGGACGAATTAAAGGAAGACATCTATCGGGATTGGAAAGGAATCCTGTATATGAGCTTCTACCAAGTAACCAGTCAATTGATTCTGAAAAGTACTGCTCTCAACTGGACGAATTAAAGAAAGACATCTATCGGGATTGGAAAGGAATCCTGTACTATGAGCTTCTGCCAAGTAACCAGTCAATTGATTCTGAAAAGTACTCCTCTCAACTGGACGAATTAAAGGAAGACATCTATCGGGATTGGAAAGGAATCCTGTTCTATGAGCTTCTGCCAAGTAACCAGTCAATTGATTCTGAAAAGTACTGCACTCAACTGGACGAATTAAAGGAAGACATCTATCGGGATTGGAAAGGAATCCTGTACTACGAGCTTCTGCCAAGTAACCAGTCATTTGATTCTGAAAAATACTGCACTCAACTGGACGAATTAAAGGAAGACATCTATCGGGATTGGAAAGGAATCCTGTACTATGAGCTTCTGCCAAGTAACCAGTCAATTGATTCTGGAAAGTACTGCTCTCAACTGGACGAATTAAAGGAAGACATCTATCGGGATTGGAAAGGAATCCTGTACTATGAGCTTCTGCTAAGTAACCAGTCAATTGATTCTGGAAAGTACTGCTCTCAACTGGACGAATTAAAGGAAGACATCTATCGGGATTGGAAAGGAATCCTGTACTATGAGCTTCTGCCAAGTAACCAGTCAATTGATTCTGAAAAGTGCTGCTCTCAACTGGACGAATTAAAGGAAGACATCTATCGGGATTGGAAAGGAATCCTGTACTATGAGCATCTGCCAAGTAACCAGTCAATTGATTCTGAAAAGTACTGCTCTCAACTGGACGAATTAAAGAAAGACATCTATCGGGATTGGAAAGGAATCCTGTACTATGAGCTTCTGCCAAGTAACCAGTCAATTGATTCTGAAAAGTACTGCTCTCAACTGGACGAATTAAAGAAAGACATCTATCGGGACTGGAAAGGAATCCTGTACTATGAGCTTCTGCCAAGTAACCAGTCAATTGATTCTGAAAAGTATTCCTCTCAACTGGACGAATTAAAGGAAGACATCTATCGGGATGGGAAAGGAATCCTGTACTATGAGCTTCTGCCAAGTAACCAGTCAATTGATTCTAAAAAGTACTCCTCTCAACTGGACGAATTAAAGGAAGACATCTATCGGGATTGGAAAGGAATCCTGTACTATGAGCTCCTGCCAAGTAACCAGTCAATTGATTCTGAAAAGTACTGCTCTCAACTGGACGAATTAAAGAAAGACATCTATCGGGATTGGAAAGGAATCCTGTACTATGAGCTTCTGCCAAGTACCCAGTCAATTGATTCTGAAAAGTACTGCTCTCAACTGGACGAATTAAAGAAAGACATCTATCGGGATTGGAAAGGAATCCTGTACTATGAGCTTCTGCCAAGTAACCAGTCAATTGATTCTGAAAAGTACTCCTCTCAACTGGACGAATTAAAGGAAGACATCTATCGGGATTGGAAAGGAATCCTGTACTATGAGCTTCTGCCAAGTAACCAGTCAATTGATTCTGAAAAGTACTGCTCTCAACTGGATGAATTAAAGAAAGACATCTATCGGGATTGGAAAGGAATCCTGTACTATGAGCTTCTGCCAAGTAACCAGTCAATTGATTCTGAAAAGTACTGCTCTCAACTGGACGAATTAAAGAAAGACAACTATCGGGATTGGAAAGGAATCCTGTACTATGAGCTTCTGCCAAGTAGCCAGTCAATTGATTCTGAAAAATACTGCACTCAACTGGACGAATTAAAGGAAGACATCTATCGGGATTGGAAAGGAATCCTGTACTATGAGCTTCTGCCAAGTAACCAGTCAATTGATTCTGGAAAGTACTGCTCTCAACTGGACGAATTAAAGGAAGACATCTATCGGGATTGGAAAGGAATCCTGTACTATGAGCTTCTGCCAAATAACCAGTCAATTGATTCTGGAAAGTACTGCTCTCAACTGGACGAATTAAAGGAAGACATCTATCGGGATTGGAAAGGAATCCTGTACTATGAGATTCTGCCAAGTAACCAGTCAATTGATTCTGGAATGTACTGCTATCAACTGGACGAATTAAAGGAAGACATCTATCGGGATTGGAAAGGAATCCTGTACTATGAGCTTCTGCTAAGTAACCAGTCAATTGATTCTGGAAAGTACTGCTCTCAACTGGACGAATTAAAGGAAGACATCTATCGGGATTGGAAAGGAATCCTGTACTATGAGCTTCTGCCAAGTAACCAGTCAATTGATTCTGAAAAGTACTGCTCTCAACTGGACGAATTAAAGAAAGACATCTATCGGGATTGGAAAGGAATCCTGTACTATGAGCTTCTGCCAAGTAACCAGTCAATTGATTCTTAAAAGTACTGCTCTCAACTGGACGAATTAAAGAAAGACATCTATCGGGACTGGAAAGGAATCCTGTACTCTGAGCTTCTGCTATAACCTGAAATAATTGATTCTGAAAAAGTATTCCTCTCAACTGGACGAATTAAAGGAAGACATCTATCGATTGGAAAGAATCCCAAAATTATGAGTTTCTGCTAAGTAACCAGTCAATTGATTCTAAAAAGGCTCTCTCAACTGGACGAATTAAAGGAAGACATCTATCTGGATTGGTGCAAAGAATCGAAAGTATGAGTTTGCCAAGTAACCAGTCATAATTGATTCGAAAAGTACTTGCTCAACTGGACGAATTAAAGAAAGACATCTATCGATTGGAAAGGAATCAAATTATGAGTTTCACAAGTAACCAGTCAATTGATTCTGAAAAGTACTGCTCTCAACTGGACGAATTAAAGAAAGACATCTATCGATTGGAAAGGAATCCCGTACTATGAGCTTCTCGCTATAACCAGTCAATTGATTCTGAAAAATTCCTCTCAACTGGACGAATTAAAGGAAGACATCTATCGGGATTGGAAAGGAATCCCGTACTATGAAGCCGCCAAGTAACCAGTCAATTGATTCTGAAAAGTACTGGCACTAACTGGACGAATTAAAGGAAGACATTCCATCGGGATTGGAAAGGGAATCGTACTACATTTCTGCCAAGTAACCAGTCAATTGACTTCTCTGAAAAGTACTATTTCAACTGGATGAATTAAAGGAAGACATCTATCGGGATTGGAAAGGA
Source organism: Ascarosepion bandense (assembly GCA_037127315.1). Lineage (NCBI taxonomy): Eukaryota > Metazoa > Mollusca > Cephalopoda > Sepiida > Sepiidae > Ascarosepion > Ascarosepion bandense. The sequence continues at coordinate 212,766 of JBBBDQ010001546.1, forward strand.
ATCCTGTACTATGAGTTTGCCAAGTAACCAGTCAATTGATTCTGAAAAGTACTGCTCTCAACTGGATGAATTAAAGAAAGACATCTATCGGGATTAGAAAGGAATCCTGTACTAAAGAGCTTCTGCTGAAGTATCCAGTCAATTTGATTCTGAAAGTACTGTACCCAACTTGGATGAATTAAAGGAAGACATCTATTTGCTGAAAGGAACTGTAATATGAGTCACAAGTAACCAGCTCAATTGATTCGAAAAAGTACTGCTCTCAACTGGACGAATTAAAGAAAGACATTTATCGGGATTGGAAAGGAATCCTGTACTATGAGTTTGCTATAACCAGTCAATTGATTCTGAAAAAGTACTGCTCTCAACTGGACGAATTAGCAGTTGATTCATTGGATTGGAAAGGAATCCTGTACTATGAGCTTCTGCCAAGTAACCAGTCAATTGATTCTGAAAAAGTACTACCAACTGACGAATTAAAGGTGTTGACACTGGGATTGGAAAGGAATCCTGTACGCAAGAGTTTGCCAAGTAACCAGTCAATTGATTCTGAAAGTAATTGCTCAACTGGACGAATTAAAGAAAGCCATCTATCGGGATAGGAAAGGAATCCTGTACTATGAGCTTCTTGCCAAGTAACCAGTCAATTCTATTCTGAAAAGTACCGCTCTCAACTGGACGAATTAAAGGAAGCCATCTATCGGGATTGGAAAGGAATCCTGTACTATGAGTTTCTGCCAAGTAACCAGTCAATTGATTCTGAAAATTACTGCACTCAACTGGACGAATTAAAGGAAGACATCTATCGGGATTTGGAAAGAATCCTGGGTACTATGAGCTTCACAAGTAACCAGTCAATTGATTCTGAAAAATACTGCACTCAACTGGACGAATTAAAGGAAGACATCTAGATTGGAAAGAATCCTGTACTATGAGCTTCAAGTAACCAGTCAATTGATTCTGAAAAAGTACTGCACTCAACTGGACGAATTAAAGGACATCTACCGGGATTGCAGCGAATCCAGCTTCAGAGCTTACGAAAGAATTGGGCCAATTGATTCTGAAAAGTACTGCTCTCAACTGGAATAAATTGAAGAAGACATCTATCGGGATTTGGAAAGGATCCTGTACCGAGAGTCAAAATGGGTAACCAGTCAAATGATTCTTGAAAAGTACTGCTCTCAACTGGACGAATTAAAGAAAGACATCTATCGGGATTAGAAAGAACTGTACTATGCGAGTTTGCCAGAACAGTCAATTGATTCTGAAAAGTACTGCACTCAACTGGACGAATTAAAGGAAGACATTTATCGGGATTGGAAAGGAATCCTGTACTATGAGCTTGCCAAGTAACCAGTCAACTGATTCTGAAAAGTACTGCTCTCAACTGGACGAATTAAAGAAAGACATTAACGGGGATTGGAAAGAACTGTACTATGAGCTTCTGCTAGTGTCCAGTCAATTGATTCTGAAAAGTACTGCTCTCAATTGGACGAATTAAAGAAGACATCTATCGGGATTGGAAAGGAATCCTGTACGCAGAGCTTCTACGTAGTAACCAGTCAATTGATTCTGAAAATTACTGCTCTCAACTGGACGAATTAAAGGAAAGATATCTATCGGGATTTGGAAAGGAATCCCGGTACTATGAGCTTCTGCCAAGTAACCAGTCAATTGACTTGAAAAGTACTGCTCTCAACTGACGAATTAGCAGAAAGCCATCTATCGGGATAGGAAAGAATCTGCACGCAGAGGCTTTGCCAAGTAACCAGTCAATTGATTCTGAAAAGTAATGCTCTCAACTGGACGAATTTGAAGGAAGCCATCTATCGGGATTGGAAAGGAATCCTGGTACTATGAGCTTTGCTGGCAAATCAGTCAATTGATTCTTGAAAATTACTGTAATCAACTGGACGAATTAAAGGAAGACATCTATCGGGATTGGAAAGGAATCCTGTACTATGAGCTTCTGCCAAGTAACCAGTCAATTGATTCTGAAAAATACTGCACTCAACTGGACGAATTAAAGGAAGACATTTATCGGGATTGGAAAGCAACTGCCTATGAGTCGCCAAGTAACCAGTCAATTGATTCGGCATTGCTCTCGACTGGACTACCAGCGAAGACATCTATCGGGATTGGAAAGGAATCCCGTGAACATATGAGCTTGCCAAAAACCAGTCAATTGATTCTGGAAAGTATCAGCTCAACTGGACAATTGAAGAAGACTACCGGGGATTGGAAAGGAATCCTGTACTATGAGCTTCCGCCAAGTAACCAGTCAATTGATTCTGGAAAGTAACAGTTCTCAACTGGACGAATTGAAGGAAGACATCTATCGGGATTTGAAAGGAATCCCTGTACTATGAGCTTCTGCCATGGTTAAATCAAATAATTTGATTCTGAAAAAAGTAATTGCTCTCAACTGGACGAATTAAAGGAAGACATCTATCGGGATTGGAAAGGAATCCCTGTACTATGAGCTTCACAAGTAACCAGTCAATTGATTCTAAAAAGTACTCCTCTCAACTGGACGAATTAAAGAAAGACATCTATCGGGATTGGAAAGGAATCCGTACTGAAAGAGCTTCTGCCAAGTAACCAGTCAATTGATTCTGAAAAGTACTGCTCTCAACTAGACGAATTAAAGAAAGACATCTATCGGGATTGGAAAGGAATCATGTACTATGAGCTTCTGCCAAGTAACCAGTCAATTGATTCTAAAAAGTACTCCTCTCAACTGGACGAATTAAAGGAAGACATCTATCGGGATTGGAAAGGAATCCTGTACTATGAGCTTCTGCCAAGTAACCAGTCAATTGATTCTGAAAAGTACTGCTTTCAACTGGACGAATTAAAGAAAGACATCTATCGGGATTGGAAAGGAATCATGTACTATGAGCTTCTGCCAAGTAACCAGTCAATTGATTCTGAAAAGTACTGCTCTCAACTGGACGAATTAAAGAAAGACATCTATCGGGATTGGAAAGGAATCCTGTACTATGAGCTTCTGCCAAGTAACCAGTCAATTGATTCTGAAAACTACTCCTCTCAACTGGACGAATTAAAGGAAGACATCTATCGGGATTGGAAAGGAATCCTGTACTATGAGCTTCTGCCAAGTAACCAGTCAATTGATTCTAAAAAGTACTCCTCTCAACTGGACGAATTAAAGGAAGACATCTATCGGGATTGGAAAGGAATCCTGTACTATGAGCTTCTGCCAAGTAACCAGTCAATTGATTCTGAAAAGTACTGCACTCAACTGGACGAATTAAAGGAAGACATCTATCGGGTTTGGAAAGGAATCCTGTACTATGAGCTTCTGCCAAGTAACCAGTCAATTGATTCTGAAAAATACTGCACTCAATTGGACAGACAAGGAAGACATCTATCGGGATTGGAGAAGATCACCTGTGCATATGAGCTTCTGCCAAATAACCAGTCAATTGATTCTGGAAAGTACACTCTCAACTGGACGAATTAAAAAAGGAAGACATCTATCAGGATTGGAAAGAATCCTGTACTATGGCTTTCTGCCAAGTAACCAATCAATTGATTCTGGAAAGTACTGCTCTCAACTGGACGAATTAAGGAAGACATCTATCAGGGATTGGAAAGAATCCCTGCTGCAAACTGCCAAGTAACCAGTCAATTGATTCTGAAAAAGTACTCCTTTGGACGAATTGAGGAAGACATCTATCGGGATTGGAAAGGAATCCTGCACTACTTGAGCTTCTGCCAGGTAACCAGTCAATTGATTCTGATACTGCTCTGTTGGACGAATTAAAGAAAGCCATCTATCGGGATTGAGAAAAGGAATCCTGTACTATGAGCTCCTGCCGATAATGATCAATTGATTCTTAGAAAGTACTGCTCTCAGCACTGAATGCGTTAAAGAAGCCATCTATCGAGTTGGAAAGGAATCCTCTTGCTGTAGAGCTTCACCAAGCAACCAGTCAATTGATTCTAGAAAAGGTACTGCTCTCAACTGGACGAATTAAGAAAGACATCTATCGGGATTGGAAAGGAATCACTGTACTATGACCAACAACAACCAGTCAATTGATTCTGAAAAAGTACTGCTCTCAACTGGACGAATTAAAGAAAGCCATCTATCGGGATTGAGAAGATCTGTGGGCTTCTGCCAAGCCAACTGATCAATTTGATTCTAAGAGTACTCCTCTCAACTGGACGAATTAAGAAGACATCTATCCCAGGGATTGAAAGAATCCTGTACTATGAGCTTCTGCCAAGTAACCAGTCAATTGATTCTAAAAGTACTGCTCTCAACTGGACGAATTGAATAGAACATCTATCGGGATTGGAAAAGTCCTGTACTATGAGCTTCTGCCAAGTAACCAGTCAGTACAGTTTCTGAAAAGTACTGCTCTCAACTGGACGAATTAAAGACATCTATCGGGATTGGAAAGATCCTGTACTATGAACTTCTGCCAAGTAAACAGTCAATTGATTCTGAAAAGTACTCCTCTCAACTGGACGAATTCCAAGAAGACATCTATCAAGTTTGAAGGAATCCTGTACTGAAGCTGCGCAAGTAACAGTCAATTGATTCTGAAAAGTACTGCTCTCAACTGGACGAATTAAAGGAAGACATCTATCGGGATTGGAAGAATCCTGCCACTATGAGCTTCTGCCAAAGTAACCAGTCAATTGATTCTGAAAATACTGCTCTCAACTGGACAATTAAGAGAAAGCCATCTATCAAGTTGGAAAGAATCCTGTACTATGGCTTCTGCCAAGCCTTGATCAATTTGATTCAGAAAAGTACTGCTCTCAACTGGACGAATTAAAGAAAGCCATCTATCAGGTTGGAAAGGAATATGTACTTTATGATCTTCTGCAAGTAGCAAGTCAATTGATTCTGAAGAGTACTGCTCTCAACTGGACCGTTAAAGAACATCTATCAGGATGGAAGGAATCCTGTACTATGAGCTTCTGCCAGCTTAACCAGTCAATTGATTGTGAAAAATACTGCTCTCAACTGGACGAATTAAAGGAAGACATCTATCGGGATTGGAAAGGAATCATGTACTATGAGCTAGCAATGTACTTAGTCAATTGATTCTGAAAAGTACTAACTCTCAACTGGACGAATTCAAGGAAGACATCTATCAGGATTGAGAAATGAATCCTGTACTATGAGCTTCTGCCAAATAACCAGTCAATTGATTCTGAAAAGTACTGCACTCAACTGGACGAATTAAAGGAAGACATCTATCAGGATTTGGAGATCCATACTGAAACTTCTGCCAAGTAATGATGAAATTGATTCTGAAAAGTACTGCTCAACTGGACGAATTAAAGAAAGCCATCTATCAGGATTGGAAAGGAATCCTGTACTAGGCTTCTGCCAAGCAACCAGTCAATTGAATTCTGAAAAGTACTAGTCTCAACTGGACGAATTAAAGGAAGACATCTATCGGGATTGGAAAGGAATCACCAGCACTATGAGCTTCTGCAATGCTTGATCAATTGATTCTGAAAAGTACTGCTCTCAACTGGACGAATTAAAAGACATCACTCAGGTTGGAAGGAATCTGTACTATGAAGACTTCTGCCAAGCTAACCAGTCAATTGATTCTGAAAAGTACGCTCTCAACTGGACGAATTAAAGGAAGACATCACTCGGGATTGGAAAGAATCATGTACTACTGAAGCTGCCAAGTAACCAGTCAATTGATTCTGAAAATTACTGCTCTCAACTGGACGAATTAAAGGAAGACGTCATCGGGATTGGAAAGGAATCCTGTACTATGAGCTTCTGCCAAGTAACCAGTGAATTGATTCTGAAAAGTACTGCTCTCAACTGGACGAATTAAAGAAAGACATCTATCAAGTTGGAAAAGATCCTGTACTATGTGCTTCTGCCAAGTAACGAATCAATTGATTCTGAAAAGTACTGCACTCAACTGGACGAATTAAGAAGACATCTATCAGAGTTGAAAGGAATCTGTACTATGAGCTACTGCCAAGTAACAGTCAATTGATTCTGAAAAGTACTGCTCTCAACTGGACGAATTAAAGGAAGACATCTATCGGGATTGGAAAGATCATACTGTGAGCTTCTGCTGGTAACCCAGTCGGTCCAGTTGCAAGAAAATTACTGCTCTCCTTTGGACGAATTAAAAGGGCATACTATCAGGATTGGAAAGGAATCTGTGAGCTTCTGCCAAGTAACCAGTCAATTGATTCTGAAAAGTACTGCTCTCAACTGGACGAATTAAGAGGGCATCTATCAAGTTGGAAAGGAATCCTGTACTATGAGCTTCTACAATACTTCATCAATTGATTGAAAAAGTCTGCTCTCCAACTGGACGAATTAAAGGAAGACATCTATCGGGATTGGAAAGAAGATCCCTGCTATGAGCTTCTGCCAAGTAACTGATCAATTGATTCTGAAAAGTACTGCTCTCAACTGGACAGATCTAAAGAAGGGCATCATCTAGGTTGGAGAAGAATCCTGTACTATGAGCTTCTGTCAAGTAACTTGATCAATTGATTCTGAAAAGTACTGCACTCCACTGGACGAATTAAAGGAAGACATCTATCGGGATTGGAAAGGAATCCATATTACTGTGAGCTTCTGCCAATAACTGATCCAATTGATTCTGAAGTACTGCTCTCAACTGGACAGATTAAAGGAAGACATCTATCAGGACGAAAGGAATCCTGTACTATGAGCTTGCCAAGCAACCAGTCAACGATTCCGGAAAATACTGCTTCCCAACTGGACGAATTTAAAGGAAGACTATCGGGATTGGAAAGGAATCCTGTACTATGAGCTTCTGCCAAATAACCAGTCAATTGATTCTGAAAAGTATCATTTCAACTGGACGAATTAAAAGAAGACATCTATCGTGGATTGGAAAGGAACTGCGTACTATATTCGCTGGCAACGAATACTTGATTCCGAAAAGTACTGTTTCCTCAACTGGACGAATTAAAGAAGACATCTATCAAGATTGGAAAGGAACTGGGCGTACTATGAGCTTCTGCCAAGTAACCAGTCAACTGATTCTGAAAAGCATTTGCTCTCAACTGGACGAATTAAAGAAGACATCTATCGGGATTGGAAAGGAATCCCGTACTATGAGCTTGCCAAATAACCTGTCAATTGATTCTGAAAAGTACTGCTCTCAACTGGACGAATTAAAGGAAGACATCTATCGGGATTGGAAAATCATACCATGAGCTTGCCAAGTAACCAGTCAATTGATTCTTAAAAGTACTGCTCTCAACTGGACGAATTAACAAGACATCTATCGGGATTGGAAAGAATCCTGTACTATGAGCTTCTGCCAAGTAACCAGTCAATTGACCTGAAAAAAGTACCGATCTCAACTGACGAATTAAAGGAAGACATCTATCGGGATTTGGAAAGGAATCCTGTACTAGTGAGTTTCGCTAAATAACCTGTCAATTGATTCTGAAAAGTACTGCTCTCAACTGACGAATTAAAGGAAGACATCTATCGATTGAAAGAACCGTACCAAAGAGCTTCAAGCAAGTAACCAGTCAATTGATTCTAAAGAAAAGTACCGCTCAACTGGACGAATTAAAGGTGTTGCATCTATCCGGATTGAAAAGGAACTATGAACTATGAGCTTCGCCAAGTAACCAAATAACGATTCCAAAGTACTGCTCTCAACTGGACGAATTAAAGGAAGACATCTACTTGGACGAAAGGAATCATGTACTATATTTTGCCAAGTAAATCAGTCAATTGATTCTGGAAAAGTACTGCTCTCAACTGGACGAATTAAAGGAAGACATCTATCGGGATTGGAAAGAATCAGCAAATATGAACTTCTGCCAAGTAACCAGTCAATCGATTCTGAAAAGTACTGCTCTCAACTGGACGAATTAAAGGAAGACATCTATCGGGATTGGAAAGGAATCCCGTACTATGAGCTTCTGCCAAGTAACCAGTCAATTGATCGCAAAAGTACTGCTCTCAACTGGACGAATTAAAGAAAGCCATCTATCGGGATTGGAAAGTGAATCCTGTACTATGAGATTCTGCCAAGCAACCAGTCAATTGATTCTGAAAAGTACTGCTCTCAACTGGACGAATTAAAGGAAGACATCTATCGGGATTGGAAAGGAATCCTGTACTACGAGCTTCTGCCAAATAACCAGTCAATTGATTCTGAAAAGTACTGCTCTCAACTGGACGAATTAAAGGAAGACATCTATCGGGATTGGAAAGGAATCATGTACTACGAGCTTCTGCCAAGTAACCAGTCAATTGATTCTGAAAAGTACTGCTCTCAACTGGACGAATTAAAGGAAGACATCTATCGGGATTGGAAAGGAATCATGTACTATGAGCTTCTGCCAAGTAACCAGTCAATTGATTCTTAAAAGTACTGCTCTCAACTGGACGAATTAAAGGAAGACATCTATCGGGATTGGAAAGGAATCCTGTACTATGAGCTTCTGCCAAGTAACCAGTCAATTGATTCTGAAAAGTACTGATCTCAACTGGACGAATTAAAGGAAGACATCTATCGGGATTGGAAAGGAATCCTGTACTATGAGCTTCTGCCAAATAACCTGTCAATTGATTCTGAAAAGTACTGCTCTCAACTGGACGAATTAAAGGAAGACATCTATCGGGATTGGAAAGGAATCATGTACTATGAGCTCCTGCCAAGTAACCAGTCAATTGATTCTGAAAATTACTGCTCTCAACTTGACGAATTAAAGAAAGACATCTATCGGGATTGGAAAGGAATCCTGTACTATGAGCTTCTGCCAAGTAACCAGTCACTTGATTCTGAAAAGTACTGCTCTCAACTGGACGAATTAAAGGAAGACATCTATCGGGATTGGAAAGGAATCCTGTACTATGAGCTTCTGCCAAGTAACCAGTCAATTGATTCTGAAAAGTACTGCTCTCAACTGGACGAATTAAAGGAAGACATCTATCGGGATTGGAAAGGAATCCTGTACTATGAGCTTCTGCCAAGTAACCAGTCAATTGATTCTGAAAAGTACTGCTCTCAACTGGACGAATTAAAGAAAGACATCTATCGGGATTGGAAAGGAATCCTGTACTATGAGCTTCTGTCAAGTAACCAGTCAATTGATTCTGAAAAGTACTGCTCTCAACTGGACGAATTAAAGGAAGACATCTATCGGGATTGGAAAGGAATCCTGTACTATGAGCTTCTGCCAAGTAACCAGTCAATTGATTCTGAAAAGTACTGCTCTCAACTGGACGAATTAAAGAAAGCCATCTATCGGGATTGGAAAGGAATCCTGTACTATGAGCTTCTGCCAAGCAACCAGTCAATTGATTCTGAAAAGTACTGCTCTCAACTGGACGAATTAAAGGAAGACATCTATCGGGATTGGATAGGAATCCTGTACTACGAGCTTCTGCCAAATAACCAGTCAATTGATTCTGAAAAGTACTGCTCTCAACTGGACGAATTAAAGGAAGACATCTATCGGGATTGGAAAGGAATCATGTACTATGAGCTTCTGCCAAGTAACCAGTCAATTGATTCTGAAAAGTACTGCTCTCAACTGGACGAATTAAAGGAAGACATCTATCGGGATTGGAAAGGAATCATGTACTATGAGCTTCTGCCAAGTAACCAGTCAATTGATTCTTAAAAGTACTGCTCTCAACTGGACGAATTAAAGGAAGACATCTATCGGGATTGGAAAGGAATCCTGTACTATGAGCTTCTGCCAAGTAACCAGTCAATTGATTCTGAAAAGTACTGATCTCAACTGGACGAATTAAAGGAAGACATCTATCGGGATTGGAAAGGAATCCTGTACTATGAGCTTCTGCCAAATAACCTGTCAATTGATTCTGAAAAGTACTGCTCTCAACTGGACGAATTAAAGGAAGACATCTATCGGGATTGGAAAGGAATCATGTACTATGAGCTCCTGCCAAGTAACCAGTCAATTGATTCTGAAAATTACTGCTCTCAACTTGACGAATTAAAGAAAGACATCTATCGGGATTGGAAAGGAATCCTGTACTATGAGCTTCTGTCAAGTAACCAGTCAATTGATTCTGAAAAGTACTGCACTCCACTGGACGAATTAAAGGAAGACATCTATCGGGATTGGAAAGGAATCCTGTACTATGAGCTTCTGCCAAGTAACCAGTCAATTGATTCTGAAAAGTACTGCTCTCAACTGGACGAATTAAAGGAAGACATCTATCGGGATTGGAAAGGAATCCTGTACTATGAGCTTCTGCCAAGTAACCAGTCAATTGATTCTGAAAAGTACTGCTCTCAACTGGACGAATTAAAGAAAGCCATCTATCGGGATTCGAAAGGAATCCTGTACTATGAGCTTCTGCCAAGCAAACTTCAGTCAATTGATTCTGAAAATGTCGCCTCAACTGGACGAATTAAAGGAAGACATCTTATCGGGATTGGAAAGGAACTCTGTACTATGAGCTTTGCCACAACTAAACAATTGATTCCCGAAAGCATTGCTCTCAACTGGACGAATTAAAGGAAGACATCTATCGGGATTGGAAAGGAATCATGTACTATGAGCTTCTGCCAAGTAACCAGTCACTTGATTCTGAAAAGTACTGCTCTCAACTGGACGAATTAAAGGAAGACATCTATCGATTGGAAAGGAATCATGTACTACATTTCTGCCAAGTAAACGTCAATTGATTCGAAAAAGTACTGCTCTCAACTGGACGAATTAAAGGAAGACATCTTATCGGGATTGGAAAGGAATCCTGTACTATGAGCTTCTGCCAAATAACCTGTCAATTGATTCTGAAAAGTACTTGCTCTCAACTGACGAATTAAAGGAAGCACATTCATCGACGAAAGGAATCCTGTACTATGAGCTTCTGCCAAAAATCAGTCAATTGATTCTGAAAGTACTGCTCTCAACTTGGACGAATTAAAGGAAGACATCTATCGGGATTGGAAAGGAATCATGTACTATGAGCTGCCACATAACCAGTCAATTGATTCTGAAAAAGTAATTGCTCTCAACTGGACGAATACAAAGGAAGACATCTATCGGGATTGGAAAGGAATCATGAACTATGAGCTTCTGCCAAGTAACCAGTCAATTGATTCTGAAAAGTACTGCTCTCAACTGGACGAATTAAAGGAAGACATCTATCGGGATTGGAAAGGAATCATGTACTATGAGCTTCTCGCCAAGTAACCAGTCAATTGGGATTCTGAAAAGTACTGCTCTCAACTGGACGAATTAAAGGAAGACATCTATCGGGATTTCGAAAGGAATCATGTACTATGAACTTCTGCCAAAGAACAACAATTGATTCTGAAAAGTACTGCTCTCAACTGGACGAATTAAAGGAAGACATCTATCGGGATTGGAAAGGAATCCTGTACTATGAGCTTCTGCCAAGTAACCAGTCAATTGATTCTGAAAAGTACTGCTCTCAACTGGACGAATTAAAGGAAACACCATTTAGATTGGAAAGGAATCCGTACTATGAGCTTCTACAAGTACCCAGTCAATTGATTCTCAAAGTACTGCTCTCAACTGACGAATTAAAGGAAGACATCTATCGGGATTGGAAAGGAATCCTGTAAATTATGAGCTTCTGCTAAGTAACCAGTCAATTGATTCTGAAAAGTACTGCTCTCAACTGGACGAATTAAAGGGAAGACATCTATTTTGCTCAAAAGGAATCCGTACTATGGCTTTCTACGTCAAGTAACCAGTCAATTGATTCTGAAAAGTACTGCTCTCAACTGGACGAATGGGAAAGACATCTATCGGGATTGGAAAGGAATCCTGTATCAAGAGCTTCGTCAAGTAACCAGTCAATTGATTCTGAAAAGTACTACCAACTGGACGAATTAAAGGAAGACATCTATCGGGATTGGAAAGGAATCCTGTACTATGAGCTTCTGCCAAGTAACCAGTCAATTGATTCTGAAAAGTACTGCTCTCAACTGGACGAATTAAAGAAAGCCATCTATCGGGATTGGAAAGGAATCTCGTACTATGAGCTTCTGCCAAGCAACCAGTCAATTGATTCTGAAAAGTACTTATTTCAACTGGACGAATTAAAGGAAGACATCTATCGGGATTGGAAAGGAATCCTGTACTACGAGCTTCTGCCAAATAACCAGTCAATTGATTCTGAAAGTACTGCTCTCAACTGACGAATTAAAGGGAGACATCTATCGGGATTGGTAACACAATGGCGAGCTTCTTGCCAAGTAACCAGTCAATTGATTCTGAAAAGTACTGCTCTCAACTGGACGAATTAAAGGAAGACATCTATCGGGATTGGAAAGGAATCATGTACTAGCAGCTGTGCCAAGTAACCAGTCAATTGATTCTTAAAAGTACTGCTCTCAACTGGACGAAATTAAAGGAAGACATCTATCGGGATTGGAAAGGAATCCTGTACTATGAGCTTCTGCCAAGTGCAATCCGCTTCAATGATTCGCGCAATTGACCAACTGGACGAATTAAAGGAAGACATCTATCGGGATTGGAAAGGGAATCCTGTACTATGAGCTTCTGCCAAATAACCCACAATTGATTCAAAAGCATTGCTCTTAACTGAATAATGGAAGACAGTACATCTATCGGGATTGAAAAAGGAATCATGTACTATGAGCTCCTGCCAAGTAACCAGTCAATTGATTCTGAAAATTACTGCTCTCAACTTGACGAATTAAAGAAAGACATCTATCGGGATTGGAAAGGAATCCTGTACTATGAGCTTCTGCCAAGTAACCAGTCAATTGATTCTGCGTATACTTCGGTTTCACCTGGACGAATTAAAGGAAGACATTCATTTGGATTGGAAAGGAATCCTGTACTATGAGCTTCTGCCAAGTAACCAGTCAATTGATTCTAAAAGCATTTAAGCTCTCAATCAATAACAAGGAAGATATCTATCGGGATTGGAAAGGAATCCTGTACTATGAGCTTTGCCAAGTAACCAGTCACTAGATTCCCTGAAAAGTACTGCTCTCAACTGGACGAATTAAAGAAAGACACTATCGGGATTGGAAAGGAATCCTGTACTATATTTTTATCGTTAAATTGTCAATTATCTGAAAAAGTACTGCCTCTAACTGACGAATGCGATATACCATCGGGATTGGAAAAAGGAACTGCAGGTACTATGAGCTTCTGCCAAATAACCTGTCAATTGATTCGAAAAGTACTGCTCTCTAACTGGACGAATTAAAGGAAGACATCTATTGGGATTGGAAAGGAATCATGTACGTTATCTGCCACAACCAGGCCAATTGATCTTTAAAAAAATGCTCAACTGGACGAATTAAAGGAAGACATTCTATCGATCAAGAATCAGTATCACAAGAGCTTCAAGTAAACCAGTCAATTGATTCAAAAGTACCGATTCAACTGGACGAATTAAAGAAGACATCTATCGGGATTGAAAAAGAATCTCAGCATACTATGAGCCAAATAAACTTGCTCTACACTGATCGAAAAGTACTGCTCTCAACTGGACGAAATTAAAGGAAGACATCTATCGGGATTGGAAAGGAACTGTACTATGAGTTTGCCAGTGCAACTAAATAATTGATTCTGAAAAGTACTGCTCTTTAACTGACGAATTAAAGGAAGACATCTATCGTGGGATTTAAAATAACCGGCGTACTAAAAGAGCTCTTGCTGCAACCAAAATACATCATTCTGATTCCAGTGCTATCATTTCCAACCGGACGAATTAAAGGAAGACATCTATCGGGATTGGTAACAATCACAGAATTATAAAGCTTGCCAAGTAACCAGTCAATTGATTCCTGAAAAGTACTGCTCTCAACTGGACGAATTAAAGGAAGACATCAATTGGATTGGAAAGAAACTGCGTACTATGAGCTTCGGCAACCAGTCAATTGATTCTGAAAAGTACTGCTCTCAACTGGACAATTGAAGGAAGACATCTATTCGGATTGGAAAGCGAACTTCGCGTACTACAAATTCCCTGCCAAGTAACCAGTCAATTGATTCTGAAAAGTACTGCTCTCAAACTGGTCAATTAAAGGAAGACATCTATCGGGATTGAAAAGGAATCCTGTGCCCAGAGCTTCTGCCAAGTAACCAGTCAATTGATTCTGAAAAGTACTCGCTCAACCGGGACGAATTAAAGAAAGCCATCTATCGGGATTGGAAAGGAATCCTGTGTTCATGCAGGCTACAAAATCCAGTCAATTGATTCTGAAAAGTACTGCTCTCAACTGGACGAATTAAAGGAAGACATCTATCGATTGAGCGAATCCAGTACTCTACGAGCTTCTGTACAACAACCAGTCAATTGATTCTGAAAAGTACTGCTCTCAACTGGACGAATTAAAGGAAGAAGGTTCTATCGACAAAAGAACGCGTACTAAGAGCTTGCCAAGTAACTACAGTCAATTGATTCTAAAAGTACTGTTTCCAACTGGACGAATTAAAGCAGTTAATATTCATTTGGACGAAAAATCATATATGAGCTTCTGCCAAGTAACCAGTCAATTGATTCTGAAAAGTACTGGATCTCAACTGGACGAATTAAAGGAAGACATTCATACTGGGATTGGAAAGGAACTTGTACGAGCTTCTGCCAAATAACTCCATTGACTGATTCTGAAAAGTATCAGTTCTTGAATTGGACGAATTAAAGGAAGACCTATCGGGATTGGAAAGGAATCGTACTATGAGCTTCTGTTACAAAACCAGTCAATTGATTCTGAAAAGTACCGTTCTCAACTGGACGAATGGGTGAAGACATTCTATCGGATTAAAGAATCTACAAAATATGAGCTTCTGCCAAGTAACCAGTCAATTCGATTCTGAAAAGTACTACCAATCTAATGAATGAAGGAAGACATCTATCGGGATTGGAAAGGAATCATGAACTATGAGCTTTGCCAAGTAACCAGTCAATTGATCTAAAAAGTACTGCCTCTCAACTGGACGAATTAAAGGAAGACATCTACCAGATTGGAAAAGGAATCATGTACTATGAGCTTCTGCTAAGAATCAACAATTGATTCGAAAGTATCAAGGTTTCAACTGGACGAATTAAAAGGAAGACATCTATCGGGATTGGAAAGAATCATGTACGAGAACTCGCTGCTAACCAGTCAATTGATTCTGGTGCGACTGCTCTCAACTTTGACGAATTAAAGGAAGACATCTATCAGATTGAAAAGAACGGTATCAAGAGCTTCAAGTTGGCAACTAGTCAATTGATTCGAAAATACTGCTCTCAACTGGACGACCAACAGAGTTACCTACTTGGATTGGAAAGGAATCCTGTACTATATTTGCCAAGAACCAGTCAATTGATTCTGAAAATTGCTCAACTGGACGAATTAAAGGAAGACATCTATCGGGAATTGGAAAGGAATCTCGTACTACGAGCTTCTAAGCCAAATAACAACAATTCGATCTTGAAAAGTACTGGTTTCCAACTGGACGAATTAAAGGAAGACATCTATCGGGATTGGAAAGGAATCAGCACAAAATGCGAGCTTTCTGCTGGGCAACCAGTCAATTGATTCGAAAAATTTCAAGTCCAACTGGACGAATTAAAGGAAGACATCTATCGGGATTGGAAAGGAATCATGTGCCATGAGCTTCTGCCAAGTAACCAGTCAATTGATTCTAAAAGTACTGTTTCTAACTGGACGAATTGAAGGAAGACATCTATCGGGATTGGAAAGAATCCTGTAATGGTGAGTTTGCCAAGTAACCCAGTCAATTGATTCTAGTACGATCTCAACTGGACGAATTAAAGGAAGACATCTATCGACGAAAGGAATCCTCTGTACTATGGAAAGCCTGCCAAATAACCTGTCAATTGATTCTGAAAAGTACTGCTCTCAACTGGGACGAATTAAAGGAAGACATCTATCGGGATTGGAAAGGAATCATGTACTATGAGCCCCTGCCAAGTAAAATTCAGTCAATTGATTCTGAAAATTACTTTGCTCAACTTGACGAATTAAAGAAAGACATCTATCGGGATTGGAAAGAAATCCCGTACTATGAGCTTCTGCCAAGTAACCAATACTGATTCTGGAAAAGTACTGTTTCAACCGGACGAATTAAAGGAAGACATCTATCGGGATTGGAAAGGAATCCTGTATCAAGAGCTACAACCAGTCAATTGATTCTGAAAAGTACTGCTCTCAACTGGAGAATTAAAGGAAGACATCTATCGGGATTGGAAAGGAATCCTGTACTATGAGCTTCTGCCAAGTAACCAGCTTTAATGATCTTGGAAAAGCACGGTTTCCTCAACTGGACGAATGAAGAAAAGACATCTATCGGGATTGGAAAGGAATCCTGTACTATGAGCTTCTGTCAAGTAACCAGTCAATTGATTCTGAAAAGTACTGCACTCCACTGACGAATTAAAGGAAGACATCTATCGGGATTGGAAAGGAATCCTGTACTATGAGCTTCTGCCAAGTAACCAGTCAATTGATTCTGAAAAGTACTGCTCTCAAATCGACGAATTAACAACACATCTATCGGGATTGGAAAGGAATCCTGTACTATGAGCTTTGCCAAGTAACCAGTCAATTGATTCTGAAAAGTACTGCTCTCAACTGGACGAATTAAATAAAGCCATCTATCGGGATTGGAAAGGAATCCTGTACTACATTTCAAAGCTAAGCAACCAGTCAATTGATTCTGAAAATACTGCTCTCAACTGGACGAATTAAAGGAAGACATCTATCGGGATTGGAAAGGAATCAGGTCATAGAGTTTGCCAAGAACTAGTCAATTGATTCTGGAAAAGTAATTGGTTTCAATCAGATTGTATCAGCAAAGACATCTATCGGAATTGGAAAGGAATCATGTACTATGAGCTTCTATTATAACCAGTCAATGACCGAAAAGTACTGTTCTCAACTGGACGAATTAAAGGAAGACATCTATCGGGATTTAAAAGAACTTGCACTATGAGCTTCTGCCAAGAACAGTCAACGATTCTGAAAAGTACTGAGCCAACTGGACGAATGAAGAAGACATCTATCGGGATTGGAAAGGAATCATGTAATGCAAGTATTTCTGCCAAGTAACCAGTCAAATGATTCTGAAAAGTACTGCTCTCATCTGGACGAATTAAAGAAGACATCTATCGGGATTGGAAAGGAATCCTGTACTATGAGCTTCTTGCCAAGAATCCAGTCAATTGATTCTGAAAAGTACTGCTCTCAACTGACGAATTAAAGGAAGACATCTATCGGGGATTGGAAAGGAATCATGTACTGTGAGCTGCCAAGTAACCAGTCAATTGATTCTGAAAAAGTACTGCTCTCAACTGGACGAATTAAAGGAAGACATCTATCGGGATTGGAAAGGAATCAGCAAATTATGAACTTCTGCCAAGTAACCAGTCAATTGATTCTGAAAAGAATAGTTCAACTGACGAATTAAAGGAAGACATCTATCGGGATTGGAAAGGAATCCTGTACTATGAGCTTCTGCCAAGTAACCAGTCAATTGATTCTGAAAAGTACTGCTCTCAACTGGACGAATTAAAGAAAGCCATCTATCGGGATTGGAAAGGAATCCTGGTAATATGAGTCAGCTAAGCAACCAGGTCAATTGATTCTGAAAAATCGCCCTCAACTGGACGAATTAAAGGAAGACATCTATCGGGATTGGAAAGGAACTGTACTATGAGCTTCGAAGCCAACAACCGTCAATTGACTTGAAAAGTACTGCTCTCAACTGGACGAATTAAAGGAAGACATCTATCGGGATTGGAAAGGAATCAATAAGGTAATTATGAGCTTGCCAAGTAACCAGTCAATTGATTCTGAAAAGTACTGTTTCAAGAACTGGACGAATTAAAGGAAGACATCTATCGGGATTGGAAAGGAATCAAGGTAACGAAAGAGCTGCCAAGTAACCAGTCAATTGATTCTTAAAAGTACTGCTCTCAACTGGACGAATTAAAGGAAGACATCTATCGGGATTGAAAGGAACTTGTACTATGAGCTTGCCAAGTAACCAGTCAATTGATTCTGAAAAGTACTGATCTCAACTGGATGAATTAAAGGAAGACATCTACTGGATTGCGTGAAATCGTACCATGAGTCGTACAAATAAACCGTATCAATTGATTCGAAAGTAGTGTTCTCAACTGGACGAATTAAAGGAAGACATCTATCGGGATTAAAAGGAATCATGTACTATGAGCTTTTTACAAGGCAACCAGTCAATTGATTCTGAAAGTACTGCTCTCAACTGGACGAATTAAAGGAAGACATCTATCGGGATTGGAAAGGAATCATGTACTATGAGCTTGCCAAGTAACCAGTCAATTGATCTCTGAAAAGTACTGCCTCAACTGACGAATTAAAGAGCACATCTATAGGATTGGAAAGGAATCCTGTACTTGAGTCACAAGTAACTAGTCAATTGATTCTGAAAAGAATGTTTCCAACTGGACGAATTAAAGGAAGACATTTATCGGTATTGGAAAGGAATCCTGTACTACGAGCTTCTGCCAAATAACCAGTCAATTGATTCTGAAAAGTACTGCTCTCAACTGGACGAATTAAAGGAAGACATCTATCGGGATTGGAAAGGAATCATGTACTATGAGCTTCTGCCAAGTAACCAGTCAATTGATTCTGAAAAGTACTGCTCTCAACTGGACGAATTAAAGGAAGACATCTATCGGGATTGGAAAGGAATCATGTACTATGAGCTTCTGCCAAGTAACCAGTCAATTGATTCTTAAAAGTACTGCTCTCAACTGGACGAATTAAAGGAAGACATCTATCGGGATTGGAAAGGAATCCTGTACTATGAGCTTCTGCCAAGTAACCAGTCAATTGATTCTGAAAAGTACTGATCTCAACTGGACGAATTAAAGGAAGACATCTATCGGGATTGGAAAGGAATCCTGTACTATGAGCTTCTGCCAAATAACCTGTCAATTGATTCTGAAAAGTACTGCTCTCAACTGGACGAATTAAAGGAAGACATCTATCGGGATTGGAAAGGAATCATGTACTATGAGCTCCTGCCAAGTAACCAGTCAATTGATTCTGAAAATTACTGCTCTCAACTTGACGAATTAAAGAAAGACATCTATCGGGATTGGAAAGGAATCCTGTACTATGAGCTTCTGCCAAGTAACCAGTCAATTGATTCTGAAAAGTACTGCTCTCAACTGGACGAATTAAAGGAAGACATCTATCGGGATTGGAAAGGAATCCTGTACTATGAGCTTCTGCCAAGTAACCAGTCAATTGATTCTGAAAAGTACTGCTCTCAACTGGACGAATTAAAGGAAGACATCTATCGGGATTGGAAAGGAATCCTGTACTATGAGCTTCTGCCAAGTAACCAGTCAATTGATTCTGAAAAGTACTGCTCTCAACTGGACGAATTAAAGAAAGACATCTATCGGGATTGGAAAGGAATCCTGTACTATGAGCTTCTGTCAAGTAACCAGTCAATTGATTCTGAAAAGTACTTCACTCCACTGGACGAATTAAAGGAAGACATCTATCGGGATTGGAAAGGAATCCTGTACTATGAGCTTCTGCCAAGTAACCAGTCAATTGATTCTGAAAAGTACTGCTCTCAACTGGACGAATTAAAGGAAGACATCTATCGGGATTGGAAAGGAATCCTGTACTATGAGCTTCTGCCAAGTAACCAGTCAATTGATTCTGAAAAGTACTGCTCTCAACTGGACGAATTAAATAAAGCCATCTATCGGGATTGGAAAGGAATCCTGTACTATGAGCTTCTGCCAAGCAACCAGTCAATTGATTCTGAAAATACTGCTCTCAACTGGACGAATTAAAGGAAGACATCTATCGGGATTGGAAAGGAATCCTGTACTATGAGCTTCTGCCAAATAACCAGTCAATTGATTCTGAAAAGTACTGCTCTCAACTGGACGAATTAAAGGAAGACATCTATCGGAATTGGAAAGGAATCATGTACTATGAGCTTCTGCCAAGTAACCAGTCAATTGATTCTGAAAAGTACTGTTCTCAACTGGACGAATTAAAGGAAGACATCTATCGGGATTGGAAAGGAATCCTGTACTATGAGCTTCTGCCAAGTAACCAGTCAATTGATTCTGAAAAGTACTGCTCTCAACTGGACGAATTAAAGGAAGACATCTATCGGGATTGGAAAGGAATCATGTACTATGAGCTTCTGCCAAGTAACCAGTCAATTGATTCTGAAAAGTACTGCTCTCATCTGGACGAATTAAAGGAAGACATCTATCGGGATTGGAAAGGAATCCTGTACTATGAGCTTCTGCCAAGTAACCAGTCAATTGATTCTGAAAAGTACTGCTCTCAACTGGACGAATTAAAGGAAGACATCTATCGGGATTGGAAAGGAATCATGTACTATGAGCTTCTGCCAAGTAACCAGTCAATTGATTCTGAAAAGTACTGCTCTCAACTGGACGAATTAAAGGAAGACATCTATCGGGATTGGAAAGGAATCATGTACTATGAACATCTGCCAAGTAACCAGTCAATTGATTCTGAAAAGTACTGCTCTCAACTGGACGAATTAAAGGAAGACATCTATCGGGATTGGAAAGGAATCCTGTACTATGAGCTTCTGCCAAGTAACCAGTCAATTGATTCTGAAAAGTACTGCTCTCAACTGGACGAATTAAAGAAAGCCATCTATCGGGATTGGAAAGGAATCCTGTACTATGAGCTTCTGCCAAGCAACCAGTCAATTGATTCTGAAAAGTACTGCTCTCAACTGGACGAATTAAAGGAAGACATCTATCGGGATTGGAAAGGAATCCTGTACTATGAGCTTCTGCCAAATAACCAGTCAATTGATTCTGAAAAGTACTGCTCTCAACTGGACGAATTAAAGGAAGACATCTATCGGGATTGGAAAGGAATCATGTACTATGAGCTTCTGCCAAGTAACCAGTCAATTGATTCTGAAAAGTACTGCTCTCAACTGGACGAATTAAAGGAAGACATCTATCGGGATTGGAAAGGAATCATGTACTATGAGCTTCTGCCAAGTAACCAGTCAATTGATTCTTAAAAGTACTGCTCTCAACTGGACGAATTAAAGGAAGACATCTATCGGGATTGGAAAGGAATCCTGTACTATGAGCTTCTGCCAAGTAACCAGTCAATTGATTCTGAAAAGTACTGATCTCAACTGGACGAATTAAAGGAAGACATCTATCGGGATTGGAAAGGAATCCTGTACTATGAGGTTCTGCCAAATAACCTATCAATTGATTCTGAAAAGTAGTGCTCTCAACTGGACGAATTAAAGGAAGACATCTATCGGGATTGGAAAGGAATCATGTACTATGAGCTTTTGCCAAGTAACCAGTCAATTGATTCTGAAAAGTACTGCTCTCAACTGGACGAATTAAAGGAAGACATCTATCGGGATTGGAAAGGAATCATGTACTATGAGCTTCTGCCAAGTAACCAGTCAATTGATTCTGAAAAGTACTGCTCTCAACTGGACGAATTAAAGGAAGACATCTATAGGGATTGGAAAGGAATCCTGTACTTTGAGCTTCTGCCAAGTAACCAGTCAATTGATTCTGAAAAGTACTGCTCTCAACTGGACGAATTAAAGGAAGACATTTATCGGGATTGGAAAGGAATCCTGTACTATGAGCTTCTGCCAAGTAACCAGTCAATTGATTCTGAAAATTACTGCTCTCAAGTGGACGAATTAAAGGAAGACATCTATCGGGATTGGAAAGGAATCCTGTACTATGAGCTTGTGCCAAGTAACCAGTCAATTGATTCTGAAAAGTACTGCTCTCAACTGGACGAATTTAAGGAAGACATCTATCGGGATTGGAAAGGAATCCTGTACTATGAGCTTCTGCCAAGTAACCAGTCAATTGATTCTGAAAAGTACTGCTCTCAACTGGACGAATTAAAGGAAGACATCTATCGGGATTGGAAAGGAATCCTGTACTATGAGCTTGTGCCAAGTAACCAGTCAATTGATTCTGAAAAGTACTGCTCTCAACTGGACGATTTAAAGAAAGACATCTATCGGTATTGGAAAGGAATCCTGTACTATGAGCTTCTGCCAAGTAACCAGTCAATTGATTCTGAAAAGTACTGCTCTCAACTGGACGATTTAAAGAAAGACATCTATCGGGATTGGAAAGGAATCCTGTACTATGAGCTTCTGCCAAGTAACCAGTCAATTGATTCTGAAAAGTACTGCTCTCAACTGGACGAATTAATGGAAGACATCTATCGGGATTGGAAAGGAATCCTGTACTATGAGCTTCTGCCAAGTAACCAGTCAATTGATTCTGAAAAATACTGCTCTCAACTGGACGAATTAAAGGAAGACATCTATCGGGATTGGAAAGGAATCCTGTACTATGAGCTTCTGCCAAGTATCCAGTCAATTGATTCTGAAAAGTACTGCTCTCAACTGGACGAATTAAAGAAAGACATCTATCGGGATTGGAAAGGAATCATGTACTATGAACTTCTGCCAAGTAACCAGTCAATTGATTCTGAAAAGTACTGCTCTCAACTGGACGAATTAAAGGAAGACATCTATCGGGATTGGAAATGAATCATGTACTATGAACTTCTGCCAAGTAACCAGTCAATTGATTCTGAAAAGTACTGCTCTCAACTGGACGAATTAAAGGAAGACATCTATCGGGATTGGAAAGGAATCCCGTACTATGAGCTTGCCAAGTAACCAGTCAATTGATTCTGAAAAGTACTGCTCTCAACTGGACGAATTAAAGAAAGCCATCTATCGGGATTGGAAAGTGAATCCGTACTATGAGCTTTTGCCAAGTAACCAGTCAATTGATTCTGAAAGTACTGCTCTAGACCCTCGGACGAATTAAAGGAAGACATCTATCGGGATTGGAAAGGAATCCCGTACTACGAGCTTTCTGCCAAATAACCAGTCAATTGATTCTGAAAAGTACTGCTCTCAACTGGACGAATTAAAGGAAGACATCTATCGGGATTGGAAAGGAAATCATGTACTATGAGCTTCTGCCAAGTAACCAGTCATTGATTCTGAAAAGTACTGCTCTCAACTGGACGAATTAAAGAAGACATCTATCGGGATTGGAAAGGAATCATGTACTATGAGCTTCTGCCAAGTAACCAGTCAATTGATTCTTAAAAGTACTGCTCTCAACTGGACGAATTAAAGGAAGACATCCATCGGGATTGGAAAGGAATCACCATGAGCTTCCACAAGTAACCAGTCAATTGATTCTGAAAAGTACTGCTCTCAACTGGACGAATTAAAGGAAGACATCTATCGGGATTGGAAAGGAATCATGTACTATGAGCTTCACAAGTAACCAGTCAATTGATTCTGAAAAGTACTGATCTCAACTGGACGAATTAAAGGAACAAGACATCTATCGGGACGGAAAGGAATCCTGTACTATGAGCTTCTGCCAACAATCAACAACGATTCTAAAGTAGTGCTCTCAACTGGACGAATTAAAGGAAGACATCTATCGGGATTGGAAAGAGAATCATGTACTATGAGCTTTTGCCAAGTAACCAGTCAATTGATTCCGAAAAGTACTGCTCTCAACTGGACGAATTAAAGGAAGACATCTATCGGGATTGGAAAGGAATCATGTACTATGAGCTTTCACAAGTAACCAGTCAATTGATTCTGAAAAGTACTGCTCTCAACTGGACGAATTAAAGGAAGACATCTATAGATTGGAAAGGAATCCTGTACTTTGAGCTTCTTGCCAAGTAACCAGTCAATTGATTCTGAAAAGTACTGCTCTCAACTGGACGAATTAAAGGAAGACATTTATCGGGATTGGAAAGGAATCCTGTACTATGAGCTTCTGCCAAGTAACCAGTCAATTGATTCTGAAAATTACTGCTCTCAACTGGACGAATTAAAGGAAGACATCTATCGGGATTGAAAGAATCCTGTACTATGAGCTTGTGCCAAGTAACCAGTCAATTGATTCTGAAAAGTACTGCTCTCAACTGGACGAATTTAAGGAAGACATCTATCGGGATTGGAAAGGAATCCTGTACTATGAGCTTCTGCCAAGTAACCAGTCAGTCAATTGATTCTGAAAAGTACTGCTCTCAACTGGACGAATTAAAGGAAGACATCTATCGGGATTGGAAAGGAATCCTGTACTATGAGCTTGTGCCAAGTAACCAGTCAATTGATTCTGAAAAGTACTGCTCTCTAACTGGACGATTTAAAGAAAGACATCATCGGTATTGGAAAGGAATCCTGTACTATGAGCTTGCCAAGTAACCAGTCAATTGATTCTGAAAAGTACTGCTCTCAACTGGATGATTTAAAGAAAGACATCTATCGGGATTGGAAAGGAATCGTACTGGTGAGCTCTAAGCAAGTAACCAGTCAATTGATTCTGAAAAGTACTGCTCCTCAACTGGACGAATTAATGGAAGACATCTATCGGGATTGGAAAGGAATCCTGTACTATGAGCTTCTGCCAAGTAACCAGTCAATTGATTCTGAAAAATACTTCGCCTCAACTGACGAATTAAAGGAAGACATCTATCGGGATTGAAAGGAATCCTGTACTATGAGTTTGCCAAGTATCCAGTCAATTGATTCTGAAAAGTACTGCTCTCAACTGGACGAATTAAAGAAAGACATCTATCGGGATTGGAAAGGAATCATGTACTATGAACTTCTGCCAAGTAACCAGTCAATTGATTCTGAAAAGTATTGCTCTCAACCGGACGAATTAAAGGAAGACATCTATCGGGATTGGAAAGGAATCATGTACTATGAACTTCTGCCAAGTAACCAGTCAATTGATTCTGAAAAGTACTGCTCTCAACTGGACGAATTAAAGGAAGACATCTATCGATTGGAAAGGAATCCTGTACTATGAGCTTCTGCCAAGTAACCAGTCAATTGATTCTGAAAAGTACTGCTCTCAATTGGACGAATTAAAGAAAGCCATCTTATCGGGATTGGAAAGGAATCCTGTACTTGCGAGCTTCGCCAAGTAACCAGTCAATTGATTCTGAAAAGTACTGTCAACTGGACGAATTAAAGGAAGACATCTATCGGGATTGGAAAGGAATCTCGTACTACGAGCTTCTGCCAAATAACCAGTCAATTGATTCTGAAAAGTACTGCTCAACTGGACGAATTAAAGGAAGACATCTATCGGGATTGGAAAGGAATCATGTACTACATTTTTGCCAAGGGTAACCAGTCAATTGATTCTGAAAAGTACTGCTCTCAACTGGACGAATTAAAGGAAGACATCTATCGGGATTGGAAAGGAATCATGTACTATGAGCTTCTGCCAAGTAACCAGTCAATTGATTCTTAAAAGTACTGCTCTCAATTGGACGAATTAAAGGAAGACATCCAATGGGATTGGAAAGGAATCCTGTACTATGAGCTTCTTGCCAAGTAACCAGTCAATTGATTCTGAAAAGTACTGCTCTCAACTGGACGAATTAAAGGAAGACATCTATCGATTGGAAAGGAATCCTGTACTATGAGCTTCAAGCAAGTAACCAGTCAATTGATTCTGAAAAGTACTGCTCTCAACTGGACGAATTAAAGGAAGACATCTATCGGGATTGGAAAGGAATCCGTACTATGAGCTTCTGCCAAGTAACCAGTCAATTGATTCTGAAAAGTACTGCTCTCAACTGGACGAATTAAAGAAAGACATCTATCGGGATTGGAAAGGAATCCTGTACTATGAGCTTCTGTCAAGTAACCAGTCAATTGATTCTGAAAAGTACTGCACTCCACTGGACGAATTAAAGGAAGACATCTATCGGGATTGGAAAGGAATCCTGTACTATGAGCTTGCCATAAATTCAGTCAATTGATTCTGAAAAGTACTGCTCTCAACTGGACGAATTAAAGGAAGACATCTATCGGGATTGGAAAGGAATCCTGTACTATGAGCTTCTGCCAAGTAACCAGTCAATTGATTCTGAAAAGTACTGCTCTCAACTGGACGAATTAAATAAAGCCATCTATCGGGATTGGAAAGGAACTTGTACTATGAGCTTGCCAAGCAACCAGTCAATTGATTCTGAAAATACTGCTCTCAACTGGACGAATTGTGTGAAGACATCTATCGGGATTGAAAAAAGGAATCCTGTACTATGAGCTTCTGCCAAATAACCAGTCAATTGATTCTGAAAAGTACTGCCTCAACTGGACGAATTAAAGGAAGACATCTATCGATTGGAAAGAATCATGTACTATGAGCTTGCCAAGTAACCAGTCAATTGATTCTGAAAAGTACTGCTCTCAAATTGGACGAATTAAAGGAAGCACATCTATCGGGATTGGAAAGGAATCCTGTACTATGAGCTTCTGCCAAGTAACCAGTCAATTGATTCTGAAAAGTACTGCTCTCAACTGGACGAATTAAAGGAAGACATCTATCGGGATTGGAAAGGAATCATGTACTATGAGCTTCTCTGCTAAGTAACCAGTCAATTGATTCTGGAAAAGTACTGCTCTCATCTGGACGAATTAAAGGAAGACATCTATCGGGATTGGAAAGGAACTTGCACGAGCTTCTGCTAAATAACCAGTCAATTGATTCTGAATATACTGCTCTCAACTGGACGAATTAAAGGAAGACATCTATCGGGATTGGAAAGGAATCCTGGGTACTATGAGCTTCTGCCAAATAACCAGTCAATTGATTCTGAAAAGTACTGCTCTCAATTGGACGAATTAAAGGAAGACATCTATCGGGATTGGAAAGGAATCATGTACTATGAGTTTGCCAAGTAACCAGTCAATTGATTCCTGAAAAGTACTGCTCTCAACTGACAGAATTAAAGGAAGACATCTATCGGGATTGGAAAGGAATCATGTACTATGAGTTTGCCAAGTAATCTCGCAGTCAATTTGATCGAAAAGTACTGCTCTCAACTGGACGAATTAAAGGAAGACATCTATCGGGATTGGAAAGTGGAATCATGTACTATGAGCTTCTGCCAAGTAACCAGTCAATTGATTCTTAAAAGTACTGCTCTCAACTGGACGAATTAAAGGAAGACATCTATCGGGATTGGAAAGGAATCCTGTACTATGAGCTTCTGCCAAGTACCAGTCAATTGATTCTGAAAAGTACTCGATCTCAACTGGACGAATTGAAGGAAGACATCTATCGATTTGGAAAAGGAATCCTGTACTATGAGCTTCTGCCAAATAACCTGTCAATTGATTCTAAAATTACTGCTCTCAACTGACGAATTAAAGGAAGACATCTATCGGGATTGGAAAGGAATCATGTACTATGAGTCGCTAAGTAACCAGTCAATTGATTCTGAAAAGTACTGCTCTCAACTGGACGAATTAAAGGAAGACATCTATCGGGATTGGAAAGAAATCATGTACGATGAGCTTTCTGCTAAGTAACCAGTCAATTGATTCTGAAAAGTACTGCTCTCAACTGGACGAATTAAAGGAAGACATCTATCGGGATTGGAAAGGAATCATGTACTATGAGCTGCCATGTAACCAGTCAATTGATTCTGAAAAGTACTGCTCTCAACTGGACGAATTAAAGGAAGACATCTATCAAGTTGGAGAGAATCATGTACTATGAGCTTCTGCCAAGTAACCAGTCAATTGATTCTGAAAAGTACTGCTCTCAACTGGACGAGTCGGAAAACCTCTATCAGAGTTGGAAAGGAATCATGTACTATGAACTTCTGCCAAGTAACCAGTCAATTGATTCTGAAAAGTGCTGCTCTCAACTGGACAGATGAGAAGAACTGTCTATCGGGATTGGAAAGGAATCCTGTACTATGAGCTTCTGCCAAGTAACTTGATCAATTGATTCTGAAAAAATGCTGCTCTCAACTGGACGAATTAAAGAAAAGCCATCTATCCCAGAGTTGAAAGGAATCCTGTACTATGAGCTTCTGCCAAGCAACCAGTCAATTGATTCACCGATAACTCTCAACTGGACGAATTAAAGGAAGACATCTATCCAGGATTGGAAAGAATCCATGAGCTTCTGCCAAATAGCAGTCAATTGATTCTGAAAAGTACTGCTCTCAACGGACGAGTCAATGAGAACATCTATCAGGATTGGAAAGGAATCATGTACTATGAAACTTCTGCCAAGTAACCAGTCAATTGATTCTGAAAAATTACTGCTCTCAACTGGACGAATTAAAGGAAGACATCTATCAGGATTGGAAAGGAATCATGTACTACTGGGCTTCTACTTGATAACCAAGTCAATTGATTCTTAAAAGTTTTACTCTCAACTGGACGAATTAAAGGAAGACATCTATCAGGATTGGAAAGGAATCTGTACTATGAGTTTCTGCCAAGTAACCAATTGATTCTGAAAAGTACTGATCTCAACTGGACGAATTAAAGGAAGACATCTATCAGGATTGGAAAGGAATCCTGTACTATGAGCTTCTGCCAAAATAACCTGTCAATTGATTCTGAAAAGTGGTGCTCTCAACTGGACAAATTAGGGAAGACATCTATCGGGATTGGAAAGGAATCATGTACTATGAGCTTCTGCCAAGTAACCAGTCAATTGATTCTGAAAAGTACTGCTCTCAACTGGACGAATTAAAGGAAGACATCTATCCAGAGTTGAAAGAATCATGTACTATGAGCTTCTGCCAAGTAACCAGTCAATTGATTCTGAAAAGTACTGCTCTCAACTGGACGAATTAAAGGAAGACATCTATCGGGATTGGAAAGGAATCATGCTTTTTGAGCCTGCCAAGTAACCAATCAATTGATTCTGAAAAGTACTGCTCTCAACTGGACGAATTAAAGGAAGACATCTATCAGGATTGGAAAGGAATCATGTACTATGAGCTTCTGCCAAGTAACCAGTCAATTGATTCTGAAAAGTACTGCTCTCTTCTGGACGAATTAAAGGAAGACATCTATAGGGATTGGAAAAGATCCTGTACTTTGGAAGCATTTCTGCCAAGTAACCAGTCAATTGAATTGAAAAGTACTGCTCAATGGACGAATTAAAGGAAGACATTTATCGGGATTGGAAAGGGAATCTGTACTATGAGCTTCTGCCAAGTAACCCGTCAATTGATTCTGAAAATTACTGCTCTCCTTTGGACGAATTAAAGGAAGACATCTATCGGGATTGGAAAGGAATCCTGTACTATGAGCTTGTACCCGACGGCAGTCAATTAGGATTCTGAGAAGAGTACCTTGCTCTCAACTGGACGAATTTAAGGAAGACATCTATCGAAAGTTGAAGAATCCTGTACTATGAGCTTCTGCCAAGTAACTAGTCAATTGATTCTAAGTACTACTCGGACGAATTAAAGGAAGACATCTATCAGAGTTGAAGAGAATCATAGCCCCTTTCTGAGCTTGTGCCAAGTAACCAGTCAATTGATTCTGAAAAGTACTACCACTCTCAACTGGACGATTTAAAGAAAGACATCTATCGGGATTGAAGAGAATCCTGTACTATGAAACTTCTGCCAAGTAACCAGTCAATTGATTCTGAAAAGTACTGCTCCTCAACTGGTTGATTTAAAGAAAGACATCTATCAGGATTGGAAAGGAATCTGTACTATGAGCTTCTGCCAAGTAACCAGTCAATTGATTCTGAAAAGTACTGCTCTCAACTGGACGAATTAATGGAAGACATCTATCAGGATTGGAAAGAATCCTGTACTATGAGCTTCTGCCAAGTAACCAGTCAATTGATTCTACAGAAAATACTGCTCTCAACTGGACGAATTAAAGGAAGACATCTATCAGGATTGGAAAGGAATCCTGTACTATGAGCTTCTGCAAGCCATGAACAATTGATTCTGAAAGTACTGCTCTCAACTGGACGAATTAAAGAAAGACATCTATCGGGATTGGAAAGGAATCTTGTACTGAACTTCTGCCAAGTAACCAGTCATTTGATTCTGAAAGGTACTGCACTCAACTGGACGTATTAAAGGAAGACATCTATCGGGATTGGAAAGGAATCCTGTACTATGAGCTTCTGCCAAGTAACCAGTCAATTGATTCTGAAAAGTACTGCTCTCAACTGGACGAATTAAAGGAAGACATCTATCGGGATTGGAAAGGAATCCTGTACTATGAGCTTCTGCCAAGTAACCAGTCAATGGATTCTGAAAAGTACTGCTCTCAACTGGACGAATTAAAGAAAGACATCTATCGGGATTGGAAAGGAATCCTGTACTATGAGCTTCTGCCAAGTAACCAGTCAATTGATTCTGAAAAGGACTGCTCTCAACTGGACGAATTAAAGGAAGACATCTATCGGGATTGGAAAGGAATCCTGAACTATGAGCTTTTGCCAAGCACCAGTCAATTGATTCTGAAAAGTACTGCATACTCAACTGGACGAATTAAAGAAGACATCTATCGGGATTGAAGGAATCCTGTACTATGAGCTTCACAAGTAACCAGTCAATTGATTCTGAAAAGTATCATTTCAACTGACGAATTCGTATAAAGACATCTATCGGGATTGGAAAGGAATCATGTACTTATGAGTCGCCAAGTAACCAGTCAATTGATTCTGAAAAGTGCACGTTTCAACCCACTAACCAAAGAAAGCCATCTATCGGGATTGGAAAGGGATCTGTGTACTAGCGAGCTTGCCAAGTAACCAGTCAATTGATTCGGCAAGTACTTCATCAACTTGGACGAATTGAAGACACCATCGGGATTAAAGAACACAGGCATTAGCGAGCTTGCCAAGTAACCAGTCAATTGATTCTGAAAGTACCGTTTCAATCGACGAAAGAATTAAAGGAAGACATCTATCGGGAGCTTTGAAAGGAACTGTGTACTATGAGCTTTCTGCCAAGTAACCAGTCAATTGATTCTGAAAAGTACTGTTTTCAACTGGACGAATTAAAGGAAGACATCTATCGGGATTGGAAAGGAATCATGTACTATGAGCTTGCTACAATCCAGCCAATTGATTCTGAAAAGTACTGCTCAACCGGATGAATTAAAGGAAGACATCTATCGGGATTTGAAAGGAATCCTGTACTATGAGCTTCTGCTGGCAACTAGTCAATTGATTCTGAAAAGTACTGCTCTAATTGGACGAATTAAAGGAAGACATCTATCGGGATTGGAAAGGAATCCTGTACTATGAGCTTGTGCCAAGTAATCAGCTATCAATTGATTCTGAAAAGTACTGCTCTCAACTGGACGTCGAAGAAAGACACCATCGGGATTGGAAAGGAATCCTGTACTAGAGTTTGCCAAGTAACCAACAATTGATTCTGAAAAGTACTGCTCTCAACTGGACGAATTAAAGGAAGAGCATTCATCGGGATTGGAAAGGAATCCCAGTTTCGAGCTGCCGAAAAATCGAAGTCAAATTGATTCTAGAAAAGTATCAAGCTCGTCTGACGAATTAAAGAACAAGGTATCTATCGGGATTGGAAAGGAATCCTGTACTATGAGTCGCTAAGTAACCAGCCAATTGATTCTGAAAAGTACTGCCTTTAACTGGACGAATTAAAGAAAGACATCTATCGGGATTGGAAAGGAATCCTGTACTATGAGCTTCTGCCAAGTAACCAGTCAATTGATTCTGAAAAGTACTTGTTCTCAACTGGACGAATTAAAGAAAGCCATCTATCGGGATTGAAGAATCCTGTACTATGGAGTTTGTGCCAAGTAACCAGTCAATTGATTCTGAAAGCACGCCTGTCCACGAATTAAAGGAAGACATCTATCGGGATTAAAAAGGAATCCTGTACTATGAGCTTCTGCCAACAACTAAACAATTGATTCTGAAAAGTACCGTTTCAACTGGACGAATTAAAGGAAGACATCATCGGGATTTGGAAAGAATCAAGGTACTTGTATTTCGCCAAGTAACCAGTCAATTGGATTCTGAAAAGTACTGTTTCAACTGGACGAATTAAAGGAAGACATCTATCGATTGGAAAGGAACACAAAAATGCGAGTTTCTACAGTAACCAGTCAATTGATTCTGAAAAGTACTGCTCTCAACTGGACGAATTAAAGGAAGACATCTATCGGGATTGAAAGCGAACTCGCGTACTACGAGCTTTGCTAAACTAAAGCCAATGATTTTGAAAAGTACTGCTTCAACTGGATTGAATCAAAGAAGACATCTATCGGGATTGGAAAGGAATCATGTACTATGAGTTGCCAAGTAACCAGTCAATTGATTCTAAAAGTACTGGTTTCAACTGGACGAAACGAAGTAATATCTATCGTATCAGAAAGGAATCATGTACTATGAGTCGCCAAGTAACCAGTCAATTGATTCTGAAAAGTACTGCTCTCAACTGGACGAATTAAAAGTGAAGACATCTATCGGGATTGGAAAGGAATTGTGTACTATGAGCTTCTGCCAAGTAACCAGTCAATTGATTCTGAAAAGTACTGTTTCAACTGTATCAATCAGTTAAAGACATCTATCGGGATTGGAAAGGAATCCCGTACTATGAGTTTGCCAACCAGCTCAATTGATTCTGAAAGTACTGGTTTCCCAACTGACGAATTAAAGGAAGACATCTATCGGTTTGGAAAGGAATCCTGTACTAGAGTTTGCCAACAACCAGTCATCGATTCTGAAAAGTACTGTTTCAACTACTGAATTAAAGGAAGACATCTATCGGGATTGGAAAGGAATCATGTACTATGAGCTTTGCCAAGTAACCAGTCAATTGATTCTGAAAAGTACTGCTCTCAACTGGACGAATTAAAGGAAGACATCTATCGATTTGAAAGGAATCATGTACTAAGAGCTTTCTGCCAAGTAACCAGTCAATTGATTCTGAAAAGTACTGTTTCAACTGGTCGAATTAAAGGAAGACATTTATTTGGATTTTTTGAAAGGAATCATAAGAGCTCTTGCCAAGCAACGAAGCCAATTGATCCAGTGCACGTTTCAACTGGACGGAATGAAGGAAGTGACATCTATCGGGATACTTCAAAAGGAACTGCGTACTATGAGCTTCTGCCAAGTAACCAGTCAATTGATTCTGAAAAGTACTGCTCTCAACTGGACGAATTAAAGGAAGACATCTATCGGGATTGGAAAGGAATCCTGTACTATGAGTTTGCTGCTAACCAGTTAATTGATTCTGAAAAGTACTGCTCCTCAATTGGACGAATTAAAGGAAGACATCTATCGGGATTGGAAAGGAATCATGTACTATGAGCTTCTGCCAAGTAACCAGTCAATTGATTCCCTGAAAAGCACTGCTCTCAACTGGACGAATTAAAGGAAGACATCTATCGATTGGAAAGGAATCCTGTACTATGAGTCAGCCAAGTAACCAGTCAATTGATTCTGAAAAGTACTGCTCTCACTGGACGAATTAGAGGAAGACATCTATCGGGATTGGAAAGGAATCCTGTACTATGAGCTTCTGCCAAGTAACCAGTCAATTGATTCTGAAAAGTACTGCTCTCAACTGGACGAATTAAAGGAAGACATCGATCGGGATTGGAAAGGAATCCTGTACTATGAGCTTCTGCCAAGTAACCAGTCAATTGATTCTGAAAAGTACTGCTCTCAACTGGACGAATTAAAGGAAGACATCTATCGGGATTGGAAAGGAATCCTGTACTATGAGCTTCTGCCAAGTAACCAGTCAATTGATTCTGAAAAGTACTGCTCTCAACTGGACGAATTAAAGAAAGACATCCATCGGGATTGGAAAGGAATCCTGTACTATGAGCTTCTGCCAAGTAACCAGTCAATTGATTCTGAAAAGTACTGCTCTCAACTGGACGAATTAAAGGAAGACATCTATCGGGATTGGAAAGGAATCCTGTACTATGAGCTTCTGCCAAGTAACCAGTCAATTGATTCTGAAAAGTACTGCTCTCAACTGGACGAATTAAAGAAAGACATCTATCGGGATTGGAAAGGAATCCTGTACTATGAGCTTCTGCCAAGTAACCAGTCAATTGATTCTGAAAAGTACTGCACTCAACTGGACGAATTAAAGGAAGACATCTATCGGGATTGGAAAGGAATCCTGTACTATGAGCTTCTGCCAAGTAACCAGTCAATTGATTCTGAAAAGTACTGCTCTCAACTGGACGAATTAAAGAAAGACATCTATCGGGATTGGAAAGGAATCCTGTACTATGAGCTTCTGCCAAGTAACCAGTCAATTGATTCTGAAAAGTACTGCTCTCAACTGGACGAATTAAAGGAAGACATCTATCGGGATTGGAAAGGAATCCTGTACTATGAGCTTCTGCCAAGTAACCAGTAAATTGATTCTGAAAAGTACTGCTCTCAACTGGACGAATTAAAGGAAGACATCTATCGGGATTGGAAAGGAATCCTGTACTATGAGCTTCTGCCAAGTAACCAGTCAATTGATTCTGAAAAGTACTGCTCTCAACTGGACGAATTAAAGAAAGACATCTATCGGGATTGGAAAGGAATCCTGTACTATGAGCTTCTGCCAAGTAACCAGTCAATTGATTCTGAAAAGTACTGCTCTCAACTGGACGAATTAAAGGAAGACATCTATCGGGATTGGAAAGGAATCCTGTACTATGAGCTTCTGCCAAGTAACCAGTCAATTGATTCTGAAAAGTACTGCTCTCAACTGGACGAATTAAAGGAAGACATCTATCGGGATTGGAAAGGAATCCTGTACTATGAGCTTCTGCCAAGTAACCAGTCAATTGATTCTGAAAAGTACTGCTCTCAACTGGACGAATTAAAGGAAGACATCTATCGGGATTGGAAAGGAATCCTGTACGATGAGCTTCTGCCAAGTAACCAGTCAATTGATTCTGAAAAGTACTGCTCTCAACTGGACGAATTAAAGGAAGACATCTATCGGGATTGGAAAGGAATCCTGTACTATGAGCTTCTGCCAAGCAACCAGTCAATTGATTGTGAAAAGTACTGCTCTCAACTGGACGAATTAATGGAAGACATCTATCGGGATTGGAAAGGAATCCTGTACTATGAGCTTCTGCCTAGTAACCAATTAGTTGTTTCTGAAAAGTACTGTTTGAAACT
The DNA here is from genome assembly GCA_037127315.1 of Ascarosepion bandense. Lineage (NCBI taxonomy): Eukaryota > Metazoa > Mollusca > Cephalopoda > Sepiida > Sepiidae > Ascarosepion > Ascarosepion bandense. The sequence continues at coordinate 247,771 of JBBBDQ010001546.1, forward strand.
AGATGAACTAAAGGCGGTAATTTAAGAAAAAGTTCCAGAACTGACGAACAAGAAAGGTGTTGTTTTCCGTCAGAATCTAAAGTTTCTTTAGCAACTTGGCAAAAATTGTTGCAGCTTAGCTAGGATGTGTAACTCTATTCGCCATATTTTTCATACATTGATCCTTCAGATTTTCAATTAATCCTGTCTTTGTAAAATAATCTCAATGTCAATATATATATATATATATATATATATATATATATATATATGGTTGCCAGGAAAGTTCTTGCCGATTTTTTAGAAAATTTGGAACACAAAACAAAATTATCTCATTAAATATTTATTCAACTAAATATGAACCATTTTGTTGAATAACATTTCTCTTTCAACTTAAGGGATCTTAGAATTTCGGTGTTTTTTCGGCAAACAACTTATTTGTTTTTGTATCGTCCAAAGAATTAAAAGCTGCTATGATTTTTGCCAGAAATCAAGAAACACATGTTTGCCATTCAGAACGAGTCAAAATGAACCTTCCTGTAATTAGAATCAATTTACATCAAGTTGTCTTAGAATGGCATATATATATATATATATATATATATATATATATATATATATATATATATACCGTTATTTACTAAGCGTAACAGAGTTTGTTGCAAGCCCACAATGTAAGTAAGGATACAATGTATTGTAAGAATCAAACATATATATATATATATATATATATATATATATATATATATATATATATTGAAACAAAAATGAAATTGTTGCATAAAAATAATTGTCTTTCCTGGCATTCTAAGATAACTTGATGAAAATTCATTCTAATTACAGGAAGGTTCATTTTGACTCGTTCTGAAGTGCAAACATGTGTTTCTTGTGTTTGGGTCAGCCACCACCCTTTTGCGGGGATCTACACTGCACTGGCAAGATGATCCGGGGCACCTGCGAGCATGTGACTCTCAACAAAAGGTCAGCGATTAGGTTATCATGGGACAAAATTTAATGTCTGTTTTCGTAAACATAATTGTAGAGCAATTTATCCGAGTTGCGTTGCTCTTCGCATAGACATTAATCCACGACGGATAATTGAATATATATATATATATATATATATATATATATATATATATATATATATACCTCTTTTTTATATTCTTCTTTTTTTTCCTGCGTCCCAGTCCCAGTCAGACGTACAAGGAATCATAGGGTAATATATACACACACACTGAAATTATAAATCAAACACATTTCTCGCGAACGCGATCACACACACACACACACACACACACACACACACACACACACACACACACACACACACACAACGGCCAGATAAAACACTTCAGCTTACGCATCAACAATATATGTATATGTGTGTGCATATATATATATGGTGGTTTTTAGGCACCCTACCTCCTCAAATCAGATCAAACTTCGTCTATGTTTTTTGTTTATTCTTTTAAATATCAGATATTTGGCCATTTGATCATATTTTTAAATGTGGCTTGGCTGAGAACCTTACAACTACACGCACACACACATACACACACACACACACACACACACGCGTGCGCGCATACAACGACCAGATAAAACACTTCAGCTTACGCATCAACAATATATATATATATATATATATATATATATATATATATATATATATATATATATGGTCATTTTTAGCCACCCTGTTGTGGTACAGTGGATATCGGCTCGAAACGAGAAACCGTGGAGCCGAGTTCGAATTCCAGTTGAATTCATTATATTCACTTACGCGCAAATACCCTTGGGAAAGGTATTAATCCGTCTCTTCCTTCCAGTTATGGGTTAAATAGCAGGACAGATTGGGTTCTATAGCCTTGGTCAGCAACAAGTCTACCACAGAAAGCAATGCAAACCTACTGCGGGATAATCTTCTGCCCAGTCAGTCATGTCTCTTTCGAGACATGATCGCCCAAGCGTGTATCACGTATGGCACTTAAATCACTGACATTCGTTCTTACTATTTATATTAGTAAATTGTTCTATGACGTTTGCTATTTTATTTTACTGTTTACTTCCTAGAGCACAATCTTTCCAGGATATTTTTGCTGATTTTACTAATACTATTTTTAGTTGGGTTGAGTAATTGATATTATAGATTGTTTGGGAAATTTTCTTCGAGGTCTTTTACTGTGTTGAATGCTTGTTGTTTGTGCAATTTGTGAATTCTATCATCAATTCTTAATTCAGTGGCAATTTTTTGGTTTCATTATTGATGTTATTTTCCAAGTTGTTTAGTGCTTTTTATAAAACTTATTAACTTCTTTTTTGATAGCTTTATGGTACATATCCACATCGATTTCTTAATGGTTACCTGTCTTGTCTGCTTTGATAATTATTTCATCTGATCTGTTGGTCTCTGAGACGTCTTTTTGCATTTTCTTTTGCTGTAGATCGTTGGTAGTTTTAGCGAATTTAATTTTGTCTCTTACCAAGAATAGATCTTTCTGGAAATCCAATAAGTGTTTGTCGCATCGTAGTGTTTTTTGGGACTTAAATCCATAAACCTCGGTATCTTTTAAGTTGTTATACTCGTTCTTCTGTTTAAAGAATAAGAGTTCCCACCTCAGTCTTTTTATGACTCTCTCCATCTTGTGTAACAGGGTCAGTTTGTAAGATCTTTTGTCAAGAATCATGAAGCTTTTTTGTGGAATAGTTCGATTGGCTCCATATTCCGATAATGGTTAGGATACGAAGAAAAAGAATTATTACACCTATAACAGTTCTCAACTAAAAAAGTTCAATACAAATATATCTAAACTTATTTATAAATGGAACTTTGTCCCTCTGTGTGAGTGTGTCTGTGTGTGTGTGTGTGTGTGTATCCGTTACCTATAGACTCAGAAACGGCTGAACCGATTTTCTTGAAATTTTACAGTTGTACTATAAGCGTCTGTGAGTGTTCTTAGCTAGGTTTTATGTCGAGGTACCCCGATAAATATCGAAAATCGATAATCAAAAAATCGGGTTATAGAAGGAGTGGTCAGATTTTATTAAATTTGATACACTCATAGACAAAGACATAAGAAACGATATTCAGAAGTTTTAAGGTTGCAGTTCTTACAATAGTGCAGAAAATTGATAATATATATATATAAAAGGCAAGATGTTTGTGTGTGTGTCTGTTTATCTGTCTGTGTGTCCTTTATACAAATCCACAATTTTTATCCGATTCACACTAAACTTCACACAAATATTCTTTAGGCTGAGTCTGAGCTCCAGGACCATGGATTAGTTTTAAAGCTTTCATTACACCCGAGCAACGCCGGGCTATACTGATAGTCGTACATATAGTATTGGTGTTAGTAAAACAGTGCTTGATGTAATAAAACAGTGCTATCAATATATATATATATATATATATATATATATATATATATATATATATCAATAAATATGCATATTATACATATATGTAATTAGAAATTTTAACGTAGGTGTGTGTGTGTGTGTGTGAGAGAGAGAGAGAGTGAGAGAGAGAGAGTGAGAGAGAGAGAGAGAGAGTGTAAAAAATCTGAGTTGGTTTTCATTTGTTGACTTACAGTTTTTTTACCACTCATCTTGGAATTCTCTCCCATTATCATAACACAAACATTGCCACCTGGTGTCGCCAGTGAAAGGGAGATATACCTGTGGCAATAGAAAGTTACAGATAGTGGAGATGAAAAGTATATATACCTGAGTGAATATAATTGTCTGGAACACTGTAAGGATGTGTATTTTTATAATTTTTTTTTTGTGTGTGTGTGTGTGTGTGTGTGTGTGTGTGTATCCGTTACCTATAGACTCAGAAATGGCTGAACCGATTTTCTTGAAAAGTTACACAGTTGTATTATAAGCGTCTGCGAGTGTTCTTAGGTAGATTTTGTGTCGAGGTACCCCCGATAAATATCGAAAATCGATAATCGAAAAAATCGGGCTATAGAAGGAGTGGCCCGATTTGAATCAAATTTGAGACACTCATAGACAAAGCCATAAGAAACGATATTCAGAAGTTTCAAGGTTGCAGTTTTTACAACAGTGCAGAAAATTTGATATCGATACCAGGAAATCAAAATTTGACTTACATCAATTCATTTTTCTTTCAGTCTACGGTTTCGCTTTAACTGGAAACAACTATTGCTTTTTAGTCTTTCGTGCCAACGTCCAAAGAGTCTGAGCTCCAGGACCATGGATTAGTTTTAAAGCTTGCATTACACCCGAGCAACGCCGGGCCATACTGCTAGTATTTGATATTTATAAATTTCCAATAATGTCTTATAAAATCTGGAATATTCTGTTGACTTAAGCATATTGATTTTATAAGTGTGAAAATGTAGTTTTGTAACTTCAGAAAATTTATCGGTATTAAATTGCATAAATTCCAACTGGACAGAATATATATATATATATATATATATATATATATATATATATCAGCAGTGAAAAAATAAATGACCCTGAAGAGTGAATACATTACAATAATGGCTTCACGAAACTTCAAAATCGGCATGACAGAAACAACACTGCTCAACTAAGTGAAATTTGCTCCACATGAATTGTGTTAACGGTTAATATTTATCTTGATATCGAGCACTTTATGACAAAACAATCTGCTTGCCTAAAATGCCTTTCCACTAGTAAACTACTGAAATAATCCCAACAATTTCGGCACCAAACATCATTACAGTTTAACTTTCTTTCTTTCTTTCTTGCTATAAACAGAGAATGATTCCAAACCTTTATTTCCCCTGAGGAAGTGTTTAAATCCAAACACTGAAACAAACATATGATTGTAGGGAAGAGGACATATATAGAAGAAATTATGTACATGTTCTAAAACATAATTTATAATGAATATATATCTATATATATATATATTGTTGAGTTGTAATAATGTAAAGCGCCAAGAATGTTTTTTTTAGTTTTCTTCTTCTATGTGGAATGTCCTTTCACGACGTAGGCGACCATGGCTTTCCACGTCTCCCTATCCCTGGTGGCACGTAGTAGGTTTTGCTCCTGTTACACCACGCACCCCCGTTCTGTCATCCACCTGCTCTGGCCCTTCAAATATATTATCCGCTACCCCCTCTGTCTCTTTTTTCCCTTCTCTCTGGCCTGTCAGTATCAGGTTCTCCAAGCCCTCCTTCCTCATTGCATGCCCAAGAAACTTCAGTTGTCTCTTCCTGATGCTCACTATTAATTGCCTCTTCGTTTCCATTCTTTCCAATACTTCATTATTGCTCATATGCTCGGTCCATGATATCCGCAGCATCCTTCTGTAGAACCACACTTCCGCTGCTACAAATTTTTCCTTCATCTTCGCTGATATTGCCCAACATTCACTGCCGTATTGAAGAACTATCACATAGCAATCTAGCACTCTCTTATTTGTTTCTAGTGACATTTTCCTGTGTCTTAGTACTTTACTCAGCTTCTGGAACGCGTCATTTGCCGTGCCAATCTTCGGATCTCTGTGTCGCACTTTCCGTCTCCTGTTAGAACACTTCCTCGGTATTTAAATTGTTGTACTTGCTTGATTTTCTCATCCCCCACTTGTATTTGACATTTTGGGTTGCTCTTTTTACTTATGACCTTGCATTCAGTTTTCTTGTAGTTTATTTTTAGTCCTTTTTTGTCACTCTCTTCAGCTACCTTCTATAGGAGGTCTTGCAGTTTCTTTTCCGTGTCTGCAATCAGTACTGTATCATCTGCGTATCTTATGTTATTTAAATTGTGGCCTCCAATTACAAATCCTGGTATATTTTTGCTGTAAAAGTTGAGCAGATTCGGTGAAAACACACACCCTTGTCTTACGCCTCTTTCTATCTTTGTAAATCTGCTGAAATTGTTACCTGTCCGTATGCAGGCAGTTTGCTGCCAGTAGAGATTCTTGATTACTCTGATATCTTTCCAAAATATTTCGAGGCTGCTGAGCATCCCCATCAATTCTTTGTGGCGTATTTTGTCGAATGTTTTCGCATAATCGATAAAACATAGGTACAAGTTCTTCATTTATATTGCTTTTTCGGAGAACATCCTAATCATAAGTTTTACTGTTAAAAGGTATTTTGGAAAGCAGGGTTTTTTTTATCGTAAAGTGATCGATATTGGGGTGGTGATTGAGCGTTGATAGGTTTAATGCAAAGAATTTGTCACTGAGCAAGTTCATGTCGACTTCGAAGTTTAAAAAAGCAAAAAACAAAAAAAGAACCCAGCTTCGATGAGTGAAGGCATTATAACGGTGTTCCTGAAAAAATTAGAAGTCGACATGAACTTGCTCAGTGACAAATTCTTTGCATTAAACCTATATATATATACATTAGTCATATATATATATATATATATATAAGTCATATATATATATATATATTAGTCATCTACATACAAGCCTGTCTCACTATGGCCGGGATCGAAACTCGACCGATTTGGTGTCAGTCAGAGTCGCTACTCCCTAAGCCATCGACGCATGGAACCAGAGAAGGGAAATTTTAACGTGTTGTATATAAGCAGTGTGTATATATGTATATATATATATATATATATATATATATATATATATATATATATATATATATATATATATATATATATATATATATATATATTCGAATTCGATTTCATTCCCTCTCTGTCACGCTCTCTTTCTCTGCCTCTTTCTCTACATATGTAGAATAGCATCAGAAACAAAAGTAGTGTTGATAAGACAAAGAGGAAAAGCTATTTTAAGTGACAACGCAATTTTGTTTTAATAAATGCCAATCTAACCAGGTAAGAAAAGTGTTCACCGAGAAGAAAATACATCGAATGCGCTAATCTTACGATTCTGGACAAGAAACCAAAGAGCCTGACCAGGCATAATATCACCGATCATCCCAAAAACAATAATAGCACAATGCAGTGTGCAAACTAATAACGAACAAGAACAGAGATCTGTTAAGATTTAAAATTCAGCAAGCGTTAACGGCAATTCAACTGGTGTAATAGTTAGCCTGGCCAAATCAATTGCGAATGAGTAATGAGTTCGATCTTCACTAGGTGCTCTGCATTTTCGGCATTGGGACATATTCAACTTAAGCTTAGAATATCCCCGAGCACTTTCTGGTCGTTAGGTCTGATAATATGATTTCTTATCTTCAAAGATCCCAACGCCTTTCCCTTACACACAATATTCTGTCCTTCATTCTGACGTGAAGACGTCGAACTTAACACACGCCAGCGAAACGCGTTGTCAGTTAAAACAGGTTTCCTGCTTTCTTCATCATCTGCACACACGAACTTCTTTTTATTTTCATTGTGCACTTAGCAGGTTTGTATTGGCTTTACCAATACTTTGGAATCTTTTATATATATATATATATATATATATATATATATATATATATATGAATGTAAATCATTTTCACAACCAACATTAAACATTGCCTGATGACGAGATTCTGTTTCGAAACATAGAAATTTCCGTTTTACAATGTACATTTAATTCATATATATATATATATATATATATATATATATATATATATATATATATATATATATATATTTCGAGTCGATATCCACTGCACCACAACGCACATCCATTAGAAAATAGACTTAGTTTAAATACAGACGGCATTATAAGTTTCTTGCACTCCAAGGGCTGTTGACAGTTTTGATAGGTCAATTTCTTTTTGTTTTTAAGGCGTATCAACGTTTTTGTGGGTTATATAAAATCCGAAACATATCTAAGATTTTAACGGGTTGCTTACAGTCTCCGATGTTCCCAAGCCGTGCCCCATCTAAGTACAGACTTAACTTCGGTGATGTATTTTCAGCGTGACTTGACCGTTATATTGTTGCCAGACAAAGATAAAATAAGCTTTAGCGACACCGATCTCTTATTTTATCTTTGTCTCTTCACTCCAGTTATAGATTAAATAACAGGACAGATTGGGTTCTATAACTTTGGCTAGCAACCAGTCTAAGGTAGAAATCAATGGTAACCTACTGCAGGATAAACTTCTGCCCAGTCAGTCATGTCTCTTTTGAGACATGATCGCCCAAAGCATGCATCACGTATGACTATTTTCTAATTAATATAATATCTTAAATGGTCAAAGAATACAGGGTTGAATTTTCATCATCGTATTCTCAGCGAAACAGCAGAAACCCTTGAAGTAAAAAAAAACAGTTTAAATTTTCGTATATGATATTTATTGTTTACATCTTGTAATTTTTATTCATATTTATTGGTCGCTATACTTCATTATCAACAAAAGCCGGAGTCCAAAATCTTCATTTTAATTTCATTCAAATTATGTATATACACATTTGCATGTAAATTTTAATTCAATGACAGACATAAAAATATTTCCAGAAAAGTAAGAAAATAGCTTTAAAACGTAATTATATTTATTACTGGTTAATTTTTCCAAGTTTCTATAAAATCTATTAATTATCTGATATTTTAGTGTTTAAATAGTTAACGTTTTTTCTTGTTTACAATTTTATGATTTTATTGCTCAGCATACGGTAGGAGTTGTCCAGACTAAGTGGGAAGAGAATGTATTATTATAATGTCATATTTAAAGTTCCATCAAATTGTTTGTGTATGTGTGTTTGTGTGTGCGATATTTTCCGTTAATTCACTCCAAATAAAGTAATCGAAATTATTATTCCACCCCAAGAAATTATGAATTTTAAATCAAAGTTTGTTTTTGTATAACATTTTTGGCACTCTTTTGAAGATATAAAATTGAAATCAAAATCAAAAGACTCTTATTTCTGTTCCTTTGAAAGCGTAAGGCAAAAAATAACAACGATGACTTTTCTGTACACATTTTAAAGGATATTTCTGAATTTTGGCGTGAATTTTATTAAATATGAATTTTTTTTATTTTGTGGTGAACTGATATTTTGGGGTGAATTAACAGAAAAGATCCCGTGTCTATATTAAATAATTCAATCATTAGTAAAACACTCACAACACAATACACAAAAAAAGTCCGCATCTAAGCTCATGCGCAACAGATATACGCATATATATTACATACGTGAGTGCAAAGTCACACGCAGACAGGATGTGACGGAGATAAAATCAGATCTTATTTTAGAATATAGATTTTGAAAATATTAAAAATAAAATGTTTACTAATCATAATCAAAGAAGTATAACATAATTTTCGAAGCTATTAATAAAAAAGAAAAAGTAAACTATTACGAATATATCCCTGAGTTTTTCCGTTTTTACAATTGTTAACCCAATACAAGGCCCAAACGCCACTCAAGGTTTAAATTTACAGACCTCAGAGGAGAAAATGAGAAGTGTATATTATGAGGGGATGTATGGTGTGGTGTGATGGATAACGAAGAGCCAGTGCGAATTTTAGTCCGGTTCGTTAAATTCACTTACCCGAAAATACCTTTGGGAAATGTCGTTTCTTCCCAAATTTTCCCAGCTACGGGTTGAATAGCTGAACAGGCTGAGTCCTATAGCATTGGGTGGCAACTAGTGTACCTCAGAAACAAACGGCAGCCTACTGCTTGAAAAAAAAAAAATCCAGCCTAGTCAATCACTGATCGAAAGAGACATGATCATCCAATCATTGATATCCGTATGACACTTAACTGATTGACTGATATTAAGAGGATATGCAGGATAGATGATTCTGCACTTGAAGAGATTTGAAGAGTTAACCATAGACTTGATGAAGTTTATTATCGTAGTGATCGGAGAATCTTACTCTCAGGAATCTCTTCCATAAATTAACAGTTATTGGAAAGAAGCTGTCTGAGTAGAACTTTCTTCTTACCAACGGAATACGAAAGAAATGAGGATGATTCGACTCTGTGTACATAGTGGAACTAAAAAAATGTAGCTAGACATTTACCTTGGAAATTACGATAGAGTAAAGAGAGGCTAGCAACGTTTCAACTGTAGGAAAGAGGTTGCAGGGTGGAAAATAATTCACCATATCATCAGATGCTTTTGAACTCTGTCAAGGCTGGAAAATGAGGATTGGACGGCTCCAGCTGAGAGATAACAACAATGTTCTTAGCTAGGTTTTGCGTCGAGGTACCCCGATAAATATCGAAAATCAATAATCGAAAAAATCGGGTTATAAAAGAAGTGGTCCGATTTTAATCAAATTTCATACACTCATAGACAAAGACATAAGAAACGATATTCAGAAGTTTCAAGGTTGCTGTTTTTACAATAGTGCAGAAAATTGATAATATATATATATATATATATATATATATATATATATATATATATATATAAAAGCCAAGATGTTTGTGTGCGTGTCTGTTTATCTCTCTGTATGTCCTTTATACAAACCCGCAATATTTATCCGATTCTCACCAAACTTCACACAGATATTCTTTAGGCTGAGTCTTAGCTCAGGACACTGGATTAGTTTTAACGCTTTCATTAAACCCGAGCAACGCCGGGCTATACTGCTAGTTATATATATGAAAGAGACACTGCTTTTAAATCTTTTATCTGGCAATTTTCCAATTTGGTACAAGATATTTATGCGAGTGCTGGTGCGTTAACGGTTATTGCTGAAAGAGTTTACGAAGCTTTAGTTAAGAAAGGTGAAGCTCTGGTTGTTTCTTTGGATATCTTGAAGTCATTTGACAGTGTTTGGTATAACCAGCTTCTTCACAAGAATATGGCTATGGTACCTTTCTTTTTTTATAATCGTGTCACCCCAAGCAAGGCATTTTACTGCCACTGTTGTGCAGGGGGTTACACAGGAGGAATGTTGAGAAGTAAGAGGTTGCAGGGGGTGTCAGGAAGAGAGTAGGAGAGGGAAGAGATTACTGTGAGTTGGGTGGATGTAGAAAAGCATGAGAGAGAGGATGTAAGTTAGTGAGACAGGAGATGACTATTGACTTTACATTTAAATTCTTGGAGATTGTAACTGTCAGGAAAGCTCTGAATATGATAAGTATCTCACCCTGTAGGGTCTTCTTTAAGATAAGCAAAATGACTTTTGCTTCTCTAGATCAATTGCTGATGTATTGATAATTATTGCCAAAAGAGTTTATCAAGCTTTAGATAAGAATGGTGAAGCTTAGGCTGTTGTTTTGAATATCTCGAATGCCTTTGACAGGGTTTGGCGTATTCGTCTTCTTCACAAGTTGAAAGGTTATGGTATTTCTTGCTGATATTTTGAACTGATTCAGTCTTTCTTATCGACTCGCAAAATGAATGTTGTCTTGAACGGCCACTCTTCTAGATCCTATTTATTAATGTAGGCGCCCTCTTCATTGGACTTACGTTGTCCTTAATTTCCATCATTGATCTTCCTTATGACATCAGTTCTTAATTTGGTATCTATGCTGATGACACAACCATTTATTTCTGTCGTAAGTCCTATTGGTTTGATAAGGTCTATGATTTACATTTTGTTGTTGTTAACTGGGGCAAGGAATGGCTTGTCAATTTTAACGCTTCAGAAATGAAACTGCTCTCTGGTAATCATCTGAGAGAACCCGTTTAGCTTTTCATCAACATGGCAGCTGTTAACCTCCAGCAGAATGAGTCATTGAGCCTTCTCCGACTAACGTTTTTCGCTGACAGGAAATGGAATAATTATATTGAATCAAATGCTAGGTTCGTTGCTAGGAAAGTTGGTTCACGGTGCCAAACTAGACAGTTTTTTTCGCCTGAATCTGTCGTACGTTTATAAGTCTACCATTCGTTCTTACTTTAAATGTTTCTGTCAAAATTTGGTATGACTTTAGAAATTTTCTCAACTTTCAGTGGCCCGCATATGGTAAGATTGAATTTTCTGCTAATTTATTCTACCATATTTGTTTTTATTCATTTAATTTTGGGACTAAATTCTACTAAATTGTTGGTTTAAAGGCCGTTTCGACTTTTACTAAGTTGAAACTTAGTAAAAAAAAAAAAAAATTATTTTATTTTCACGTCTATTGAACAGGTGAAGAGGCTCATCCCTTGTTTTCTGTTTAGGATGCGGTTTCCGGTTTTCTCTTTTCCAATCTTTTCACTCTTACGTAGCCCCCTGCGCATCAGTGGCGTTTTCGCCTTGCTTGGGGTGATATGATTAAAAAAAATGTTCTGGTACTCCTGCTATATAAGAGATTTTTGATAAAATCCAAAGACGAATCTGCAATATTATTAGTCCTGACATCTCGGCCTCATTAACTTTCCAACCACCGTAATGTAGCTTCTTTTATCTTTTCTATAAATACTTTCATGGTAATTGTTTTTATGAACTTTCCTCTATAGTACCAACAATTTATGAATTTAACTGCAGTACTACATTGGCGGTAAGGTATATATCTTATTACAGTTGAAATGACCAGATGAGACAGTAAGTTCTATTCTATCAGTTTCTTCTATCGCACTTCTCACTTGTGGAACTCTCTTCCGGCTTATTGGTTCCCAGTCAACTGCGATTTTCAAAAATTTAAATGCAAAGTTAATCATTATCTTTTGTCTTCTTAATTATTGTTAATGTGTTATTATCTGTCTTTCTTCCCTTTCTCTCTTCTATAAATATTTTCATGGCTTCTGCTCTAACGAACTTAGGTCACTGGTACCCTCTCCTCAAGAAGTTACTCGTGCAACCAGACTGGCAACAAGGTCTCACCCATTTACAGTCAGATCAACAAATTTCAGGCAACAATTCTACTCCTTCAGCTTCTTTTCTCGCGCTTCCCGCCTGTGGAACTTCCTTGCATATACTTGCTTTCCTGACGGCTATAACCTCCAGGAATTTAAATGCAAAGTCAATTCTCATCTCTTAGTCGCTTAACTCCAGCCCTTTCTACATCACCCCGTGTATCTTGTTCTTTTCTTTTCTCTCTACCTTTGCAACTGTCTTCACTCCTGTGTTCACATTTTTCTCTTGCCCTTTCTCTTTCACCCCATGTAGCTGGTTCGTCTTGTATTCACCCCACTTCTGCTTAAAACTTTAACTCCCTTATGTACCCCCCCCCCTGCACATCAGTTTTGGTACCGCCTTGTTTGGGGTGAAATGATAAAAAAATAAATGATTTACTGATAGTCACTAACACTCAGTAACTCCTTTCATTTTAGTGGCTTTATTGCTTTGCTTGGGGCGAAATGAATAAAAAAAGAAGAAAATATTTTCAGGAATCACGATAACGAATCACGCTCAATTTGCACCTAGGTCTCTTTCAAGAGATTAAAATATACAATCAATTTTGATGATCATCACGACACAAATTCTTTAACTCATTTGGATCGTATGGTCACCATAGCAGCAGTTGTACATCTTGGGCGAGGTAGCCTGACGGAGCCCATCACTTTTTAGACTGTTTCTGGATTTAGAGTTTTCTCCAACTCATAACAACAGAATCCAGTCTGCCTAACTGTTTAATCTATAGCGGGGATAAGATGGATTCATGCATTTTACAAGTGCATTAGCGCGAAGTAGACAAAACGGAATCGAGCGGAAATTGAATCCACTTTCCGCGTCGATAACCGTTATACAACAATGATAGGAAACACAAATTTGGAAACAGTTTAATCTTTCTCCCGCTAAAAGAAATGAATTCGACTTTATACCTATTCATAACGGAAAATGTTATTTACGAAGGGATGCTGAAAAGTTCTCAACTCATAAATATGGCCTTAAATTTCAGCACCTATTATATTATGGTTTAAAATAAATAGTTTCACTGAACTGAGTCAAGAACCTTTCAGCACTTATAGTATTATGGTTTAAAATAAACGGTTCTGCTTGACTTTCAAGTTATTGCATATCTGTACCATGTTCCAAAATGTTTAAGAATCACCAATTTGTGCAAGTATAATTTAAACCATAAAAAAGAAGGAAAAATAAATAAAAGAAAGAAAAAAAGAGAGATAGAAAGAAAGAAGGGAAATGAAAGAAAGAAAGAAAGAAAGAAAGAAAGAGAAACGAAAGAAAGAAAGAAGGGAAAAGAAAGAAAGAAAAAAGAAAGAAAGGAGGAGAAATGAAAAACAGAAAGAAAGAATGAAATAAAAAAGAATGAAATAAAGAAAGAATGAAATAGAGAAGTTAAGAAAGAAAAAAAGTAATGTAGAAAGAAAGGATGAAGATAACCACAAGTAAAGATAGAAAGAAAGAAAAGGATGAAGGATAGAAGAAAATAGGAAGAGTAGGAAGAATTGAAAATCATCATCACATGGTTGCACATAAATACATACATTCAGACAAGTGCGTGCAAACATACATATAGACCATGTGATACATACAGATAAATTCAGTCAGTACAACAGAGACATCATCACAAACTTGTTCAGAGGCTAGTGTATGTTTGTGTTTTTTTTTTGTGTGTGCGTGTTAGCTGGGGTTACTTATTGCATAAAATGGTTACGTATTTCCCACGGGCACACCATGAGTTAATGTTCAAACCGAAGTAAAAATCAAGATTTCAAATGCTGATTTTCTATGCAGGTAAGTCAATACAAACATTTTGAAAATTGTTGCAACACAAACTTAACATTTACATTTCGTTCCATTCTGTTTTGTGGCAAGCTTAGAAAATTATCTATCTATCTATCTATCTATCTATCTATCTATCTATCTATCTATGATCACTATCTTTTTTTTACTATCGAGCTCTTCAATGCAGAAGGTTACTGATTGAGGTTTTATAAACGTAAGAGGAGCAATTAAGATCAGATTATTATAATATAGAGGACAGATAACGGTTGACCCTAAACGTGAAGATAATTAGATTATAGTGATCGGGAAAGCATAATTTCAGAAGACCTTGCCACTAGTCTATCTATCTATTTGAGTGAGTAAATGAAGGTGCAGTTTTGTGTGTACGCGTGTGTGTTATAAAGACGTCTCATACTCACAGTTAAAATTTCATACAAAAGCAAGATACACATCTTTAATTCTATAAAAACGCACATATACCCAAGTCTGTGTCTGTGTACAGTAAACGGATACACAGTTACTGACACGCCCTTGTACAAACTCCACGATCATGTGCACCATCGTACACACGTGCTTGTTGTCTGCTTTGTCCCAATTCCCCAACTTTTACAACAGATAAACTTTGTCGCAGTGAAACAGAGGCTCAGATATCATGTCCACGTGACACGCATCACTCTAATGACCATTTACAAAGTTAAAAACAAAACTCCCTGCTCTTCAGAACATTCTAGAAAGAAAAAAAAATCAATGGAAAAATAGAATAAAAAATAGGAAAAGCTGTGAGTGTTTTATTTAAACAAATATATTTTAAGACTCTGTATCCTGGGATGAGAAGATTTCATTATCTACATAATTTCGAGACGAACTCTTTTCCTAATCTTTGTTGTTTTTTATAACTATATTTCGGCATTTGTGCTCACCGGCCTTCATCCGGTGCTTGTCGATCCGTGTAACCTTTTCGAACTGAACCCTTTATTTAGTAGATTGTTCTCCTGATGAAGGATTGAAAGCACAACAGTCGAAATGTGATAATAAATACAAAGATGAGGATAAATGTCCGTGTGTTAATAATCGGAAAAGTTTTGTTCTTATTGATTAAGATTAGGTTAGCTCTGGTCCAAAGCGATAAATTTAGTACCTAGTAAAGCATAGGTGTTCATTGACGCTTTTTCAATTGGATGTGCCTAGATGCAATTTTCCAGAGTAAACGGAGAGCAAGCAGACACTTTTTCAAAAATGCTACAAAAAATATGTTCAGAATATTAAGATATATTAGCAACCTTGCTCAACATCTTCTATGTGTCGTGTTCTTTCAGGAAATTGATGATCATGGTTCTCCAGAACTTTTGTAGTTCTTAATAAATTTAGTGTTTTTGTTATCTCTCTTAAATTTGATAGGTAGGTTATGCGTTGCTTTCCTCTGTTCCTCTTCATTCTGTCCTGTGAGTATCTGATTTTCCAAGCCCTCTTTCCTCCTTATTTGCCCTAGGAATTTCAACTTTCTATCCTGATGTTAAGTATAAATGTCCTTTTTGTTTCCATGTTCAGTCCATGGTATTCTCAGTACCACATTTCTGTTGTTTCAAGTGTCTTTATTTTTGGAAAGATTGACCAGCATTCACTGCTATATAGAAGGACTGATATTACACAACTGTTCTGTACTCTTTTCTTTGTTTCTTTTGAACTTTTCTGTTTCTTGATACTTTGCTTAGTTTTTGGAATGCATCTTCCGCTATGCCGTCTTCGGATTTCACTGTCGCACTTTCCGCCTTCTTTTAAAACACTAAGTTAAGTTGTTTTCCGCCGTATTTAAAATGTGGTGACAGCTTGACAGATACGTGATAAGTGTATATGTTGGACAATATCAGCGAAGATGAATAAAAAACTGGAAGTAGCGAAATATCATGGCCCGAGCATGTGAGCAATGATGAGGTGTTGGAAACAAAAAGAAAATTAATATTAATCATCAAGAAGAGGCAACTGAATTTCCTGGGACATGCAATGAAGAAGGAGGGCTTGGAGAACCTGATATTGACAGGCCAGATAGAAAGGAAAAAGAGACAGAGGATAACATATCTGAAGGGCCTGAGAAGGTGGATGACAGAACGGGGGTTGCGTGGTGTAACAGGAGAAAGCGTGCTAAGAGGCATAAGGAGATATGGAAAGCCATGATCACCTATGTCCTGAAAGGATAGGGCACATAGAAGAATAATACATATGCCAACTGTTTATAAGAAATTATAATATGAATATAAAGTGGGGGATCAAATCTATATTATAATCAATATATAAACTGATCCCTCATTTTGTGGCCATGCTAGTTTCTATACATTTATATTCTAGATTTATGGGCTTGAGCTAGTGGATGACGGAACGAGGGTTTCATGGTGTAACAGGAGAAAGCGTGTTAAGAGCCACCAGGGATAGGGAGATGTGGAAAGCTATGATCGCCTACGTCCTGAAAGAACATAGAATAAGAAGGAGTCTTGTTCGACTTTGGTGTCTCCAATTAGTAATGTGCATGTTGAACTGTTCCTGATGCTAACAACCACGAACGTCAGTGAATAAAAATAATTTGTTTTTATTATTTTATGAGAACATAAATTTGAAATTATATAAAACATTTGTAATACATCCTTATTTTTTTATGAAACGTAAGTATAAACGTGAATATATGATAGGGATCTGTGAGCCAAGAGGTGCAAAAGAACTGTTTGCTCCACTCCAGCAGATGGTTATTGCTTATTCCTGTTATACCTAAACAAATATGTTTAAAACTAAAGATAATTTGATTTTGTTACTAGTTCATATTTACTAAACTTACCTTAGTCATGATAAAAAGTTACAAATGAATGACACTTGATGAGGATCGAACCTACTACTCAAAGGAAGACTTCAAGACCAGTTTGCTAACTCCAGCTCCGCAATGACATACCCAAGTTATTTGTAAAGTTGTGTTTCTCGCACAAACATAATCAATCAGTTAATTGCCATATGTAATACACGATTGGGTGATCATGTCTCTTTGGATCCGTGACTGACTAGACAGAAGGTTTTCCCGCAGAGAGTTTCCATTTCTGCACTAGACTGGTTACCAACCAAGGCTATAATACTCAGTCTGTTCTGCTACTCAGACCACAGCTGGAGAATTAATGATGGATTAATTCCTTTCTCAAGATATTTACGCGTAAGTAAATGCAAGGAATTCAACTGGAATTCGAACTCAGCTCTCTGATTTCTCAAACCGAGTCGATATCCATTACACCACAACGCCCAACTAAGATAATTGAAAAAAATCATATCGTTTTTCCTCTTTTTTATTTATTTCTTGTTTTTAATCGTATCAGCCGGAACAAGGCGGTAACGCCACTGATGTGCAGGGGGGCTACATAAGAGTAACAAGATTAGAGGGCTACATAAGAGTAAAAAGATTAGATAGGAGGACGTTAAAGAGAAAGACGAACGAGTTAGAAAGGAGCAAGAGAAGGATAGGAATACAGGTGTGATGACAGTTGCAAAGGTGGAGAGAAAGGAAAGGATACACAGGGGAGTGTAGAAAGAACTAGAGTTAAGCGGTTAAGAGATGAGTATTGACATTGCATTTAAATTCCTGGATATTGTAGCCGTCAGGAAAGCAAGGATACGGAAGCGAGTTCCACAGGTGGGAAATACGAGAAAAGAAGCTGAGGAGTAGAATTGTCTTCTGCATTTGGTTGATCTAACTATGAATGGATGAGACCCAGTTGCCAGTCTGGTTGCACCAGTAAACACCTGTTGCAAGGGCACCAATGACTTAAGTTGGTTGGAGCAGAAGCCATGAAAGTATTTATAGACCAGACAGAGAGAAGCCACATCCGGTCGGTGGGGAAGTGGCTGGAGTCGAGCCGATTGGAGGATTGGCAATATTTTGCCGTATTATAAACCTTTCTAAAAGGCAACGATTGCATCTTTTCTCATCTCCATTATATATTCTCTCTCTCTCTATCACTTTCCACGATATTTCTGATTTTCTGTTCTTTTATTTATCAATAATACTTTGAGTGTGCTGTATTTCGATGACTGACATTATTTAAACTAAAGTTGTAGTTAGAAAATCTTTGTTTCCACTCTCTTCCTCCCGAACCAATATTGTACTTTAATTAGTTATCGTGTTTAATATTAACTCTCTATATTATATTATTAATTAAACATTTACCATTTAGAGGACATTTATTTACATTTTGGCAGTATTATTTCTCTTAATAAATTTATTGATATTGTTATTTTTGTCAATGTTATATTTATCCAATAAATTTATATTACGCTTAGATATCAACTTCTTCCTATTCTTAATCAACTATAGGTTATTTGTAAGTTATTTCTATTGAATATAATCCTTAGTGTTGAATAACTTTTGAAATTTTAAGGGAGGTCCTTGCTATGTTTGTTTTTATGTTGTGACTGTAAGAGTTGTTAAACCATGACACGTTACAGCGTATCTTTCGTATTCCTTATATGTTTACTACTTTGTATTCCAGATTTACTGTAGGTTTACTGTTTTCCAGGGCTTTTAAATATCTCACTGTCGCTTTGTTGAAAACGCCTTTATTGCTCCAGTTGGTAACATCGGGCAGTCAGGAAAAACGATATAAGTTTTTAACAAGCGATCTCTCTCCTTCCTTTCTCTCACACATACAGACATGTATATTTTAGTTATATATTAAGATTAATCTATCATAAAGCATTGTGAAGAACAAAACCACGATACTAATCAATTCGTCTGCGTAAGTGATGTACTAATTACTGTACGGGGGTGAGATTGAAAGTTATTTTTAAGCATAGCTTCGTCTAACACAGTGGTACGTAAATAGGGCACCCAGTAAAGATAGATCTTACTTCACAACTGAATTGTTTCTGAAGATGAGTTTGACAATCATCACAACTGGCTAAGCACCTTCTATGTGTGTGTATGGATATTTACCCTACTCCTCCACTGGAGCGAGATGTGACACAAGGTCTTTTTTAACGTGGGGAGCCTGAATGTGTAAGGACGGGCGAAGGAACAAAAATTCCCCGCGCTGGCCTCGGTGACGAGCACCTGGTCCACCCCTCTGGTGCAATGGGGTGGCGCGGCCTCCGGACACTGTTCCCCGGGGCCGGGCATCTACTCAGTGTGATTTTTCTCAGATGCTTCTCTGTCCTCGGACAGAGCTACAACTGAGTCACCCTCTGTCTTCGAGGACAGAGACGCAACTGAGAGATGATTTGGATCCCTACCTGATTTACATCAGGTAAGTATGTGTGTGTATGCATGTACGCATGTATGTACTTATACAGTATATATATATATATATATATATATATATATATATATATATATATATTTATATATATATATATATTAGAGAAAATTTTCAAAATTCAAAGGTGTCGGATGTACATTTCGACATAGGATCTCTAATAGAGACTCTACGTCACGTCAGCGACATTGTTTTTCCAAATGGCGAAGGCCCTGGGTTAGAGTGTGGAGGGGTTTTAGGTTAACAACGGTCACAAAGTGGAAAAGGACAGAGCTGGTAGTCGCGGGGTTACAGGGTGTTGAAATGGTATATTTAGGAAGGGGAGGAATAGGAGTTCATATTTTATAAAAATAGACAACTAAATGAGTTAAATTACTTTTTAAAGTTAAGATTTTGGGCTGTTTGAAGAGGTGTATTTAGGCGATAAGGAATGGGTTTCAATATAAGATTTTAAAATTTTTTATTTACGTTTATTTGATTAAACCTTTTAGGTAGAAGCGAGCTAAATGCCAATTACAGGAAGTTATCAGTTTAAAAATTATTAGGGAAAAATATTAGAGAAAAAATATTAGAGAAAAAAAAATATAAATATATGTGTTAACCAAGGAAAAAGGGGTTTAGTAAAAGAATCCATATTTTCTAAAGATAGGCAATTAAAGGAGCTTGGGATAGGAAGGGAGGGGGTTAAAATACTTTTTAAGGTTAACGTTTAGGGTAAAATTAAGATTAAAACTTAAATTGAATCCTTTTAATTTATATTCTAACATCTATTCGACGGGGATTTAAATTCTAAATTTAAGTATTCGAAAAATTTGCCTTATGGAGGCACTTACTGATGAATTCCCTCCTAAGATTCAGTAGCCGGTGTTGGTGGGGGTATTTTAATATTGAAATTTTTTCCAGTAAACATAGACAGCACCTATCACGAAAATTCCTCGGAATACGGGCTGAACCTTCCAGCTAATTTCAGGATATATATATATATATATATATATATATATATATATATATATATATATATATATGCCACCAAGCATAGGGAGATGTGGAAAGCCATGATCACCTACGTCCTGAAAGGATAGGGCACATAGAAGAAGAATACATATGCCAACTGTTTATAAGAAATTATAATGTAGATATACAGTGGGGGATCAAATCTGTATTATAATTAATATAAACCGATCCCTCATTTTGTGACACCATTAGAAAGTGCCTAAAAACCACGCCCTACAGGTTGACACAAATTTTGTAAGTGAAACTAGATAAACGGAATTGTTTGTAAGCTGTCAATAATTTTACTAAAATCTCCATGATCGAGGCTTTAAGTATACCATCATTTTTTCAAATTGCTAATCATGCTAGATTACGGTCTTTCTCCCAGAAACTGTAAGGTCTTGAACAAACATAAATGTGTTTGAGCAGGCGTATACAACAGAGATTGGCTAGCCGCCCTAGCAATGTGTTCGTAAAACGACTAACTAGCCATTATATATGATACGTTGATTTAGGATTAAAAATGTTGTCTATATAGATCTTGAAATACCCCCGGCAGTATTCACGGTCTTGTATAGCAGCCATTACTTCTCCCCTCCTTATCCTCCTGATACCGTTAATGACATCAGGGAAGGTTAGTTTTTTCTCCCGCCCTGGAGTTGAGATTTCCAGAGGTTGAGTGATGAGATAACCTCATTCTCTGTTCTATAACAGTGGCTCACAAACTTGACTTACCTTTCCGAGAGTTCACAAGGTAAAAGACAGGACATAACTTGCCATATATCATTTTTCTGGTATTTTACTCATCGAAGAAATCTTGGGTAGGTAACAGCTAATCTTTTCTCAAGTTAGTCTGACATGATTCATGATTCATAGTCATACGAGATTATTGACTCCACTTTGGCTCAAAATATACCTTAAGCTCAATCCTGAGGTCATATGACCACAATGTTTGCATGTCATTTGAGGTAGTCTAAGCCATAGCTTTTCTAATATTAAAATCTTTTTCAGAAGCTGATTGATTGGTTGATTTTATTTAGCGGCATATCAATCTCTATAGGTTATTTAATACCGAATTCTAAATATTTTGTACGTAATTTTATACTTTCAAAGTAAAGGCATGTTTTCTTAGACAGATAGTTTGTAGATCATAAAATTTATTGTCGATAATTTTACTATAAAAATTTATTTTTATATTTTTTTTTCTAGTGTTGAATTGTCATTTTGCTATAAAATCTATTGTTGCTCGTTTTTACTGTCGATTTTTGTTTGGAGATCCACTATTTGTCCATAGCTGTGACCCTAAAACGTGTTTCCACCTTGAGTCGGAGTGAACCTGAGACATAAAGCAGTTAAGAGGTGGTCCCACGCTCATCAAATCCGTCAATATCCTGATTAGATACCCTGATGCCAGATGTAGTTTATCGTCATAAACTAAGCCGACTATCTTAGTAAGGATCGAACTGTAACTGTAAGCTAGCTAGTCTTGCAGATCTTTACTTCTTTAGTAGGGTTATTTCACTACTGAGTGTTTCATGCTTGTGATCTTGTGCCTGACTAATCTAATCTAAGTAAAGATCAGTAGTAACATTTTACGTTCGTTTTTCTCCTTCTTAAGAAAAACGATTTTTCGTATCAATTGTCAATCTAAACTTATTTATAAATGGAACTTTGTCTGTGTGTGTGTGTCCGTTACCTATAGACTCAGAAACGGCTGAACCGATTTTCTTGAAAATTTACACAGTTGTACTATAAGCATCTGCAAGTTTTCCTCGCTAGGTTTTGTGTCGAGGTACTCCCGATAAATATCGAAAATTGATAATCGAATAAATCGGATTATAGGAGTAGTACTATTTTAATCAAATTTGATACACTCATAGACAAAAACATAAGAAACGATATTCAGAATTTTCAAGGTTGCAGTTCTTACAATAGTGCAGAAATATATGTATATAAGGCAAGATATATATATATATATATAAGGCAAGATGTTTGTATGTATGTGTTTATCTGTTTGTATGTCCTTTATACAAACCCACAATTTTTATCCGATTCTCACCAAACTTCACACCAATATTCTTTAGGCTGAGTCTGAGCTCCAGGACCATTGATTAGTTTTAAAGCTTTCATTATACCCGAGCAACGCCGGGCTATACTGCTAATTATAAAAAAGTATACCTATTGGATAACAGTTCTTGTTTGTCTTATATTAACTCTTTTTTTTTTGGTAAGATCTGATATTATCTTGCGAAATAAATTATCGAATAATATAGTCCCTCTTTTTATTTGGAGTTTATTCTAAGATTCTAGCCAGTATACGAAACTGTGAATAATACGGAAATCTGTATTTATTTTACTTTTCTTTATAAACATAATTATGATAAATTCTAGTTTATAAATTAGGCACAATACGAAATTAACAACAACTACTAATAAAATAGTCAGTCAGTTAGTTAAGTGCCATACGTAATACACACTTTGGGCAATCATGTCTCGAAAGAGACATGACTGACTGGGCAGAAGATTATCCCGCAATAGGTTATCATTGCTTTCTGCGGTAGACTGGTTGCCAGCCAAGGCTATAGAACCCAATATGGCCTGTTATTTAACCCATAACTGGAAGGAAGAGATTGATTAATACCTTTCCCAAGGGTATTTATGCGTCGGTGAATGCAAGGAATTCAACTGGAATTCGAACTCGGAAACTCGGTGTTGCGTTCCGAGTCGATATCCACTGCCCACAACGCATAAAATAGAACCAATATAATAATACTGCTGTACTCAAGTCATCAAAATGATGGAAATTGTTAGAAAGTTTTAATATCGAAATGCAATGAAACAAAATTTGGAAAACAATGCATTAAAGTCCAGCGAAGACCAGAATTCACAACTAAAATAGAGGCCAATAAATCAATCAATTAATCTGTTCTCTTTATATTTTTCGACGGCAAATGATACCCTATGATTCATTGATTACTCTTGGCATTATATAAATTATTTTTCCTCAATATCTTTTTATGCTAAGAACTTTGTGTTTAATATAACAGTGACTGTAAACTTTTTATTTACTAATGAGTTTGTGAAAGCTTCAATAAGTATATCTTAGATCCAATTATTTTAAATAGAGAATATCTTTTTTTTCGTCCGACAGACAATATCACTGCGCGCGCACACAGAAACCGCCTCACATTTACATATGATGAATATAAAAAAGTGTGCATTTGTTGTAATGTCGCAGTTCAATAATGAAGAGCAGCTAAAGGTGTAGAAGATTTACCAATATAGTGAAGAGGCGGTCACCAATATGTTGGCGTTCCTTAACAAATAATGGAAATATCTGAGCAATTTTACAATTACTTTAGATTTGATGAGTCATTCACAGAGCCCAAAGATGACTTTAGTTTGCAATCCTTTTTATAAAATAGAGTTAAAGTAGGCGTGACAACAATGATTGATAAGGACAGCTCTTTTTCTGTTCCAAGATCTGTTAGAGCGATGATGCACTAGTGTCTGCTATTTCAAAACACTTTTAAAATCGACACTTAGTTTCGGCTCTACATAGGGTAGAGTTCCATAATAGTGAAGATGTGCGTGTATATTTTCACACACGAATATACACACGCAAATATACAGACTTACGTTTTAATGTTATATCCATAAACGATGCAGGCAATAATTTTACCAATGCTATAAAAACGGTCAAATTTAAAAAAATGAAGAGGAAATTGGTCAAAAGAATATACATGGTAATGTGAAAAAATAATAGAAACCGCTGACCGGTTTTCATAACTCTCTCATCAGATCTCTATCGAGAAATTAAAATGCTGTTCATAGGTATGGAAATGTATTTTTTTGTAAAGTGGTATCTATATTTTCAGACACGGAATATGCTGAACTTGTAATATGTGATCTCTGGTATAAAAACGAATTGCGATTTGATGAAAATTTTTTATCACTTTAATCTTTATATTTAGTGGATACCAATATTTGAATAGACGTCCAGTTTATTTATTGAACAGTATATTTATTTTTGCCTACCGGCCTGAATACTCAAAAAATCTCATTAAAGAAAAAGATGTGGCCTTATTTGTTTGCTAACGTCTTTCGTGGCCAGGTTGGTCTAAAGAACATCGGATCTAATGACAGTTCCTCTTGCAAAGGGAGACGCAAGTTCGAATCCTGCTGGAGGGCGCAACTTTTTGTTTAATAAGATTTCTCGAATATTCAGGTTTGTAAGCGAAAATAAACATATTGTTTAATAAAAAGTCTTACGCAAAAAATATTTGCTTATCTATGGGAATCTACAAAAATAGCGTTCCCCTCCGATCAGCGCTTCGTCCTGTCTGCAAATCTAACATACATTTTTCCCTCCTCTTTCTTTTTTTCTCTACCCACCTACCAGCTTTTCTTCTTTCCTTTTCTTTTTTCTTTCTTTCCCACTTCCTTTCTTTCATCTTTTTTTTTTCTTTCTTTACGCTACGCTTTTCTTTTCGCATGTTTATTCCGGTTTCTTTACCCACACACTTACTCAAATACATTTTTGAATAGTCTATAATATTAAAGATCGCTAATGAAGCGAATTAATTTCACCGAAATGATCATACAATCCTCTAAATTTTTAACTTTTATATGTAAAAAAATATATATTGGCTCTGTAAATAAATAATTTTAAATACATTGAGCTCAGTTTTAATTTTTAATTTTTAACAATACTAAGACCTCTTTTGGGATTTTACCATCAAGCCGCATCCATATATATATTGTTTTTCTTTAATCCGAAGTGGAAGAGTAGGAAGGTAAATTCCAAGAACCTGATCCTAATCAATATTAAAAAAATTTAACATTAAAACGTGATGCAGGCAGAGAGCTCAATGTATTAAGAATACAGAGCCAATATAAATTAGAGAAAACTTTCAAAATTCAAAGGTGTCGGATGTACATTTCGACATAGGATCTCTTATAGAGATTCTACGTCACGTCAGCGACATTGTTTTTTCCAAATGGCGAAGGCCCTGGGGTAGAGTGTGGAGGGGTTTTAGGTTAACAACGGTTACAAAGTAGAAAAGGACAGAGCTGGTTGTCGCGGGGTTACAGGGTATTGAAACGGTATATTTAGGAAGGGGAGGAATAGGAGTTCATATTTTATAAAGATAGAAAACTAAATGAGTTAAATTACTTTTTAAAGTTAAGATTTTGGGCTGCCTGAAGAGGTGCATCCAGGCGAGAAGGAATGGGTTTCAACACAAGATTTCAAAAAATTTTATTTACGTTTATTTGATTAAACCTTTCAGGTAGAAGCGAGCCAAATGCCAACTACAGGTAGTTATCAGTTTAAAAATCACCAGAGAAAAATATTAGAGAAAAAAATATTAGAGCAAAAAAAATATATATATACATATATGTGTTAACCAAGGAAAAAGGGGTTCAGTAAAAGAATCCATATTCTCTAAAGATAGGCAATTAAAGGAGCTTGGGACAGGAAGGTAGGGGGGCTAAAATACTCCTCAAGGCCAACGTTAGGGTAAAATTAAGATTAAAACTCAAATTGAATCTTTTTAATTTACACTCCAACATCCAGTCAACGGGGATTCAAATTATAAACTCAAGTATTCGAAAAATTTGCCCAGTGGCGGCACCAACTGATGAACTCCCTCCTAAGACTCAGCAGTAAACATAGACAGCACCTATCATGAAAATTCCTCGGAATACGGGCTGAACCCACTAGCCTCCAGCTAACCTCATGATCCAGCCCTTCCTCCTTCATTTATCAGAATGTCCGCGAAAGGGCTGTCTGGTACCTCTGACCGGGATTCTCTGTTTGAAAGGACCGGCGGACATAACGATATAGGTCCGGAAGTCGTTTTTTTTTTGTTAGATGGAGAAATGCGGGCCTCACAAATCACCTGGGTGGACTTGCACCTTCCCTCCACCGTCCACAGAATTACAGTTGCATTCGTTTAGAATTCCGGACCTAGATTCAGCATTGCGCAAGTTCACCAGAATACTCCTATTATGGGAACTAATAAGGCTGTCCATATTCGGGGTGCAAGAATAATTAATTTTAAGGGTGTACCTATTAAAAATTTTCCGTAGAGGGTTACTGTTATTAAAATTTTTGTCTATTGAGAAAATATTTACCAATATTGATGCTAGTTTGTTTACAATAACGGGGGTTAAACAAAATTATCTTTCTTTTTCTACAGTTTTCTTTATTTGTATTTTTGGATGATTCGGAGTCTATTGTAGGTTTATTATATGTTAACTTGTTCTTATATCCGCTTTTTGAAGGGCCTTATTGTAAATATTTTTACTTGCGTTGAAGGTTTTAATGTTGGATGATAATTGGTTGATTCTATTATTCACTATATTGGGTATCTGTTTTATAATATTTTTGGGGTGGTTGGATGAAATATTAATATAAGTGGGGGAACTATTTTCTTTGAGAAATGGTTGGTAGGATCCATCATTTAAGTTAAGGGTGATGTCTAGATAGTTCACAATTTTAAGATTAGAGGTGACTTCGACTTTAAAACCGAGGTACTTCAGGGCTCTAATTATTTTTTTGTGTATCCTATTTGTGTAGGGCCCATTGGAATTAGGGATAATTATTAATCCATCATATATATATATATATATTTATCCTGGCCAGAAGCAAGTGGATGTGTCTAGCCACACTGATGAGCTGTGATACAGCGAAACAGGCTTGTATGTGGATGACTATATATATATATATATATAGTCAGACCTGTTTCGCTGTATCATAGCTCATCAGTATGGTTAGACATCCGATTGCTTCTAACCAGGATTGAAACCCGACCGAATTGACATTAGACAGCGATTCTAACTTTAAGTTATGGGCGCTCGGTGGAGGAAGGCGGATTTTAGCGTGTTATATACACAATATAAACACACGTCATTAACCGAGAGTGTTTAAATTCATTACTGAATGAACAATGCGTAAATGCGTGATCAGCTACTGTTTATAAAGCCTAACATTTCTCCATATAGAATATATATATATATATATATATATATATAGAGAGAGAGAGAGAGAGGGAGAGAGAGAGAGAGAGAGAGGGTTCGATGAATAAAAAATCGTCTGAATTAGACAAAAATGAAAATAATACTGATATCTAATTTTTTTTACCAAAATATACACAAAAATATCTTGAAATATGGAAAAGCAAATTTATTGAATAAAATCGCCATTGGCTACAACCATGGCTC
This sequence comes from Ascarosepion bandense, assembly GCA_037127315.1. NCBI lineage: Eukaryota > Metazoa > Mollusca > Cephalopoda > Sepiida > Sepiidae > Ascarosepion > Ascarosepion bandense. The sequence goes on from JBBBDQ010001546.1 coordinate 275,702, forward strand.
CAGACTATTTCAAAATCTTCTACATCTCTTTTGAACGGTCTTCTTGTTTAAGTTAGTGAATCCTGCTATAATCATTAACTATAGTTCATCTTTGTTCTTACAAGTTTTGTTGGTCTCTCGCTTAACTGGGCGGCTTCCTCACTCCGAAACAAGGACAAAAGTTCATATAAGCGTCTGTCTGCAAATTCTTAATGAGTTATTAAGTTTAAAGAATGTTTTCGGTATATGGCACTGTGTTACATATAGAATAGGTTACATTTGCCAGTCATACATATGTGGCTAGTTTGTTTTCAACGTGCCACAAATTCTGTTTCAGCAACGCAACGATAAACAGCAGCAAGGGTTGGATGACTCGGTTGTCTTCAGACTGGAAACGCAATCCGATGCAGTCGTGCAGCCTCGCGTCCATTACCATTCACGCAACCGTACGTAAAAATCATATCTCCCTGCTTACTATATGAATTTTCTGCCATTGTTAAGCGGAACACTTTTCAGTCAAGACAGTAATCCACACGTTAAACGTTAAAGACAGACTAGCCACAGATGTACACGAATGAAAATTGTATTCTAGTCTACATTGCAATACAGTACACTAAAAAACGAAGGATTTACTGATATATGTATTTTATGGACTTTTGTTTTTGTTTTGGTGTGAGGAAGCTGCCCCAAAAATGTGTAAAAGTATTTTTGACACACACACACACACACACACACACACACACACACACACACACACACACACACACATATATATATATATATATATATATATATATATATATATATATATATATATATATCGATTGAGCACTCTGAAGAAATGGTAAATTTCAAAACAGTAGCTACTCAGCACTGTTTATACATTGTTTTTCAGCAACACATTAAACACAATTGGCTACTGTCATTTGTTTACAGTGTGTATATAACACGCTAAAATATGCGTTTCTCCACTGTGCGCCTATATCTTAGAGGTAGGATTTTCGATTTTCGACTGATGTCAAATCTGTCGGGTTTCAGTCATAGCAATCTGGTCTCTAGCCGTACTGATGAGCTGTAATGCAGCGAAGCAGGACTACCTGCGGATATATATATATATGCAGTATATTATCATTCAAGCATGTTTCATTGAATAATATAGTCATATGATGTCTATATATTTTTATGAAATTCCATTTTAGTTCTCCTTGATGTAAATTTGAAATTCGTCAAGGAAGGAGACGTAGGTTTTGTTAACTCAAGTATTTTCGATACTCTTTGAGATAATCCTCAGAGGTGAATTGAGAATACAGATTCTAATCGTTGTGTTGGTGATTTTTGCAAACGCATAATTTCTTAAAACAAATTCTTGTTTCTTATGCGCTTTAAAACATATTAAAACATGCATCACTCCAGTTGAAGAAACTAAAAACGTTAGGTAAATTATTCCTCATAAACAAAGGCAAAACATCAAAACTTATCAGTATCGATGACTCACCGACGAAATCAAATCTTCATAATCCATTCGAATAATAATAATAATAATAACTATAATAAGTGGCCAAATCATCGTCTTACGAAGATATAATTTAAAAATAATTTACCAGACAACATTATTTTATTTATGGTAATTGGATTTTTGGCGATTGCCTTACTCGGTTACCCTTCTTTCATACTGTCTAAAAAATAGCTCTTTTATTGCATTCGCCATCGTACCCGGCCTTTTGGCTGGGATCAAAGTGTAGTATCTGTCCTCAGGGAGATAAACTACATTTCATCTCAATTATGTCTCTGTATTTGAGCAGATCGCAACTGAAAATATTATTGAGAAGTGCCCGGCAGTACCTCCCTCACTGCACCAAAGAAGAAAAATCGGTAGTAATATCGATGACAGCTCAACCGACGATTATGAGAGCTTTGCTATTTTGGGTACGGGTACATGCACTGACAACGATTAGTGGCTTTTCTCCTTTTCACGCGATCAAAACGGAATAGTCCATCATTTATCCAGTGTTGGCAGAGTGAAAAGTTTGTGCGAACTAACGAATTTTGGGACAAGCACGGTTATGATAAGATTCAAAAATTTACATTTATAAAAATACAGCAATCATAAACTCTGTCTGTTGAACTATAATAGTGAATGCTCATCAATAAATAAATTTGACTTCCATCAAATTAATTCTGTAGGTAAAAAAAAAAAGATCACAAAGCCTGACGTTATAGAATCATGAAAACATTACCAAATAATGGAAACCACATCACTTGAAAACTTTCGGCAGCAACAACAAATTAAATTTTTAGCACATGTAACACAAATTATAACTATAAACAAGAGATTCAGGAACGCAGTGGTTCAATGCAAAACATACCCAGGTGCCGACTGCGGAAGTGACCACGTCCCAGTCATTTGCAAACTAAAAGTGAAACTCCGAAGACTGAAGAAGCCCAGCACATCACCAAGGCTGCAATACGACACGCTAGAGGACGACCTCACCCTGCAGAAAGAATACAATAACAGCGCGAGAAAGAAATATGAAGAACAAATTGAAAAAAGGGCACTCAAAATGGGATTCACTAAAAGAAGCGATGGTGACCTCAGCGAACAACATAGCCCCAAAAGGAAATCAGACGCAGAGGAAAAAAACGAGTGGATGACCGAAGAGATCCGTCATATGATGCAAAGGAGACAAAAAATAACACCAAGACACGGAGCAGAGTACAAGAAACTTCACAGGGAGATAAGGAACAAATGCAGACAAGCCAAAGAGGAATGGCTCAACAACAAATGCGCAGAAGTAGACAGACTGAGCAGGACCAACAAAGCAGAGATGCATAAAGAGATAAGAGAACTGACAGGACAAAAAACCTGCTCCTCAACAGGATGCATAAAATCCAAGGAAGGAACAATCATATTAGAGAAAGAGGAAATACTCCAGCGATGGGAAGAATATATAAAGGATCTATTTTGCGACAAGAGAGAACAACCGAGAATACACAAGGAGATGGATGAACCGGAAATACTAAAATCCGAAGTGGAAGCTGCAATGACCAAAATGAACAGAAACAAAGCACCTGGCCCAGACGGCATAGTGATAGAGCTGCTGACAGCCTTAGAAGATAATGGCATAGAAAAAATTACCGACATAATAAACGAAATTTATAGCAGCGGAATAATACCAGACGACCTATGCAAGTCGATATTTATAGCACTGCCGAAGAAACCTGGTGCAAACGAGTGCGAACTACACAGAACTATCAGCTTAATGAGTCACATTACAAAACTGATTGTCAGAATCCTGATGAATAGAGCGAGAAGCAGAATCAGGCCAGAGATAGGGCAGGAACAGTGCGGGTTCGTTAAAGACACTGGAACAAAGAATGCCATATTCAGGATTAGGATGCTCTCTGAAAGGGCATTACAAATGAAGAAATGACTACGCATTCGACAAGATATGACACAAAGAATTGATGGAGATGCTCGGCAGCCTCGACATTTTCGGGAAAGACATAAGAATAATCAAGAATCTCTACTGGCAGCAAACGGCCTGCATACGGACAGGTAACGATCTCAGTAGATACACAAAGATAGAAAAAGGCGCAAGACAAGGATGTGTCTTTTCACCGGATCTGTTCAATCTATACAGCGAGAATATTTTGAGGACTCTTGATGACACGCTAGGATTTGTTATTGGAGGCCACAACCTGAACAACATAAGGTATGCGGACGATACAGTGCTGATTGTAGACACGGAAAGGAAACTACAAGACCTCAAACAGAAAGTAGCAGTGGAGAGTGACAAAAAGAGACTACAAATAAATTTTAAGAAAACTGAGTGCATGGTCATCAGCAAAAGATACAACCCAAAATGCCAAATACAGGTGGGAGATATCAGAATCAAGCAAGTACAAAAATTTAAGTACCTAGGAAGTGTTCTAACAGGAGATGGAAAGTGCGACACGGAGATCCGAAGGCGAGTTGGCATGGCAAAGGACGCGTTCCAGAAGATGAGCAAAATACTAACACACAGGAAAATCTCAATAGAAACAAAGAAAAGAGTGCTGGACTGCTACGTGATGTCAGTTCTTCAATACGGAGTGAATGCTGGACAATATCATCGAAAATGATGACAAAACTGGAAGCGGCCGAAATGTGGTTCTACAGAAGGATGCTACGGATATCGTGGACTGAGCATGCAAGCAACGATGAGATATTGGAAAGAATGGCAACAAAAAGGAAATTGATACTGAGCATCAGGAAGAGACAATTGAAGTTCTTGGGACACGCAATGAGGAAGGAGAGCCTGGAGAACCTGATACTGACTGGTCAGATAGAAGGAAAGAAAGACAGAGGAAGGCAGCGGATAACATATTTGCAGGGTCTGATCAGGTGGATGACGGAACGGGGGTTGCCAGGAGCAACAGGAGGAAACATACTAAGAGCCACAAGGGATAGGGAGACATGGAGAGCCATGATCGCCTACGTCCTGAAGGGACAGGGCACATAGAAGAAGAACACAAAGAGAAAATAATGCTATGATGAAGAAGCTGTGTTTCTATATTACTTTTAACAAAAGGTTGGGTAAGAAACCCCATTAGTTGTTTCTGGTCTCTTGACCAGTCAGGGAACGTCTTTAAGTAGTGAAGTTTATCATGTTGCCGGCTCCAGCAGGCCTTTTCACATCTGGGGGGGGGGGGAAACGTCATATATGAATTTTCTATTTTTAATCCAATCATGATTCAGAATTTTCCTTTTCACATCGACTTGTGAATTTTTCTTGCTCTGGGTTTTTCCAAAATTCTTTTAGTCGTTCGGATCCGATTTTGCGGGTGTGCAATTTTACTTTGTGTATTTTAGTTAGTTGATGGATGATATGGGATTTGTATTCTATAATGGAATTGAGAAAACTGTTTTATGAGTAAGATTTTATTTCAACCGACAGTAATGCTAACTACTCCGGCAATGAATTCGGAATGTTTCCTAATAAGGAAACCGTTAATCCCAACATTACCATATACACAGGGTGCGAAAGCAATTCCTCGCATATATACGTCCCAGAAATACCCCCTGATAACGATAGGTCATTAGCTAGATGAAGACACCATTGCCATTAATGTCTTACCATTATGTGGGATGCATTTCTGTCGCACCTTGTATAAAGTAGACGTGATGAATCATTTAAAATAGCTCATTTTATATCCACTTCACAAGATATTTTAAAATGAACACTCGTCAACAGTAAGCATGTCAGCAAATATACAAACCAAAATAACCACACACACACACTCACACACACGCACACATTTATTTTTCTCTCTCTCTTTCTCTCTCTCTCTCTCTCTCTATATATATATATATATATATATATATAACCTATTGACAAAAGCTAGCTAATTAAAATTATCTACTATACAAAATAAAAATCTATATTATTAGCAATCGCATAGTAAAAAATTCAAGACTGCAACAAACTAATGATGTTTACTAATTTTCTCCTCGATATTAAGAAAGTTTTCTAATAATGATAAAAATTCAAAAACCTTATGCGTTGATTACACAACTATTACATTATCTCGTAGACTAACTTACAATTTGTAAACAACTATTAAATCAGACATCACCAACTAACACAAACGCAAAAGAATTCGCTAAATCTTTATAAATAATACAAATTTATTATACTATATAAATTGTAAAAAAAATAACAACATACATTTCAAACATTTAAGAAAAAGTATGGCATTAATAAGATTTAATTCAATTTAAAAACAAACATATTAAATCTGTTTACAAGCAAACACGACACACCACAAACTACCACTTAGCGATATGACATTTAAAACTAATGCGTAACCCGATGCGAAAATAAATGTAAAACTCTAAACCTATTTTTAGTAAAAAACCATATCCTTCTTTGAAAATGGCTTATGAAAGCAGAAAGTGCTTAGAATTTGGACAACACTTGTACGACCTCGATCCTGATGTCAAACACCGAGACAGAAGGGAGGGAAAAGTCAACAAAAATAATTTGATATACTTAATAAAAATACATAACTTTCGTTGTGTAATGGAGAATAAATCCACACACACACACACACACACACACACACACACACACACACACACACACACACACACACACACACACGGGCGCTCACAAGGTATATTTAGGCAGAAAAAATGACTTTAAACTGTTTTTTAAAAGTTTAACCAAGAAAGTATTTTTCTGTTTGATTTCTATTGTCCAACGTTTAGGTTTTCTTTCAACGTTTATGTTTTTGTTCTGTTTTGTTTCAAGAACTAAATGATTGTCAGTATGGTAGACAGGATGTTGTTGTCAACAGTTTGGTATATTTTGAATGCTGAATTTAAAATTCAAATATACGTATATCATATAAGTGACTTCACGTGTAAAACAATTTTACAAATCTTGACAGCACGAGAAAGATAATTTATCAAATGTTTTACATGCATTATGATTTTAAATATTAAATATTTTATACATTTTCAAATGCCGTCTCCTGTGAAGAAATATATTCAATACGAGTTTTTTTTGTTTTTTTTTTGTTTTTTTTTTAATCATATCACCCCAAGCAAGGCGAAAACGCCACTGATGCGCAGGGGGCTACGTAAGAGTGATAAGATTGGAAAAGAGAAAAACCGGAAACCACATCCTAAACAGGAAACAAGGGATGAGCCTCTTCACCTGTTCAATAGACGTGGGTGGAGTGTGAACGGGGCGATAGTTTAGTCTATTTACTCCAATTGAAAAAAAAATTTTAAAAAAAAAGAGTGAAAAGATTGGAAAAGAGAAAAACCGGAAACCACATCCTTAACAGGAAACAAGGGATGAGCCTCTTCACCTGTTCAATAGACGTGGGTGGAGTGTGAACCGGGCGATAGTTTAGTCTATCTACTCCAATTGAAAAAAAAAATTATAAAAAAGAGTGAAAAGTTTGGAGAAGAGAAAACCGGAAACCGCATCCTTAACAGGAAAAAAGGTATAAGCCTCTTCACCTGTTCAATAGACGTGGGTGGAGTGTGAACCGGGCGATAGTTTAGTCTATCTACTCCAATTGAAAAAAAAAATTTAAAAAAAAGAGTGAAAAGATTGGAAAAGAGAAAAACCGGAAACCACATCCTAAACAGGAAACAAGGGATACATATGGAGTTGTTGACTTAGAAAAAAATCATTATTGAAAATGAAATTTTACGATTTTTAAAAAATTCTAAACGGTCCTGATCTTATTCATTTCTGGTGAATATTTTTCAGAACGAAGAAAATTTGGTTCTAATTACCAGTTCGGAATAACAAAACGATGTAAACGAACACTATCAACTATGAAAGTAATGAAAAAAAAATCAGTCATGGCTGATGTGAATTTAAATAAATTGCTGCAAGAGAGAACACGATAGCATCATTTGATGACTTGTTTCTTTTTATAATAAAAATCTAGTATTTTTAGTCTTTCCTATCAATGAGTGCTGCATAGTATTTGGGAATTATCTACTAATATTTATCTTAAGTTAATCCTTATTATTACTCGATATGTGTACGAATTATTGCTGCTCGATATGTGTATGTATTATATTTTTACTAAATTTCGATAGTAAACACGTTAACCTATGAGAGAGTTTAACGCATCTGTGACCAATTCGTTGCTTTTTGATGATTGATATTCGAGATGCAATCTCCCAAAAATCACGAGAATTTATAAACACCATTATTATTAAAAATGGAGATATTTGAATCCTCAGTTAATTGGCAATAATTAAGTTCTTTCTCTTTATGTGTCGTAGGCGATCATGGACCTCCACTTACCCCTATCTCTTGTCGCTTTTAACACTTTTTCTCTTGGTATCTCTCCCAAAACACATGCTCCAAAATCCACTTGCTCAAGCCCATCAAGTATGTCTCGCGTTGCTTCCTCTTGTCTCTCTATCCCTCTAAATGTCTCGTTAGTATTATATTCTCTAAGCCGTTCTTCCTCATTACGTATCTCAGAAACTTCAGCTGTCTCTTCCTCATGTTAAGTATAAGTTTCGTTTTTGTTTGCATCCTTTCCAAAACCTTGTCGGTGTTCGCATGTTCGGTCCATGGCATCTTCAGCATTCTACAAACTTTTTATAATAAAGGATAAATCTAAGATATCTATCTGATCTAAACTTATTTATAAATGGAACTGTGTGTGTGTGTGTGTGTGTGTGTGTGTGTGTGTGTGTCCGTTACCTATAGACTCCAAAACGGTTGAACCGATTTTCTTGAGGGTGCCTCGACACAAAACCTAGCTAAGTACACTCGCAGACGCTTATAGTACAACTGTGTAATTTTCAAGAAAATCGGTTCAGCCGTTTCGGAGTCTATAGGTAATGGACTTCACACACACAGAGACAAAGTTCCATTTATAAATCAGTTTAGATAACAAATTAAACAAAAGTAATGCAGATATACATGTAATTCTTTAAACAGCATCAATTACAACATTTAAATTTTATGTTTTACAAGCTTTAAAGATTACATCAGTCAGATGGCGTCCATTCTGCTCAATACACTGGGTTAATCGTACTATTAAGCTTAGGTCAACTCTTTCCAGCATATCGGTGGGTATATTGGCGACATCTTGACGAATGTTGTTCTTCAGGTGAGCCAGGGTATGAGGACGATCGTTGTAAACAACTTCAGGTATCCCCATAGAAAATAGTCACTGGGTGATAAATAAGGGGACCGTGCTGGCCAATGCAGATCGCTCCTCAAAGAGATGAGGTGTCCTGGAAAGTTCGGCTGCAAAACTGTTATTGACACGCGCGCTGTGTGTGCCGTGTAAAGTAAACTGGAACAAACTTTAAATTCCGCCCTCTCGAGTAAGCACCTCCCCACTATCCTCGGAGTAACCATCTCTTCATGGCACCAAATTCAAATAAACAAGTTACGCTTCTCTCCCTTCTACATATATACATGTTTGAGTGCATCGATGAAATTATTATTAGTCTGAAAAAGTTCCTTATGAGAACGAAACGCGTCACTTAGGTGTTTTATCATTTTGACATTCTATAAGAATAAAGAATTCGTAATAAGAATATATAAATGAGAACGTATAAATAAGAAATATATTAACTGAATTGTTTTTATTGCAGATTATTAAAGCTTTTTGTCAGTTAATAATCATTTACTTATTCAAGTATTTTTAATTAACCCGTAACTAGAAGGAGAGGTAGAGGTGGATTCATGCCTTTCCAAATGATATTTGCATGTAAGTGAATATAATAAGCTCGACATGAATTAGAACTCGGCTCTCCGACTTACAATTTCGAATTGTTATACATTAAACCACCCTCTATACAAGCTTAAAGCTTTTTGCATTCCCAAGCGATCACCTATGTAGTTACTAACGAGGCTTGACGTTGCTTAACTTCGGTGATCGCACGTAAATAAGAATATATAAATCAGGACATACATGAAAAAATATTTACGAATAAATAATATATAAGTTAGATTATACAGGGAAAAATGAGGAGAAAGAATTAATTTTGAAGGAGTTGGTAATTTATTTCTTTTGGTGATTTTTCATGTGAAATCAAGAAGCCTATCAAGTTAGGAAATTATATATATATATATATATATATATATATATATATATATATAATTATTTGTGTACACTGTTTATTTTTTAACATTAATATGTTTGTAAATCAAAGTAGATTCATTGATATTAGAGGAAACCCGCAGTTGAAAGAAAGACACACCCAACACCATCAATTACTGAAAAACAAACCAGGTCTCTTATCTATATTATAATGATCCGATTTCTGTTTGTGGGTATTTTTCTTATAGTAACACAGCAAAACCAGCCCATCATGGCGAGCTTTTTGTTAGGGCAATACCGTTAAAATGCACTTGCAAAATAGAGCAAATTCCAGTTCGATTACAATTTAATAATAATAGTGTGATGTCTGTATTCGTGTACACTCCGATAATAATGAACCGAACATTTTACGTTTCTGCTTGTTATAAAAGCTGAAAAGAGAATAATATCAGCACTGAAAGATGAAAAAAAAAAAAAAAAAAAAAAAAAAAATTAAAATATTAGCAATTGTTGCATGAATTAAAGATACCCATGAAATTGAACAGGTGAAGAGGCTTATACCTTTTTTCCTGTTCAGGTTGTGGTTTCCGGTTTTTCTCTTCAAACTTTTCACTCTTTTTTTATTTCTATTTTTTTTACAATTGGAGTAGATAGTCTAAACTATCGCCCGGTTCACACTCCACCCACATCTATTGAACAGGTGAAGAGGCTTATACCCTTTTTCCTGTTAAGGATGCGGTTTCCGGTTTTCTCTTCTCCAAACTTTTCATTCTTTTATTTTATTTTATTTTTTTTCAATTGGAGTAGATAGTTTAAACTATCGCCCGGTTCACACTCCACCCACATCTATTGAACAGGTGAAGAGGCTTATACCTTTTTTCCTGTTCAGGTTGTGGTTTCCGGTTTTTCTCTTCAAACTTTTCACTCTTTTTTTATTTCTATTTTTTTTACAATTGGAGTAGATAGTCTAAACTATCGCCCGGTTCACACTCCACCCACATCTATTGAACAGGTGAAGAGACTTATACCTTTTTTCCTGTTAAGGATGCGGTTTCCGGTTTTCTCTTCTCCAAACTTTTCATTCTTTTATTTTATTTTATTTTTTTTCAATTGGAGTAGATAGTCTAAACTATCGCCCGGTTCACACTCCACCCACATCTATTGAACAGGTGAAGAGGCTTATACCTTTTTTCCTGTTAAGGATGCGGTTTCCGGTTTTCTCTTCACCAAACTTTTCATTCTTTTATTTTATTTTATTTTTTTTCAATTGCAGTAGATAGTCTAAACTATCGCCCGGTTCACACTCCACCCACATCTATTGAACAGGTGAAGAGGCTTATACCTTTTTTCCTGTTAAGGATGCGGTTTCCGGTTTTCTCTTCTCCAAACTTTTCACTATTTTATTTTTATTTTTTTTTTTCAATTGGAGTAGATAGTCTAAACTATCGTCCGGTTCACACTCCACCCACCTCTATTGAACAGATGAAGAGGCTCATCCCTTGTTTCCTGTTTAGGATGCAGTTTCCGGTTTTCTCTTTTCCAATCTTTTCACTCTTTTCTTTTTTAATTTTTTTAATTGGAGTAGATAGACTAAACTATCGCCCAGTTCACACTCCACCCACGTCTATTGAACAGGTGAAGAGGCTCATCCCTTGTTCCCTGTTTAGGATGTTGTTTGCGGCTTTCTCTTTTCCATTCTTTTTACCCTTACGTAGCCTCCTGCGCATCAGTGGCGTTTTCGCCTTGCTTGGGGTGATATGATTAAAAAAAAAAGAAATTAAAACATTTTATTATACAGCGATACTATGCTAAAGGAAGTTGAGGAGAAATACTTGAAAGAGCTATAACAATTTCTTGACTGGAGAAACCTATTTTCCTTAAAGATTATTCGGAGAGAAAAATTTGACAAACATTTTAAAGTTCAAATGCTGGCGCTACAGAATCCCAAAGGACTCTAGAAAACAACAGAAACTACGTCAGTTGAGAACTTTGAACAGTCAGTCAGTTAGTTAAGTGCCATACGGGATACACCCTTGGGCGATCATGTCTCGAAAGAGGCATAACTGACTGGGCAGAAGATTATCCCGCAGTAGGTTGCCATTGCTTTCTGCGGTAGACTGGTTGCCGACCAAGGCTATAGAACATAATCTGTCCTGTTATTTGACTCATAGCTAGAGGGAGAAGCGATGTATTATATTATTAGGGGGAGATCAGTTTATTACTTCATAACAATAGAAAACCGATACCCCACTTTATGACCAGTAGAAGCCTTAATCATGATTCCAACTATTATATTCAGGCAGTCAGTTAAGTACCATACCTGATACACGCTTGGGCGATCATGTCTCGAAAGAGGCATGACTGACTGGGCAGAAAATTATCCCGCAGCAGGTTGCCATTGCTTTCTGCGGTAGACTGGTTGCCGACCAAGGCTATAGAACCCAATCTGTCCTGTTATTTGACTCATAGGTAAAGGGAAAAGAAATCTATTATATTATTATGTAGTAATTAGTGGGGGATCGGTTTACTATTGTTATGAAGTAATAAACAGATCCCCCACTTAGGACCAATATAAACCTTAATCATTATTCCAACTATTATATTCAGGCAATCAGTTAAGTGCCATACGTGATACACGCTTGGGCGATCATGTCTCGAAAGAGGCATGACTGACTGGGCAGAAGATTATCCCGCAGTTGGTTGCCATTGCTTTCTGCGGTAGACTGGTTGCCGACCAAGGCTATAGAACCCAATCTGTCCTGCTATTTAACCCATAACTGGAAGGAAGAGACGGATTAATAACTTTCCCTAGGGTATTTGCGCGTAAGTGAATACAATGGATTCAACTGGAATTCGAACTCGGCTCCCCGGTTTCTCGTTCCGAGCCGATAGTAGCAACTAAAATTTGTAGCAGATGGAACTTGAAGAGGAAATAATGACATAAACAAGAGGTTAACATTCCACACCACTTCAAACAAAAGGTTAGGAAAGAAACTCCTATCAATAATAGAAAGATCAATAATGGCTACTGTGCTTGAGAAACTGATTTTTCTGAAAACAATTGTTTTAAGAGAAAGATTTTGTAAAATTCAACCGACAATAGTACTTAATGCCGAATGTTTTCCTACAAGGAAACTTCTATTATTACCTTTACTATTACGGGCATGATATAGAAACAAGTAAAAATATATAAGAACAATTTATCTAAACGAATTTGATTAAAACAACCGACAAAGTTTGTCTGTTTAATATTTTTTATTTTATTCTTCCAAATTTTGAAAAGGTGTGACGGATTGTCCTCGATATTGTTTATAAACTGCTCAAAGCTCATTATGTGCCCTTGTTTTTATTCAAGTGACACATCACTCAATAAATCCGCGGCCTAACTAATAAAACAACAACTTTTAGGCAAAATTCGACTTTATTCATCAACATAGTCTCCTTCTAGGGTCATACACTGACATCAATGCTTCTCTAACAATTTGGTGCCTTTTTTTGTAGAACAATTTGTCTTTGGCCTCAAAATACGCCTCATTTTCCGATATCACTTCTTCATTGGATCAATATCTCTTTCCCTAGAGTATTCTTTTGAAGTCTTCAAACAACCAGTAGTCGCTGGGGGCCAAATCTGGAGAACAAGATGGATGCAGAAGCAATTCGAAGTGCAATTCATGTAGTTTTGCCATCGTGACGATCGACTTCTGACACGGTGTGTTCTCTTGGTGAAAGATCACTTGTTTCTTTTTCATTTGTGTCCATTTCTGGCGATTTCTTCTTTCTAACGCACCAATAATGCTATATAATGTTCGCTATTGATTGTTCTTTCATTCTCAAGGTAATTGATAAAGAAAATATCTTATGCATTCCAAAATACGTAGGCCAAAACCTTTCCTGCTGATGTTTGCGTCTTTGGTGGCTTTGGATGGCTTTCAACTGCTGCTGTCCACTCAGCTGACTGCTGATTTGAATCAGGAGTGAAGTATTAGATCCATGTTTCATCCATTGTCACATATTTATGCAAAAACTTGCAACCAACGCTCTGAATCGTCGACGCGTTGTTGTTTTTGATCGATTTTTAGCAAACGCGGCACCCACTTTGAAAAATCTTTCTCATTGACAAATGTTAATGCAAAATGGTAAATACACTGCCTTCTGATATGTTCCACTCCTCTGCTATCTCACGCAACTTCAATTTACGATCGGCCAAAACAAGTTTGCGGATTTTTTCAGTGTTTTCTGAGACAACTGACGATTTTGGGCGACCTGAGCGTTCAGCGTCATTTGCGTCTGTACGATCACGTTTAAAGTTAACATACCACCTCTTTACCGTTGTTTCCGACTGGGCAGAGTGCGAATAACACTTATCAAGCTATTTCTTTGCTTGAACAGTATTTTATCCCATTAGAAAGCAATGCTTTATCAACACACGACAATTAGAGTTTTTCATTGTTTTGAAAATTTGCAACAGTAGATTCATTTAAATATCTGCAATTGTAAACTAATTCGATTGGGACCAAATTTTTTCATGTGCCACTTGAAGTTTATGACTTCATAAAAATTATATTGATTTTTTATTAGTGGCGCCATTAAGATAAAATAAAAACTGAAAGGTATGTAACTTGCTTCATTTAATTTACAGAATTTACCACATTTTTCTAAAATAATTGTCATGTGATGTAATAACTAAATGGCTCTGTTTAGAGGATACAGTTTATATCCCATATGAAATACGTATTAAAATTTAACGAGAAAATAACACATAATTGAGTCTGTTTTTTTTATTTGGAAAGGTTTTGTAAATAAATAAAATTAACAAACCTATACAACCAATTTCAGAATCAATGTTTTACAGATAGTCTATTTAAACAAACGGAACAAATCTATCTATCTATCTATCTATCTATCTATCTATCTATCTATCTATCTATCTCCGTTGGTTCTTACCTATCTGTCTATTTCATTTTGTTTTTATATATATATTTTTCTAAACATATACTGTTAAATATAAGACACAATGAATGTTGATTATGTTTCATCGTGAGCCGTTCTAAACGTCGTATTTTGGCTTTAATTTCAGTTGAAAATAAAGACAAAAATTCTCCAACATTTGGATAATTTTTTATTAATTTGGTTCTAAGCTTTCGGCTCACATGAGCCATCTCTAAAGATGGCTCATGTGAGATGTGAAGATGTCAGATGTGAAGAGATGGCTCAACTTTAGCTTAGAACCAAATTAATAAAGAAATATCCAAATGTTGGAGAATCTTTGTCTTTATTTTCAACTGAGATTAAAGCCAAAATACGACGTTTAGAACGACTCATGATTGAACATAATAGACATTCATTGTCTATTATATTTAACAGTATATGTTTAGAAAATTATTTGCTGCCTCGATACATTATATATATATATATATAAATATATATCAGTTTGTTTCTATCTATCTATCTATCTATCTATCTATCTATCTATCTCAGTTGGTTCTTATTTATCTCTCTCATTTTGTTCATATATATATATATATATATATATATATAAGTTTGTTTACATCTATCTATCTAGTAAGTAAGTGAAGTCGATGAATAAATCAAGTTATTCCGTGGCCAGTATTGTAGTGCAGACCCACGGAATTCTCTTATAAGCAATGATACATAAAATCCTTCCCGTTATAGGCAGACGAAAAGGTCAAGCAATTATTGAAGCTCGGGACAACCACATTCGCGATATTTGCAACCAACAGAGTTAATAGGACTTCGCACTTCGGTTGCGTTCTCGTTTTTGAATTATTTCCTTTTAAAAGTAATAATGAACGAAATTATGCCATTTCTAAGTAGAGAAAAATACATGTTAACCTCTGACCAGTGTGAGGTTTGAATTCACGACATCCGTGCATTCGTACTTTGCCCTAACCAACTGACCTTCTCAATTTCTATAGTTGTTTTATTTTATTTTCTTTCGTAAGCAGTTGTGTGTAAACTACGGCTGTAGCCTTTTTTTTCAGAAGAGGACGCCATTACGGAGTACTAACCGCAGAAAAATAACGCAAATATAAAGACAGTGGCGACAGTTTTATTCTTTCATTCAGTCAGTCAGTTAAGTGCCATACATGATACAAGCTTTGGGCGATCATGTCTCGAAAGAGGCATGACTGACTGGGCAGAAGATTATCCCGCAGTAGGTTGCCATTGCTTTCTGCGGTAGACTGGTTGCCGACCAAGGCTATAGAACCCAATCTATCCTATTATTTAACCCATAACTGGAGGGAAAAGACGGATTAGTACCTTTCCCAAGGGTATTCATGCGTAAGTGAATGCAAGGGATTCAACTGGAATTCGAACTCGGCACCCGGATTTGTCGTTCCGAGTCGATATCTACTGCACCATAACGCACATCCGCACATTCGTTCATTACCGGGGCTTAATGCAACAGGATAGGAACAGGAAGTGGGTTTCAAGCCTTTACGAAACATTCTGTTCCAACAACAACAACAACAACAACAACAACAATCCACTATTCTTCTTTTTTATGTGCCGTGTTCCTTCATGACGTAGGCGATGATGGTCCTCCACATCTTCTTGTATTTTGTTGCTCTTAATATATTTTGTCCTGTTATTTCTTCCAAACCCTGTTCTGCCCATCCATTTATGTCACGCGCTGTTTCTCTTTTCCTCTATAGGCCCTGTGAGTATCAGATTCTCCAAACCCTCCTTTTTCGTTACGTTTCCCAGAAACTTCACCTCTCTCTTTCCTGATATTAAGTATAATTTTGAAATGAAACCTTTATTTTGCTCAGATGGTCCTAGTTTTACGAGTTATGCCTTTTTCCAAGTGTCTGAGTATCAGTTATCTCCCTTTAACACAAATCTCTAAGTTTTTTTTGTTCACGTCTGCTGTAGCCAAGTACTGAATTCACAACTCTTTGGGTCAAGTCCCTGGATCCGACCAATGCTTTTATTCACTCGGTCATGTGTCCTTGAGGATTCAGTTTGAAATTTCAATCACCTGAAGAAAGTCGGGGCATACAATGGCCGAAATGTCGTCAATATAGCAACAAAGATAAAAACAACAGTCAGAACAATGTGAATAGTGTAAATAATTACAATACAGAATTTCAGAAATTCCAGTGTCCCTGAAAATTTATTAGGGTTCCAAGCTTATTCATTTTTTCAAGTTAGAATTAAAATTTTTGATTGACATTTATTTATATGGTAACATTGACAAAACTTTATGTAAATATCTTTAATTTTGTTAAAGCATTTTACTTAAAGACGCCGTGTTTGTTAAACCACAACTCCTTATTCCTTTTTTATGATTTTTACGACCCAACTTTTTCGATACTCACTTTTTACTTGTCCCTTGAGAGTACGCGTGAACTGTTAGGCAATGGAGGTATGTGAAGTCGAGTAATGGTTAACGAGCTATTTTAGTTGGTGATGGTGTTAATCGCTAGTCAGTGAACGTACATCTGACGAAATTTAGATTGCTCAAATTTATTATGATGAGCGGAGACATTGAGTATAAGATTCATATATACAATTTCTTTAATAATATAAATATTATGATATAATGATATCGATAATAATAATAATAATAATAATAATAATAATAATAATACACACCCTGATTCTATACAAGGCATGACATTCATGTCTTCTCTCCTTAATTTATTGGAAGTGAGTACATGTTTTGTCTTGGAGAATTAAGATGGACAGCAATAAATATCCCGTTCAGATTTGCTTATCAGTTTTCGAACGATCACCAGTCCGGTATGCTCTTCATGAGCGCTTATAGCAGATGTCAACCTCTACAGCTAGAAAGGAACTAAGGAAACTGGAGACCCTACGAAGATTCATTGTTGATAGGAACAATCATAACAATAGAAGATACGCAGGTGACAACTGATAATAGCAGACCTGGAAAGGAAACTATAGGACTCCTAGAAAGGATGGAAGAAGAAAGCGAGAAAACAGGACTAACCATAAACTGCAAGAAGAAAGTATGATAATCAGCAGTAGAAAAATCCCAAGATACGAATTAGAGATGTCAGTCGAGTACAGAAGTTGGAATATTTAGGGAGCGTTTTAAGAGAAGATGAAAAACATGACACCGAGATCCGAAGTAAGATTTAGAGTAGCGACAGATGCTTTCCAAAAGCTAAAAAAGGTGCTGAGAAAAGAAACAATTTCCTGAGAAACAACGAAATATATGCTGGATTGCTACGTGGTATCTATTCTCTTATATGGCAAAGAATGTTGGAACATTTTCCCAAGGACGAGAAATAAACTAGAAGCAGCAGAAATATGATTCTACAGAAGGATGCTGAGAATTCTATGGACGGATCAAGAAAGAAGCAATGAAGTTTTAAAGAAAATGACGACAGAATAGATTCTTATACTCAAATTTAAGAAAAGAGAGTTGAAGAATGACTTGGAAGACTTAACCCATATGGAGCATATTGAGAGCAAGAGAGACAGGGAAGGCAGTGAGCCACTTATCTGACGAGCTTGTGTGAATGAAAGGCGGAACAGGGACGGGCACCGTAGCAAAAGGAGAAAAACTGTTAAGTGTCACACGAGATAGGAAGTTGTGGAGAACCATGATCGTAAAGGGACGCATCACATAGAAGTAGTAGAAGGGAAACATCTTGGTCATCAGGATGATGAGATTTTATTATTTTCTTTTATGATGAGGCAATGACTTTGGTAAGCCGGGTAACATGATGGGGTATCATCTCATCCGGTCCACCCAATGGTGATTAGGGCAGCAACTTTTGTTACTGTTTCCGTAACAAACTTTTTTTTATTGGGCAGAGTTGTTAGCCCTGCGTCCAACCCCTAAACCTGGCGGACCGGTGGACCATTCTTGGTCCTTACGTTTGCAGCACCTGGTATTCCCAAACGGTCACCCATCTAAGTACTGACTAGGCTCGATGTTGCTTAACTTCGGTGATAGGACGAGAACCGGTGTGTTCAACACGATGTAAACGTAGACATGATGGTGTAAATTAAGCTCCATATATTTGCACTTCAGCTTCACTTTGGTGACGTGTTGATGTATCACTCAATAATATTTAATATGTTCTTTACTATCTAAACGGTAGTGAATGCTGAACGATCTTCTCAAAGATGAAAAAGAGACTTGAAACGTCAGAGATGTAGTTCTAGCGACGAAAGATGAGAATACCGTAGACGGAACATGTGACAAACCAGGAAGTTTTAAGAGTAGGAATTACAAAGCGAGCATAATGCCGTATAAAATCAAATAATGCGTCTAAGACCAAGCTGTTGTCTGTCAACCATGACAGGCAACCTCTCCTGCCTCCCATAAGCATGGACCAAGCGATTCTCCCTGAGAGCAATGCCCTGCGCCTCCTCGGCCTTACCCTCTCTTCAGACCTCAAATGAAACCACTATATCGAATCCATAGCTAAATCCACTGCTAAGAAGGTTGGGTCATTATGCCAATCCAGGATGTTTTTTTCCGCCTGAATCCATCCTGTATATATACAAGTCAACCATCCGCCCGTGCATGGAGTACTGCTGACATTTATGGTCAGGCGCCCCTGCCGTTCACCTCAGTTTTCTCGACAGGCTCCAAAAGAGAGTCTGTAATGTGATAGGTACTGACTTGGCGGCTCGACTACAGCCACTTCCCCACCGACGAAATGTGGCCTCCCTTTGTTCTATAAATACTTTCATGGCTTCTGCTCGGACGAACTTAAGTCACTGGTGCCTCCACAACAGGTGTTTACTCGTGCAACCAGATTGGTAACTGGGTCCCACCCATTCACAGTCAGGTTAGTCAAATGCAGACGACAATTCTACTCCTGCAGCTTCTTCTCACGCACTTCCCTCCTGTGGAACTCTCTCCTATATTCTTGCTTTCCTGATGGCTACAACCTCCAGAAATTTAAATGCAATGTCAATACTCATCTATTAACCACTGGATTCTAGCTCTCTCCCCACCCCTTTCCTTTTCCTCCACCTATGTAACTGTCATCACACCTGCATTCTCATCTTTCTAACTGGTCTGTACGCCTCACTCTCTTCTAATTAATCTTTTTACAGTTATGTAGCCCCCCCGCACATAAGTGGCATTTCCGCCTTGCTCGGGGGGAAATGATTAAAAAAAATGTAGAATTTTGTCTTAGCCGTCATTGTTGGCAAATGCTATCAATATGATTATGACTGAGACATTGCGCGTGACCAGATAACTCCTTAGAAATTAAACAAGTATAGGTTGCGAACTTGATAAGAAAATCGTGTTCTGATGATAATCTAACAAGGAACCCGAAGCGTGAGCATTCCAAGAGAATTTTGCTTATTTTGCTTCTCTGGCATATCGTTTACACACACACACACACACACACACACACACACACACACACACACACACACACACACGTGCGTGCGTACGTATACAGAATAAAAAAATGGAGAAAGACCAACAGAAAATTTACCGTTAGATTTGATTTCTGTTTTTACAGCTGTGCTGATAACATGGTTTCAAATTTAGTGCTCTTTCTCTTGAATTAAATGGATTATTATTCGGAACAAACTCATGGCATTGAGTTATTCTAAAAAGGCTTGGTCCTGAAATGTATTTTCTGTCATTAATAATTCTGTCGATTATAAAGATATATGAGCCTTGTTACATTTATCAAATTCATCATTATTTTATTTACACTGTTTACATTCGGATTATTGTCTTCATCTTTGTTGTTTGTATCATATACCGTTTAGATTGTTGCGCCGTCTGGCCTTCATCAGGTGCATATCGATCCGAGTAACTGAGGTTTTTATTTAATCTACGAGGGTAGAGTATGCAGTACCCACTGTCCATATCTAGAGATATCTCACCTAGTTATTATTTTTAGTACTGCTCACTTAGTGCATTCACTTACGCACAAATACCCTTGGGAAAGGTATTAATCCGACTCTTCCCTCCAGTTATGGGTTAAATAATAGGACAGATTTGGTTCTATAGCCTTGGCTGGTAACCAGTCTAGCGCAGAAAGCAATGGCAACCTACTGCGGGATAATCGTCAGCCCAGTCAGTCATATCTCTTTCGAGATATGATTGCCTAAAGCGTGTATCACGTATGGCACTTAACTAATTGACTGACTGTTTTCATTGAATCAAAGTACACATTACCCGATAACTCCTGAAGTTGAGACATAAATTTTTTGTTATTTGCTGTAATACACAAAAAGTATAGTTTACTCTTCTTTATTAGTATGTTATTTTTCATCATAATGTGATTTCTGCTATGGTCGCACTACCAACCAAGTCTGCGGGAAAACCTAAAGCAGGTCGTGGTGCGTTGTTATGGCTCCATTTCATGTTTTTTCATATCTCCCTAACATCCCTAGCGTTACATAGACAAAATTCTCCTTAGTGTGTGGGCTGTACTTAACAAGACAATTTTTTGTATATCTCTTAAGCTGGGGTTTCCATTTTTTATCATTCCAAGTGCACCCAGTATCACTGGTACGATACTCGTTTTCAATTTCCACATTTTTTTTCTATTTCAATTTCCAGGTCTTTATATTTTGACAGTTTTTTGAATTCCTTGGTTGCTATTTTACAATCCGCTGGACAAGCCATATCAATTAATAGAAAAGTTTGTTTCTTTTTGGTTTTTAACAATAATGTCCGGACTATTTGTTTCAAATTTTGTTTTGTCTGTATTGATGGTGTAATCCCATAGAATGGTTACATCTATTTCTGTAACCGGTGCTGGGTGATGTTCATACCAGTGTTTATTTACATATTTTCCATAGTGTTTTCACATTGTCCAATGTAAATATTGCCCCACTCTATCGTGACGATTTTTATATTCATTTGGGGTAAGTAAGGAACATCTTGAGATTAGATGGTCTATTGTTTCTTGGTATTTATCACAGAACCTGCATTTTGGATCCACATTATTATATATAATGTTTACCTGAAAGTTTCTCGTGGAAGGACTTTGGTCTTGCGCTGCAAGAATAAAGTTTCAGACTTTAATCCAGATGCATGTAACCATCGATGTGTGTTAACTTTTTCAACACTGGATTTGTTAGCACGTTCTGGATATTGGCCATGCAGAGGTTTGTCTTGCCAGCGTTGTTTCATCTGTTCAAGAGCTTTATACTTGACTTTCTTTTTCATATATTTTGTTGCAATAGTTGGTTCTTGGCTTCTGTTTTGCTTTTGTATAAGGCCTACTAAATGTAAATTTTGTTTGTATTTACTGTCTTCTTTTATTATTGAATATTTTTTCTTTTTGTTTTCATGTTGTTTGACTAACTGTATTATCCAGTTTTTGTCGTTTCTATGTATGTTGGTAAGCCAATAGTTATTGTCTTGTGTGACAATTGTAGCTGAATAAGACATCTTCCAGCTTCTTTACGGGGTGTGTATAGACGGTCTACATCAGCCTTTGGATGATGCATCTTATGCTTAGAAAGAAGATTTCTAATCATAAGATGCTTATTATTATTATTATTATGTCATTTTTTCATCATATTTCGATTTCTGCTTTGGTCTCACTACCAACCAAGTCTGCGGGGAGACCTAAGACAGGTCGTGGCGTGTTGTTATGACTCCATTTCATGTTTTTCTATCTTCCCCATCATCCCCAGCATTACATAGATAAAGTTTTCCTTAGTGTGTGGGCTGTACTTAATAAGACAAATTTTTGTATATCTCCTAACCTGGGGTTTCCAGAGATTCTTTTAATGTGTTGTTTTGTTCCATTTTTTGTCATTCCAAGTGCACCTATTATCACTGGCACAAATTTTTATTTCAATTTCCAGGTCTTTATATTTTGACAGTTTTTCAAATTCCTTGGTTGCTATGTTACAATCCGCTGGACAAGCCATATCAATCAACAGACAAGTTTTCTTCTTCTGGTTTTTAACAATAATGTCTGGCCTATTTGCTTCAATTTTTCTGTCTGTGTAGATGGTGTAATTTCATAGAATGGTGACATCTTCTATTTCTGTAACTGGTGCTGGGTGATGTTCATACCAGTGTTTGTTTACAGATTTCCCATATTGTTTGCACATTGTCCAATGTAAATATTGCCCCACTCTATCGTGGCGATTTTTATATTCATTTGGGGCAAGCACAGAACAGTCTGGGATTAGATGGTCTATTGTTTCTTGGTGTTTATCACAAAACCTGCATTTTGGATCCATATTATTATGTATAATATTTGCCTGAGAGTTTCTAGTGAAAAGACTTTGGTCTTGCGTTGCAAGAATAAAGCCTTCAGTCTCAGACTTTAATCCAGATGCACGTAACCATCGATGAGTATTAACTTTATCAACATTGGATTTGTTAGCACGTTCTGGATATTGGCCATGTAGAGGTTTGTCTTGCCAGCGTTGTTTCATCTGTTCAAGAGCTTTATCTTTGGCTTTCATTTTCATATTTTTTGCCGCAATAGTTGGTTCTTGGCTTCTGTTTTGCTTTTTTGCAGAATCTACTAACTGTAAATCTTGTTTGTATTTACTGCCTTCTTTTATTATTGAATATTTTTTCTTTCTTTCTTCATGTTGCCATACTAATTGTATCATCCAGTCCTTTGTTGTTTCTATGTATGTTACTAAGCCAATAGTTGTTGTCTTGTATGACAATTCTAGCTGAATTATTATT
The DNA here is from genome assembly GCA_037127315.1 of Ascarosepion bandense. Lineage (NCBI taxonomy): Eukaryota > Metazoa > Mollusca > Cephalopoda > Sepiida > Sepiidae > Ascarosepion > Ascarosepion bandense. The sequence continues at coordinate 298,905 of JBBBDQ010001546.1, forward strand.
ATTATTATTATTATTATTATTATTATTATTATTATTATTAGCTTTCGATGTATATTATGGACATTGTTTTGGAGTAAATACGGCACCCTTAGCAATACAAATGACATGTCTTAAATAAAGAACTCTAAGAGAGTTCAGTGACAGAGTTCCGAGAGTTTCCTGATAGAGTGTTCGTTAGCGTATTGTTAAAGTCAGTCGAGACATAATATTATAATCGTTAGTAGCGAGTTATAACAGTGACGACGATGAATCGGAACTAATTGGGAGGAAAATTAAAACGGTGTTCGACAAGTTGTTACCAGATCAAGAAAGAATAAGAATAGATTACAAAAAAAATAATGTTTTCTTCTTTGTCGAAAAAAGTATTTTTTTAGAATCAAAATGGACAAGAAAGAAGACAGCGTATTAACTTCACCAACTAGAAAAATTATTTATATGGTAAAGGAAAAAATAGGAACAAAAAAGAATTGGAATTAGTTAAAAAAAAGATTTACTGAAGAAAGACCCACAAGAAAGGAAGAATCTATGCATATCTTTGACGTACTAACACCCTAATAATTCCTTGAACGTACGAGTACTTGAAAACGTAAAAAAACTAGTAGTTGACGCAAAACGAAAGAAGTACAATGTTCAGTAAGTGGCGACATCGCTAGAAAGAAAAGGTTTGAATACTAAGAAATAAAATAAAATATTTATGAAAAAAAACCTTGAAAAGGGGAAATACTGTGAAGTAAATAAGACACCCGCGAAAACACAAATAACTAGGCTAGACGCTTAAATAAAGAACTCAAATAGAGTTCAAAGAACGGGTTCCACCTGAACTCAACCTTGTCGGACTCTCTGCCTTTAGGCGGAGAGAAACCTAGATGCCGAAGGGGATAGTCTCGTCTGGGGAAAATTAGACGAGAGCTCGACCTTGTCTATGGGAAATTTTTGCCTGAGCTTAATGGCTCAAAATTCTCTCGTTAAAAACCGATCGTGTCGCATCCGGCCTCAGCGTAGAGGTTTTCTAGTGAATATCCAGAGTTTCACCCGAACCTTGTCAGACGAGACTATGTCGAAAGGCAGAGTCTCGTCTGGTGAAAAGTAGACAAGCCTCGATCCCGATTATGCGGGGAATATTTTCGTACGCGCTCGAAATGCGCCACGTAAAAAAACGACCTTGTGTCACATCCCGCCTTTTGCGGAGAGTGCTCGGATGAATACCCAAAGGCTCACACAAAGTTTTCAGACAAGCTCACTGTCTTCGGGTAGAATTAGACTCAGTCGAGGCTCGGTCTACGGACAGAGACTCGGACGACAAGAAAAGACAGGCTTAGTGCCCGATTCCGAGGATACAGGGGCTGGACAAATTTTGACCCTTGGCTCGATAGTCCGCGATTGAGTTCCCCACGTAATGCTCGACCTTGTGTTACATCCAGTCTCAGTGGGCGGAATTTGTGCAAATACTCAGAGTTTCGCTTCAACTCGCTCTTGTCAAAGTCTCTGTCTTTGGGTAGAGAGCAACTAACTGGAGGCTATGTATCCAGAAAGAGAATCGATTGAGAAAAATAGACAAGCCGTATGTGGGGGGCAGGAAATTTGTGACTGAGTTTACACACACAGAAACCCTATGTTAAAAACTGACTTTGGTTAGCATCCTGCATCAGTGGGGAGAATTTAGATAAGTATCCAGTGTTCCGAGAGAGCTCGAAATTATGAATCAAGTTTTTTATGCTCAGGCAAAATCGGGGCGAAACTGAGAAAAAGAGATAAGCATAGTGTCCGATCCCTAGGGGACTGTGTAAATTTTCATCCTTGACCTGGGAGTATGCGTTAAGGTTTCCCACGTTAATCCTGACCTTGTACCTCATCCCGTCTCGGTGGGGAGACTTTAGGTAAATATCCAGAGTTCCGGGCGGAAAGCGCTCGCCCGAAGGCAGAGTGCACTAACCCAGTCGTGGTTCCGCCGAAGGGTAGAATCACAACTGGGTAACGATAGATATTTTTGGCCGGGCTTTATGGCCCGGAAGACCCATATAGAAAAGACCTTGTGTTACATTTCGCCTTAAGTGGGAAGGCCAACTAAATACTGTTTTAGAGCGGTAGAGTTGTAAAGAGTTGCCTAGTTGGTCAATAGTTGCTGCAGAGTTAGTTGGAGTTGTTTGGATATGGACTCATTACCTGGACATACTATTTCACTGCAAGACTGTATATATTGATTTTTTTAAAATCATATCACCCCGAGCAAGGCGGTAACGCCACTGAAGCGCAGAGGGTTACGTAGTTTAGTCTATCTACTCCAATTGAAAAAAAAAGAAAAAGGAAAGAGTGAAAGATTGGAAAAGAGAAAGCCGGAAACCACATCCTAAACAAGGAACAAGGGATGAGCCTCTACACCTGTTCAAAAGACGTGGGTGGAGTGTGAACCGGGCGATAGTTTAGTCTATCTACTCCAATTTCTATTAATAGTATTCCTGAACTGACCAACCCGTGTTCCAGTTTGTATATTTTGTTCAATATAACTTACATTTTCTATCTCCATATCTGCTTTTGTTATTTATTATTTTGTGTGGTTTCTCACCCGTAATCCATAACAATTATTATTATTATTGTTATTTCTTGCACAAAGTTTTTGAATACACCGGGAACAATAAGTTATCTATTAAGGATCTTAGATAGACAATACTTGCCATGCCCAAAGTAGCTGACTTTTGGAGGATTCCTAATTGATATGATGTTGCCAGCTGGTCAAGGAAGTTACACTGTTTTAATTGGATATTAAGAAATCTGTTTCAAATCGGTCAGTTACGTGCCATACGTGATACACGTTTGGGCGATCATGTCTCGAAAGAAACATGACTGACTGGGTAGAAGATTATCCCGCAGTACTTTGCCATTGCTTTCTGCAGTAGACTGGTAGCCGACCAAAGCTATAGAACCCAATCTGTCCTATTATTTGACTCATAGCTAAAGGGGGAAAGATGGATTATATTATTAAGCAGTAATTAGTAGGGGATCAGTTTATTACTTCATAACAATAGAAAACCAATCCCCCACTTTATACCCAGTATAAGCTTTGATTGTTCTTAATTATGATATTCAGTCAGTCTGTTAAGTGCCATACGTGATACACGCTTGGGCGATCATTTCTTCGAAAAGACATGACTGACTGGGCAGAAGATTATCCCGCAGTAGGTTGCCATTGCTTTCTACGGTAGACTGGTTGCCGACCAAGGCTATAGAACCCAATCTGTCCTGTTATTTAACCCATAACTGGAAGGAATAGGCGGATTAATACCTTTCCCAAGGGTATTTGCGCACAAATGAATACAATGAATTCAGCTGGAATTCGAACTCGGCTCCCTGATTTCTCGTTCCGAGCCGATATCCAATGCACCACAACGCACACCAAATAAGTTTCTAAAAAAAATTAATCTCGTAGAAATTAAACTATATTCGTAAATTTTACCACTAATAATAAACTGTATTATTATCACCTTTATTGCAATTAGTTACGTCATACTGAGCCTATTTTTATTTCTCCTGATTATTATAAATATTTAACATATATATTTTAAATATGGACGTGTGTCTATGCCTCATTGTATCCATAAGCATGCAAGAATCAGTATTCATTTATGTGTGCATCTTTATATGGTTATGCGTGCTTGAGTGTGTGAATATGTGCATGTACCTGTATATGCGAGTGTGTCTGTTAATATATGTGCGCGTTTTTTTCAAAATGATTAGCTTTTCAGGATGGAGGCGATTATGACTCTCCATCTTTTTATTCGTTTACAGCGAATTGTCATACCTTCTTGTAAAAATAGTGAAGTGGTTTCCCTTTGTCTTGTCTACTTTTAAATTTTCTTTCTTTCTCTTTGGTTGCCAACCTAAGATAGAGAGTCCGGTCTATTTTGCTATTTAACCTATAGCTGGGGGAAGAGACGAATTAATGACTTTGTCAAGCATACTAGGCTTGAATTTGAACTCGGCCTGTCGATTTCACTTTTCGCGTCAATATCCATTAAATTACCCGCAAAATCCCGTTTTCAAACAAATTTCACTTGATATGAAACATAAACTGATCAGTCAGTCAGTTAAGTGCCATACATGAAACACGCTTAGGCGATCATGTCTCGAAAGAGACATGACTGACTGGGCAGAAGATTATCCCGCAGTAGGTTGCCATTACTTTCTGCAGGAGACTGGTTGCCAGCCAAGGCTATAGAACCCAATCTGTCCTCTTATTTAACCAATAACTGGAAGGTAGAGACGGATTAATACCTTTCCCAAGGGTATTTGTGCGTAAGTGAATGCAAGAAATTTAACTGGAATTCGATCTTGGCTTCCCGATTTCTCGCTCCGAGCCAATATCCACTGCACCACAACGCCCAAACTGATCACTATATTTCCATAATTCCTTAGCCAGTTGATAACGTTTACCAACTGAATTTTAATCGCAAAAATTCAGTATAATGTCTAATCTATTCTATTACTGTATACTATTGAATATTGATAAAGGAGGATATTATTTTGAAAAATATTTTTTTTTTGTTTTTCATCATTAGACTATTCACTTATTGATGTTTTTATACATAATGATATATTATCCTGTCGATTTTGACAACCTTATTCAGTTTTTATGTCTGAGTCGTATGTGTCACTTCAGTCCCGTTCGTAATCTGCATACAAGTCCACATATTGCGCCACAGCGAAGATCTTGAGACATACCAACATAAATACTGCTAACGCTTTTCGCTATTGTTTTTATCTGCAAATATGACTGATTTCGAAATTTCTGATACCATTCTGGTAGAAATATTTCAGTTATTTCTATCCAGGACAACTCGCTTGTAGAATAAGGCACACACTAATACATATGGTTAATACATCAAGAAGATCAATAATTCTCCTCTGTCGCACAAAATAAAACTTATTGGAAAGGCAACTGGCAACGTAAATACCCAATGATTAAAAGATAGGCCATTGAATGAACAAAAAACCTTAAAACTATGAATATTCAATTTTGGTAGCGGATTGGCTAGGAGATAAGAAAAAGAATGATTATCGGTGGCCAGGAATTAATGTCACTTTTACTTCCTAATGATAATGGTTATATTAGCCGTTTCTTTACTGTGGTATCAAAATATGATACTCACCCTTACAAGGAAGTCCTCATTTAGCGTCCAGTTGGCAGACAGGAAGGGATCTGGCCTTAACTGAATACAGACCTCGTACTCGAGTATTCATACCTGAATGATGGATATTTATTGATCACAGTATCTGCACCAAAGTGAGCAGTCAATCAGAACGTCTGCCAAAGTAGCAGAATAGAACACCCCAGACTGTTCTATAAATCATTCACTATCTGATGCAAACGGGTGGTCATAGGAAACTTAACTTGTAACACAGTAAAGTACTGGTCAGTTTGTCCAACTAAATCCTACTGGCATTCAATCCTTTGGCATTCATTGACCGAACAGCCACTATGACTTTCCACTGAAATTTATGAAATCTTTCTCTTAAAATACTTTTCAAGAAAAGAGGTTTCTCAAGTTTAGTAGCTATTATCGCCCATTCCAGTATTAATTCTTTATGATTATTATATACATAATGAAAAAAGCATTTGAAACGCTATAAATAGACTGAAATCAGGAAAAAGGGAATATCGGTGGTCAAGAATTGATATCTTGGTGAGATTCCAGGAGAGTATAATTTTTATCTATCATGTAAATAAATTCTAAAATATGTTAGTGTAGAAATGCATTAGAAATGATGAAAGAAGTGATTCTCAGTGACCAGAAAATTATGAAAGCATTAGCAATAGAAGAGAGCAATATCAATGACTTTTTTGACAAAAATGCATTTTTAATACTTTTTCTTCAGAAATAAATTTACAAAGGGAATAATTGCAAATCAGAAAGAAAAGGTTTATCCGTGGTGAAGAATTAATGTAAGCGTTATATATATTTTTTTTTCCATTGTTAAACGAATTATTTCGCTACCCAGGTTTCTGAAGACACCACTCATGGCAGAAACTTGGGTAGTGAAATAAATCGTTTAAAAATGAAAAATATTAAAAAGTTCTACAATATGATTGTATCGAACACTCTTTCATACAAATGCGTACTAGTCTAACCCTATTATGACCAAAAATAAGTATTAAACAATCAATCAATATATATATATAATGCTGAGAAGTTTGTCACTTAACTGAGAAGGTCCATACCGACTTCGAAGTTTCATGAGGACACCATAGGATAAGTGTTTTGGTTTGGTGTTGTGTCCTGGTCTTTTTTCTTATTTATATGGCGCTTGAAAAACATATATATCAACAGATGTAAAAAAAAACATATATATCAATAGATGTAAAACAACATATATATCAACAGATGTAATCTGCGTAGATGCCTACTTGGGACTTGATCATGTGTGGGAGATCATTTATGAAAATAAGGAAGTACGTCAAGCCTAGGATAGAGCCTTGAGGGACACCAGCATTTTTACAGTAGAATGTGGAGGCCTGCCCATTCAAGACCGACCTTCATTATGCGGTTAGACAAAAAAGATTGAATCAGATCAAGCAAGCGTCCGGTGATACTATAACCCCGTAGCTTGCGCAGAAGGTTAGCGCGCCAAACCCTATCAAAAGCCTCGGAGATGTCCAGAGTAACAGCACGACCCTCGCAAGGGCCTGATATATATTCTCCGTGATGGTCGTTAGCATATCGGCCGTGGACCTGGCGAAGCGGAAGCCGTACTACCTATCTGAGAATAGTTTATGGGTAGCAAGATGTTGAACTATTTCAGCATTAATAATGGCCTCGAACACTTTACCGAAAATTAGTAGAAGGCTGATAGGGTGATGATATGCCATAAAAAAAGAACAAAATATATCGCCCTTAGAATTTCAAAGGAAAAATAAATAAATAAATTCGGCCATTGGTGTCAGAATGTCTACAATTAAATATCTATGGCTGAGTGTGAAATATTAAGTGACACAAGACTTATTACAAATGTTAATGATAAATCATACTGACAGCGTAATTAGAATAAAATAAATGTTTGTTGATTGGTGGTGACGTCACAAGAGAATATAAAATATCAAAGCCATCAGTCAAGCTACCAAAGTAAAAATGAAGATGTATGAATTGGTATATAGTTGTGGGGAGGTGAATCAGGCTCGGCCATCCAAGAATTGAGTTCTGATGTTGAAAGACTCGAACGGAAACCCCATTTTACGAATTAGTGTAAATAAAGCAACTTAAATGAAAGAAATATAAGTTATAAATTAAAGTTGACAATGTTTAATAAAACATTAATATATTCAATTATGAATATGCTGAAAATTACACTTTAGACTCTAAGACTGTTATAGAGTTAAGTTAGAGATCGGAGATAGCTTAAATAATGTTTTGTAACCAAATACGAATTCCTGAAACTATGCATTTTTAAAAACTCATTTTCTTTATACAGTTTCCCCCGCAAAGACTTGTAACTTACGATAAACGAATAGAGTATGTTTTGGATTGCAATGGTAATTATTTTTCAGGCGAGCTTTCTAAAGTTTTTGTTCTGCTGCGGCCAGGTATTGAACTCACAACCCTTTGTGTAATTCACTGGATTACTTCAACCAATGTTTTTATCCACTGGGTCATGCGTACTTAAGGAGTTGAGTTACTAAAAGGAAATAACTGTTACTGAGATACTCAGAAGGAACTAGAACAATCTGCCTCGGTAGAGGAAACAAAGGGTTCAGTTCGAAATTCCAACGTATATTACCTGAAGAAAGCCGAAGAGTACAACAACCGAAACTTTGTGAAGATGACAATAAAGAGAAGGACAACAGTCCTAGCATTGTGAATAGTGCAAGCAGTTACAATAGCTCATCTCAGGTATGTAGTCAGATAGTGAGACACCTAGTGAGAATCAATATCACTGCACTTGAGAACTGGTTTGATATAATATAATATAATATAATATAATATAATATACCTTAGTCTGTGCACAATATAGCTTAGTCTGACACAGGGTCAGAAAGAAGCACATGAGGATCAAACTCACTGTAGAACAATTATATTTATAAAGCTAAATGAATAAAAGTGCAAAGACGTACGTATAGACCAGCTTGAGAGAATACCACTCGCTAAGGTCTACTAATCTGCAAGATGAGATTACTAACCACTACTCCTCGAACACGTGAGTATGTGTACACACGTCACCCAAAATATTAATAAAATTTAAGCGTTATATTTGTGTTGATCGGATTTTATATCTTATTATACTCTACTGTCGCCAAACAAATGCCTATCAATTTATGTTAATTTAAGAAAGCATTCTTTGTGAACCAAAGTACACATACACGTCATAAAATGTATATAATATTACAGACGAAATGCATAGAATTTCAATAGGAACAACATAATGTTTTCTAAGCTCGTATATCAATTCCCAGTTGCGTCATTCAAAATCTAAGAAAAATATGAAAAAGACATTTAAAATTCTATAGAAACAGACGTCCACTTTGGGCCCAAGTTATTGTTTCAAGAAATACGGCAACTGAATTTTTTCGAAAAAAATCCATTTTCAGGAAAGCTGATTAAAATAATAAACTATAAATCTGTTGATCGATATTTTTTCCAAGAAGAACTATTAAAATTGAATTAAAATTAAAAGTTATGGTAATATTAGATGTTTCCTTTAAAGAAATATTTAGCATTCACTGAGCGAGCAGCTTGTAATACTGTCAGTTAAGAAATTCATAAAATCTTCTTCTTAAATTTTTTTTTCAGGAAAATAGATTTTTCAAGTCCAGTAGCTGTTATCGCTCTGTCTATTATTGATATTTTTTCCTAATCTTTTATTTAAAGTAGTGTGCAAAAGAGAACATTTTGGTTGTCATTATTTTATCAAATTGTTGATGTCGAAATGTCCTGTTCTTTCTGAAAATTGCTACAGTTTTTTTTAATCATTTCATCCCAAGCAAGGCATTTCACTGCCACTGTTGCGCAGGGGTTTACATAGGGGAAAGTGATGAGAAAGAGTGGTTAGGGGTTTACATAGGGTAAAGTGACTGAAAGAGTGGTTAAGGGGTTGCATAGGGGAAAGTGATGAGAAAGAGTGGTTAGATATATGAAATGTCAGAAGGAGGGTGACAGACGGGTAAAGATACCGAGGATGAGGGTTGCGTAGATGGGAAGAGTGTTTGAGAGAATGGGTGCGAGTTAGTGTGTTAGGAGGTTGCTATTGACCTTACATTTAAACTCCTGGAGATTGTAGCTGTTTATGTTTTAATAGCGTATGTTCACAATATTCAAAGAAGCTTAGGCTTCACTCGCTCAAAGCAATTGTTAACCATTGATTTGAGAAAGTGGTTGTATAGAGCCAACAGATTAGATATTTTTGAATGGGTCCGGTGCTATACAGGACATTCATATAAAAGTCTTGATCTGACGAGACTATTTAAGAACATGATTCGAGTTTTCAAATTCAGTCAGTCAGTTAAGCGCCATGCGCAATACACGCTTGGGCGATCATGTCTCGAAAGAGACATGACTGACTGGGCAGAAGATTATCCCGCAGTAGGTTGCCATTGCTTTCTGCGGTAGACTGGTTGCTGACCAAGGCTATACAACCCAATCTGTCCTGTTATTTAACCCATAATTGGAAGGAATAGACGGATTAATACCTTTCCCAAGGGTATTTGCGCGGAAGTGAATGCAATGAATTCGGCTGGAATTCGAACTCGGCCCCCGATTTCTCGTTCCGAGCCGATATCCAATGCACCACAACGCACATACGCAAGCTTCTTAAAAAGCAAATATTAAGATTAAGATAGAATTAATTTATTATTTAAATTAAGATAGATTAATTTAAATAGAATGGAATTATAAATTTTTGGATCGGACATGTACCTCATTTTCCCCACAATCTGTGATTCCTCTTTGTTCTCACCTTCGAATTTCACGATTTCGGTTATTCGCGGTCAAGCCTCCAGAAATTTAAATAACTGAATAATAGTACCAAAACAAAAGAATCATGATTTTGGTAATATAAATATGAAAAAGAAACCGAAGAGTTCTTTCTTTAAGAGAGAAGATAAAAGTTCTCCAGCTTAAATAAATAAATATAAATAAACGTCTATTGATCAGGTGAAGAGGCTCATCCCTTGTTCCCTGTTTAGGATGTGATTTTCGGTTTTCTCTTTTCCAGTCTTTTCTCTCTTACGTAGCCCCCTGCATATCAGTGGCGTTATCGCCTTGCTCGGGGTGATATGATTAAAAAAGAAATTGTGCTGTGGTTGCTAAGACCTCCAGTAACAAAGAATCTTCTATTAGTCATATAACTTTTTTTCCAAGTATATTAACATATTTTTCTACATTATTATTATTCAATATTGTTAATCTTTACTGGATCTAATTTATAAACTAAATTTTATCATACGCATATTTGTTGTAAGCATTTCATTTCAAACAGGGCAGTTTTACTGCCACTGGTGTGCAGCGAGTTACATAGGAGGAAAGTGATGAGAAAGAATAACAAGTTTTGGGGGTGTCAGAGAATAGGTAAGAGTGATGTAATCAGATCCTAAGTAGGCATCTACGCTGACGACACCACCATTTACTCTCGTCTCGATCAGAAAGCCACTGAGGCTGAGAAAGCGAACTTCTCTGCTGAGCTTGAAAAGGACCTCCAATCTGTGGGGGACTGGAGTAAGAAATGGCTGGTAAATTTTAATGCTACCAAAACGAATCTGCTATCTGTTAACTACCACAGACAATCGCTCCTACGCCCCATTAGCATGGATCAAGCTAGTCTCTCTGAAAACAAAACACTGCGCCTCCTCGATCTAACTCTCTCAACAGACTTCAAGTGGAATGATTACATCGAATCCATGGATAAATCTGCTACTAGGAAGGTCGGTTCACTGTGTAGAGCCAGAAAGTTTTTCCTTCTGAATCCATCCTGCACCTATATAAATCTACCATCCGCCCGCCCATGTATTGAATACTGCTGTCACATCTGGTAGATATAAACAGCATATTATATATACATATAGCGTGTGCTCAGAAAACGTGAGTAGTAGGTCATTATATATATATATATATATATATATATATATAAAGGGTGTTCCAATAATTTGGAGCGATTTTAAACTTAAAATCATTTAAAATCGGTCCAAGTTATCTCGAAAAAATCGTCTAATCGCCTAAAATCTGAATGATGCGTGTATTTTCAAACTAATTAACCAGCTCACTTTAGTCCACAGAGACGCTCTCTTCCTGAAGGGATTTATTATATATTCACTAATAATCTAATCATTGATACATAAAGTTTCTTTATACTAGCTAATAGTACGATAAGGAATTTAATCTTTTTTAGGTAAACTCCTCTCTAAAATACTGAACGCCATGCACTCGCGAGTTAAACAGTTTCAGCATCCTAGCTTCAGTTGTCTACGGCTATATCGTGTTGAGTACACCGGGTCCCGTCCGATCATCGAAGTTAAGCAACATCGAGTCTGGTCAGTACTTAAATTGGTGACCATTTGGGAATACCAGGTGCTGTAAACGTAAGGGCCAAGAATGGCCCCCCGGTCCTCCAGGTTTGAGGGTTGGGTGCAGGGCTAACAACCCTGCCCCGTAAAAAAGTTTGTTACAGAAACAGCAACAAAAAGTTGCTGCCCTATGCACCATCTGGGTGTGATGGATAAATGATGATGATCCTAGCTTCAGTTAGTTAAGTGCCATACGCAGTAGGATGCCATAACTTTCTGAGGTAGACTGGCTTCCAACCAAGGCTATAGAACCCACTCTATCCTGCCTTTTAACCCATAGCTAGAACGAGAAGACCTTTCCCAACGTGTTTAAATGAAATCCGAATTCGGCTCACCGATTTCCGAGTCGATATCCACTGCACCACAACGCACATCCTAGTTTAGTAGGATTTAATTAACCCAAAGAAGTTATGAAACGTACTAGTCATTAAATCCAGTGTGTCTCCCTCCAGATTATTGGTCTATAATTCTCTTGTTGAGGTGGTGAATTATATATACCAGATGATATTAAGAGTGTGTTCAGATCCTTTCACATTGGGCGTCTCCCAGGTTCCTATCCTTTTTTATCTTCATCAGCGACCTTCCTATTACTAAACTCAGTATCTATGCTGATGACACAACTATTTACTCCTCTCTTAATAGTTAGTCCAAGGCACCTCGGCGTGGTGTAATGGTTAGCGAGCTCTTCTCGCTAGAATCATTATAACTGAGTAGTGAGTTCGATCCTCGTTGTCGTCGTCCTGCGGCCTTGGCCGAGATAGAACTCACTACACCCCTCCAGTATTCCCTGTGCATTTGGAACCCTGGCGCAGTTTATAGCGAAATTCATAATCTTGTCAAATAACTGAATACTTGATGCTTCGCTAGGGCTACCAAGGGTGTTTTTATTGTGACACCAACACTAGATGGGTTGCCACCAGGTCCCATTGTGTTATTTAAACCATAACTGGAGGGAAGTGACGGATTAATACCTTTCCCAAGAGTATTTGCTCGTAGTGAATGCAAGGAATTCAACTGGATTTAGAACTTGGCCCCCAGCTTTGTCGTTCCGAGTCGATATCCACTGTACCACAACGCACATCCAAGAATCCATCTAGCAAGTTTATTAATCTATCATTGAAATTGAATATTGCCGTTAACCTGGTACTTCTGCTATATATCTTATGTTTGAAATATCCAAAGGATTATTTGTAATGTTATCGTCTCTGGTCTCGTATCTCGGTTTCAATCACAGTTATTCTTAGTGCTTGTGCTGCTAATGCTTTATGCAAGAACTTGTCAAATGCATTTGAAATTGTGGTGTAGTGGATATCGACTCGGAACGACAAATCAGGGAACCGAGTTCAAATTCCAGTTGAATTCCTTGCATTCACTTACGTACAAATACCCCTGGGAAAGGTATTAATCCATCTTTTCCCTCCAGTTATGGGTTAAATAATAGAACAGATTGGATTCTATAGCCTTTGCTTGGCAACCAGTCTACCGCAGAAAGCAATGGCAATCTACTACGGGATAATCTTCTGCCCAGTCAGTCATGTCACTTTCGAGATGATCGTCCAAGCGTGTATCACATATGGCACTCAACTGACTGAATGCGATCGTCATGAGATGTATTTGTTGTCTAGTGCCTCACTGATTTTGTGAGTATTCTGCAGTTAGGATATCAGCAGTTAACAGAGCTAATCGAAACCCCTACTGTTCGTGGCTCAAGTGGTTTTCCCTATTAAGGTTATGAACAACCTTCTTGTTTATTATAGTTTTAAAAAATTGGCTAATGACACTAAGGAAGTTGATGGATCTATACTGTGTTGAAAATGAGTTTTCATCAGCAAAATTTGAAAATAGGCATGCACCTCACAACTTCTACAGACTTGGAAATGCATTCTTCAAGCAGTGATTAAATAATTTCCCTAAGATCAAGGATAACCCCAGGTTAATATTCTCAAGAACAACCACTAGGATTTTATCTGGCCTTCATATGACCAAGAGTATTGAGATTTTTAAGATTTTCCGGGCTGTGATACAAATATTATTGTGCTCAGTGAAGGGGATGGGCTTTGCCATCTAATGTAGATTTAGAGGAGAAAATCGTGGAGATAAACTTCACCTTGTCTGACGAGAAGTTGACCTCGAAGACATTTATAGCAATAAGCACTGATGCTTTACCTCTTTTCAGAATCTGGTTGGAGACTTTTCAAAAATTTTCAAAACTTTTCACAAGCCACGGTGTTTGCTTTCGGCTTTAGCCTAGACTGCCTCTTTATAGCTACATTTTACATTTTCTAGAACTCTCTTGCAATGACTGCGGACAGTTCTTGATGCAGCAAATGCATCACTGTAAATGCATCACCGTTCACTGTAATGTTGTAGTTAGTAGTTGTTACAGTGAGCTATGGCTGCAGCGCAATCAGAGTGAACCAGGGATGGTTGTTCGGTTTTTGCAAGAATTCTTTTTAGGCTATAAAACTCTCCATTTCAGAAAAGATTAATTTCTATATAAAGGCAGTATACTTGAAGAAGTCTGACAGGCGAGCTTCTGCCATGTAGGATCTGAAGCTGTCCAGTCGGCTTTCGTTTACCGAAAAATTACTTAATGGCACGTCTGAGGATGCTTTTGGTTAGGCATCAATTTAAAAACTAACTCGTGAATAATCTGAAGGAGGAGTGGGCGTAAAACTTAAGCGACGCCTTTTTCAGGGATGGGAGGAAAAGATCAAGGATGTTCGCCTGACGTACTGTTGCATCAGGAAGGCTTTGGGTTCTTGGGTCTTGGGTGATGCAGAGTCTTTGCAGTTGTTGACTTCTTAATCAGTTTTGTTCGAATAAACTAACCACTTAGCTCGATAAATCGGGGGAGCCGAGTTCGAATTCCAGTTGGATTCCTTGCATTCACTTACGCACAATTACCGTTAGGAAAGGTATTAATCCGTCTCTTCGCTCCAGTTATGGGTTAAATAATAGGGCAGATTGGGTTCTATAGCCTTGGCCGGCAACCAGTCTACCGCAGCAATGGCAACCTATAGCGGGACAATTTTCTGCTCAGTCAGTCATGTCTCTTTCGAGACATGTCTCAGTCATGTATCTTTCGAGACATGATCGCCCATCGCCCAAAGCGCGTATGACAGTTAACTAACTGACTGAATGTTCTCATAGTTGATTAATAAATGTATATTTATGTTTTTTATGATACCAAATGCAGAAGTCGGTCAAAGACAGTAGTGACTTTGATCCTTGCTTAAATCTCATATTTATGACTTTGTGCCAGACTTAGGGAAACTATTCTTTTTCTGCTTTCGCGTCATCAAAAACGTTAGGCTCAAAGCTTCTGATACATTCCTCGTTTACATCCCCCCACACGTCTTGGGGTATGAAGATCCAGCAACAAGGCCTCCTATCGGGAAGTTTTGATGAGCGTAAAGCCACTTATTAATTTCTGTTGTTTTTAGATTCACCCTAACCCGGGGTGGTAGCACCTGTTAGGGTCTCAGCTATAGGAAAATAGTGAATCCTCTCATAAAAAGCACTATGAAAGTATAAAAATACGTTTTTAGAAGAAACATTTCCAGTTTCCAGTAATAGATTTTAATAGTAAAAAAATTACCAAAGCTTCCAAGGAAATTCAATTTCAGTATAAAATGATCCATATGCCTTTAAACAAACAAAAGCAGACCAAACGTACACACACACACACACACACACACACACACACACACACACACATATATATATATATATATATATATATATATATACACATATTCACGCACATACATCCATGTACATATATGAACTGTAAAAGACAAGTAACTTGAAACTGCTTTTGGGGACCGCTTTAAAATGAAGAATGACTTTTCTTTCATTTGACTTATTTATATTTTATTTTATTTTTATCCTCAAGTTCTCATCCTTTTTAATATAAAACATTTTAATAGATTCATGCAAAATAAAAATTAACGAAAAACAGAAAAAAAAGATTATATATAATCATTTTGCTCACGATCAAACATGAGATTTTTCTTTTTCATTTTAACGAAGGAGAACATCATTTTCAAGACAGACATCATTTCAACTCAGCACGTGTCCAACTGGTAAGAACGTTTGCACTTCAACTCTGGGTTCGAATTTTGCTCAGAGTTGATTTGTTAAGGAGGTGACCTCTTTATTATATCGGCCTTAGGATAACACTTGAGGAGGGACTGAAATTCACACCACGGTTTTATCAAACCTTTATAAGTTAAACTGGATTGGCGTTGGGAAGGCGTCGATGACTACGATAGCATGAAGTCAAAGGTCATTGTATCTGAAGTTTTTAACCTACTGGCCTTGTTAAAAATATTGATCACACCAGGTCATGTGTCCTCTCCCAGAAACTAAGGTTCGCTTAGTGTTGTTGCATTATAAACCACAGATTGCCTCTGTAGGTGATGAACAAATACAAATGTACCTGAGAAGGCGTCAGTAGCAGGGTTTAACTGGCCATCTTTGTAGACGCTATAATCTCTCGAGACTGACGTAGAATAATTGTTTTTCTATATAGTGGTCCAGAAACACATGTATATAAAAAACTAAATTATAAGTCGAAATGTATAATACTTTAAAATAATTACATTTTATTTCTTTCTTTCTATAGAAACTGGAACAGGTGCAAGAAGTAGAACAACACCATTGGATTGGGCAAGCTTTTAGCGACAAAAGACCGAAGTAATTTCAGGTTTTCAGCTACAAAACAATTTTTTAGTTCGTTGATAGCATTGGCTACAGACTTTTGACGATCTATTATCTGTGAAAACTTAAGAGTTAATGGCAGAATGATTCGACCACTGTTGGCATAATATCATCGCCCGT
The DNA here is from genome assembly GCA_037127315.1 of Ascarosepion bandense. Lineage (NCBI taxonomy): Eukaryota > Metazoa > Mollusca > Cephalopoda > Sepiida > Sepiidae > Ascarosepion > Ascarosepion bandense. Next base: position 315,292 of record JBBBDQ010001546.1, read on the forward strand.
TCCTGGCCCCATAATGTAGGCGTCTGAGTGATTATCGAACAGAATCTATTTTTTTGTTGATGGGCGTAACCCGAGAACTACTCGTCAGGATGTTTGGGATATCTCAATCAAATTTTATACAAGAAAGATAGTGTTTCAGTTAAAAATTATGCGGAGCAAAGCAATTTTTCTAACTGCGTAGTAAAAATGATGGAATAACTAAGAATTATTAAGCATGTATTGCTATTATGGAAGTATAACTGGGAGTGAAACGGATATGCGAGGAGGGTTACTGAAACGTTATCGGACCGACCATTAAGTCTTTCTCTGCAAATACCTGATATTTGGACATATTTAAGGAATTTTGACCTGGGTGATAACTATTCCTCATCACTACATAATATCTATCACTGACATTCTATCAGTCTTTCTCTCTCTCTCTCTCTCTCTCTCTCTCTCCCTCTCTCTCTATGTATATATATATATATATATATATATATATATATATATATATATAGTGTATCGAGGTAGCAGATAATTTTCTAAACATATGTTGTTAAATATAACAGACAATGAATGTCTGTTATGTTTAATCATGAGCCGTTCTAAACATCGTACTTTGGCTTTAATTTTAGGTGAAAATAAAGACAAAAATTGTCCAACATTTGAAATTTTTTTTAATATACTGGTTATAAGCCATCTTCAGAGTGGTTACGTTAACGTTAACATAAAGACATTCACTATCAAAGATGATATTAACTTGTGTTGACGTAAAACATTGCTATGCAACGATAACAGTCACCGAATAGCAGACGCAGGTTGTAAATTGCTAATGCGGTTCTATGACGTCACTCCATTTGACATACCGAGATGTTAACAACAGAACCATATGACTAAATGCAATGTAATGTGTTGTCACTAGATTGAAATGTCATTTTATTGAGTGTGGGTTGCTTTGATTTAATGTAGATGTCCTCCAATATCTGAAGGTACCTTTTTCTGTGTGTATGTGCGAGCATTATTGTAACAATATATATATATATATATATATATATATATGTGTGTGTGTGTGTGTGTGTGCGCGCGCACTATTTGTATTTACTTGACCATTCTTGTTCATATTCATCTGTTAGTATTTGTTGAATGCATATTCTCATTTTATATCTATCTATCTATCTATCTATCTATCTGTTATTGTGAAACACACCTATTCCTCAGATAATGGACTCTCTCTCCTATATTAATAAGAGCTAACAGGAACTTAACTCGAGAAGTTCTTGGGAAGTTCTTAGGAGTTCACAGAAGTTCTTTAGAGTTCTATTGAAGGTCAGTCGAACTATTAGTTAGTTCCGGTTGGCAGTTAGTTGAATACTAAGGAGTCAGCTTTCAGTGGAAGATTACCAAGTTCCTAACATTTTGGGTGTGTTAAGTCGATTAGCAATCGACATAGCACGATTATAAGCTTCAGTACGAAAACTACTCCACAACACTATCTAAATACCGTTTAACATTTGGAGCGTAAAAAGGGCTATTTTACCGTTTTTGGGGCAAAAATAGAAATTTTTTTTCCGTTGGGGGCTTTTAAAAATAGATTTTACGTTTGGGGCGTAGAAAAAAGGATTTTACCATTCTACCTCAGATGTATCTATCTATCTATCTATCTATCTATCTATCTATCTATCTATCTATCTATCTATCTATCTTGGCGTTTGAAAGTCTTAGGCTATTCATTATCTATCTATCTATCTATCTATCTATCTATCTATCTATCTATCTATCTATCTTGGCGTTTGAAAGTCTTAGGCTATTCATTATCTATCTATCTATCTATCTATCTATCTATCTATCTATCTATCTATCTAGTTTGCTTTCTGTGCACGGTAATTTGTGTATGCTTGTTTGAATTTGTGTTTGTCGAAGTATGTGTAAATTCTAATGTACATAAAAAGTGAAAGATCAAAGGACGCACTCAAATTTCAATTCGAACGTATCACTTTACGATAATGCGCCTTGCTAATAGGGGGAAAAGCCAAGATGAAAATCCTAATCTAACACCCAGCGGTTATAATTATCTCCATGAAGGCTATTTTTTACAAGTTGAAGCTTTACCTTTTAACTCCTCCAACGCACGCACGTACACACGAATGCATGCGTGTGAATTCTCCTAGGAAAGTAATACAGTCAAATTTTATATACTTATCCATAACATCATAGGCGAATACTGGTGGCATGGTAGTAGCCAGTGTACCATTCTGCCAATGACCTCTTTTCTTTTTTTAATGGCATCACCTGAAGACAGTCTGGAAAAATAGCGTCTAACATGAAAGTGTGTACGAAGCAGAGATGTGTCATTGACGTCCTTCATCGACCTATGGAGATTAAAACGAGTATAAGAGCGGGGTTTGCTGATGTGTCATGCATCTCTGCAGTGGTAACGATGAGTGTGACAAACCATATTGTAGGTTTGTCATCGTAGGCGACGACCCACGATATTAAGAACTTTTCGATCGGCTCATTAGCGAGGATCAGCGGACTATAACCAGGAGAGTGTGTGCGGAACTATATATCAGCTTCAATGTATTGGAAATGATATTAGAAACATTGGAATATCGGAAACTTTGTAATAGATAAGTTCCACGAACGCTCACACAAAAACAGAAAGGCCACCAAATGTAATTCTGTAAATCAGACCTGCTAAACAACGAAAAAGTTGAAGGTGACAGATTTCGGCACAGCATCATCATCACCGATAACAATATGTGGTGTCACCATTCCGATTCGGAATCAAGACGACAATATATGGAGTGGCACCAAGAAAAAGACACCATCTCCATGAAGGCTATTTTTTACAAGTTGAAGCTGAGTACAGCAATGCTTGACCGTGTTGTGTGCAGTGGGATTGTCAATGGATTTCCGACAAATTTCATCATCATGATGATATGCAACGAATGCAGTCGGAAGTTGCACTCGACGATTTTCCTTTCCGATTTGCGGAACGTTATACTAGACGCACATATTTAAAATCTTTAAAATAATTTTTAAAAGATTAAAAAATTATTTTAAAAAATTGTTGAATTATTCAATTAATTTTAATCAGATTTCACGAGACTAATTTTTTAAATTCTGTTCTTTAATGATTATAGAATGACGATCCAAGAGTTGCAATAGGAATTTAGATCAAATAAATGTAATTAAAACGGAAAATGTTTCACCTAAGAAATTCGAATTCTATTACACCTAATATTCAGTTAGTCAGTTAAGTGCCATGCGTGATACACGTTTGGGCGATCATGTCTATATCGAGAAATAACTGATTGGTCATGAGTATTACCCGCGGTTACCATTTCTTTCTGCGGCAGATTAGTTTCCATCCAAAGCTATAGAACCCTGTAGAATCACTTCTACATGCATGTACACACTTATACACATATCGCCATGTACGCACGTATATATACATATATACGCACATACGTATACATTAGTACCGCACGTGAAACCTCTTTTTCCCGCGCTTCATTCAGAATTATATTAGCTGATGTTCACAAGTGTTTAGACCAATTGGAATCTGTCTTTCGGAGCTAACAGTCCGAATGCCATTAGTTCCTTTCCAACTCACATACTGCGCTAATTGCGTTTAGCAATTAGTTACACCAAAAATATTTCTCTCTCTCTTACAAGCATACTACATATATAGTTATATCCAACTACTGATTAGTACGAACATCATATTTCTTTTTTTCAGGAACTCTTCCAGTATGAACATTGATACATTTTCTTCAACATTCAAGAGAGAACTTTCTCCACTAAATCTTGCATGCACAAATTAATCAATCCTGTAAGTATGTTTAATACATTGTTATTATTCTTGTTATATTGTTCTCTGAGTTATTTTTATTATTAATGTGGTGGATTGGACAACCAGTCTATTTTATAATGGTGACTCCACTTTCAAATTACTACCACGTCGTCCAGTCCACAACAACCCAATCTGTTCTACTATTCAACCCATAGTTAGTTGAAGAGAAAGGTATTTAAATAAGTGATAAGTCAATCGCATTTGTTTATAAGGGTTATATTTTGAAATGTTTATTGTCTTTATTTTTGCAAACACTATTAAACACTATTTATTAGATTGTCTATTTGCAAGAATAATTTTATATTTGCAACATTCTAAAAACTAATACAATTAAAAATAATGCAATGCAATATCTATCGTTTACCAATTTATAAAAAAATAATTCTGGAAACAATTTTTATTAATAAATTTATAAACTAGCAATTAACTGGCGTTTTGCCAAACATTTAGATAACTAACATAATAAAAAATAGCGTAAATAAACAATCTAACAAATAGTGTTTATTATTTTTGTTGTTAGTTCTCAAGAACAAAGAAAATGTATTTTTAGTTTCGTATTTTTAGGTTTTACTACAATTCTAATCATCATTTTTTAAAACAATAAAAATTACCGAAAAGTGAAGGAAGTTAAAAATGCCGTGTCATAGGTCAAACTTCGTTTTGGCAATCCGTCTCATTGCGGGTACATTTATCCATGTTTACCCCTAATTTTAATTATTTTAGAAAGGTTGCCATTTCATGGATGTACATTGTGGTGCAATGGATATCGACCCTGAACGAAAAATCGGGGAGCTGAGTTCTAATTCCAGTTGAATTCCTTGCATTCACATACACACAAATACCCTTGGAAAAGGTATTAATCCATCTTTTCCCTCCAGTTATGGGTTAAATAATAGAACAGATTGGGTTCTATAGCCTTGGATGGCAACCAGTCTACCACAGAACGTAATGGCAACCTACTGCGGGATAATCTTCTGCCCAGTCAGTCATGTCTCTTTCGAGACATGATCGCCTAAAGCGTGTATCACGTATGGCACTTAACTGACTGTCATTTCATCGCACAAAAGTTTAGTCAAACCCAGTCAGACATTTTGAAAGTGTATTTGTGAAGAAAGATTAAGGTGTTCGAATTTCAATCGAACTCATCACATTCACTTACGCGCCAATACCCTTGGAAAATGTAGGAATCCATCTCTTCTCCCACCCCAGCTATGGGTAAATAACATTACAGATTCTGTAGCTTTGGTTGGCAACTTACTGCATGAAAATCGGGAAGAAATCTTGATCCCTGGTAGTCAATCGTCTTTGAGATGGTGTCTTGTATATAAAAACACCCGGGTACAGGACCGGCGATCCACGTTTATTTCAATCGAGGAAAGAAACCCATGACTTTCACTCAGAGCAACAGGAACTGAGTACAGCAATGCTTGACCGTGTTGTGTGGAGTGGGATTGTCAAATTTCATCATCATGATGATATGCAACGAATGCAGTCGGAAGTTGCACTCGACGATTTTGCTTTCCAATTTGCTAAACGTTATATTACACGCACATATTTAAAATTTTTAAAATAATTTTTAAAAGATTAAAAAAATTATTTTAAAAAATTGTTGAATTATTCAATTAATTTTAATGGGTTTAGGTGATTTTGGATTTAGAATTTCGTTGTCCATGTGTGGAAAATATGTCGTCTCTTGGAAGTCACTTGTAGGTTTACATAACTCGTTTGGTTTCTATTTTATGATATACGATTTTCTGCACTACTTTGGCATTGAAGGCCTTTCAAGCCAGCTTCTCTATTTCACACACAATAACCTATTGGAGTGCCGACTGCGAGAGTGATAACTTTGCATTCAGATGCAAGCTCAGACTAAAATTACGATAGTTAACAGTTAAGAGAAAATATAATCACTTAGAAGAGAACGGGGATTAAAAATGGAACAATTTCTAGTTATATCCACGCACGTGATCAACTCCTGGAAATAGAGAGAAAAAACAAAGAAGTGGATGCTAGATGAAATTTTCGATTTGATGAAAAAGAGACAGTAACCAATACAAAGGAATGGTACAGAATATAGAACACTACATAGAAACATTAGAAGAAAATGCAAACTAGCAAAAGATGAATGACTCAAAGAAAAGTGTGCAAAGAAAGAAAAACATAAGAATAAAAACAAACCAGATAAAAACACGATTTCCTTCTATAGGATGAAGAAATTTGAAAGCAGACACGAACATAATAGAGGAAAAAAATACTTTAAAGATGGAATACACTGGAAAACTCTTCTTCGAAAAAAAAGGGGAAACCTTCAACACATAAAAATAAGCATAGAAAGACCTGAAATATTAAAATGTAAGGCAAGATCTACATTTCCCAAGATGAAAAGAAAAAAGTGTAGGACCCGATGAGATTGTAATATAGATGATATCAGTCTTAGACGATGTCGAGGTCGACAAGATTACTGAAATAATAAATGTCATGGTGGCATCATCCATTACAACGGATTGAACTCTTCCTACAACTACATATACTTCCCCTCACAAGTGGAAAGCAGATCAAGAGATCCGCAGGAGATCAGCATAAGCAGATCAGCAGAGAGCGATATGCAGAGATCCGCCATGACTGCTACCGTACGACCATTGCGAGTCCCAAATTATAGTATTACTTCATAACCCGTATTTATTCGTTCTACTAACAGAGTTCCAAGTATTTGTATTTTGCTGGGTTTAATATATATATCGTTATTTCTTATTTTGGTTGTATTATTTTCTTGCTGGACTCTTAACCGGGTCCACGACAATAAATGACTTGCCAGAAGAGTAGATTCATCTTTATAAAAAGCCATGTGCAAATGAATGCTAATTCTATCGGACAATCAGTTTAATGACCTATATAATTAAGAGAGAGAGAGAGAGAGAGAGAGAGAGAGAGAGAGAGAGAGAGATAGAGAGAGAGAGAGTTGATATTATTTGACACGTAATTAGAAAAGAGGGCTTGGAGAATTTGACACACATAGAGCAGAATGAAAGCAAGACGGTCAAAGCAAACTTCAAACAATTTACTTACGGGCTTTGTGAAAATGGATGGTAAAACAAAAAGTAGGATAGACAATAAGGAAGACAATAAAAAGCTTAAAATTCTATGAAGTTGGTGAACACAGAACCTAAAAGAATATATTATATGGGTAAGCATGTTTGGGTAGATATTCCTAATTTTTTTCTAACTGCTAAATTATCATTTTTCGGACTAAAGATTGAAAGTCTTATTAAAAGGTTTTCTTTAAGCCAGAAAACATCATTCAGTCGGAGGTACTTTACTATTAAGCTATGAAAAGCAATTAGAAATATATATTAAAGAAATATAAATCTCTTTGTGACTTTTTCATTGTTTATATCGACTAATATTATTTTCCCGCTCGAAACATGAAAAAAAAATTTTTTTAATCTGATGTTATTTCTTATTCCAATGAATGCTATATTTAGTGTGCACATGTGCTTGAGTGGATTAATTTCTCTTCAATTTCATCTGAGTAGATTAACCGTGTTAATTTCCCTGTCTAGGAAAAAATCAATAATGCTCACTCAAACACGTGTTTCCACTAAATATAAGATTTACGGCATTAAGAAGTAAGACCGGATTAAAAAAAAAACATTAAAACATTTCAAAAGTTTATACATGTAATATATACTTACACATACTCATAAATATGGCTATGTATATATCAGCAAATAAACACACACACACATATACACAAACACAGCTGACTATATATATATATATATATATATATATATATATATATATATATATATAGTATATTTTAAATAGTATTTACGCTCTCACACCCTGATTGAGCACTCTGGAAGAGTGGTAGACTTTGTAAACAGTAGCTACTCCGGCATTTATGCACCGCTCATTCGATGATGAATTGGAGCATTCTAGCTATTGGGCGTGTTTATACGCGCTAAAAAGCCTGCCTTCTTCTACTGGACGCTCGTGGCCTAGGGGTAGAATCGCCGACTGACGCCAATTCGGTCGGGCTTCGATCCTGGGTTAGCAAGCGACCGGAGTCTAAGCCGTACTGATGAGCTGTAATACAGCGAAACAGATCTGTCTGCGGATGACTATAGTATATATATATATATATATATATATATATATATATATATATATATAAAGTCAAAAGGAACATTTTTCTTTACCAACGCGTTTTGTTCCCTGATAGTTTTTATCAAGGAAAAAGAAAATATTTTATTTTGCATATTTTCTTGTATTTATAGACAAAAGTAAAATCATTGTTAGGTTTTTAATTTTTTTTCATTTCATCATGTTTAAAAATGTTCGTTAGGCCGAATTTTTATTTCTTTATTTGTTACACACACACACACACACAATTATATATATATATATATATATATATATATATACAATTTACTTTTTATTAATGTAGTCATTATGCATTATTTTATTTTAATTTGATAAAATATTTATATATTCATTTATTTTAAATAATAGAAGTTTTCCTCTGTCCTCTGCGCAACACACATTTTAAGGAGTTGAGTGTTATGCTTGGCTCGGTTTGTGCCCAGTCTATCTGAAACTGTATTTAGCATCAGGCAACCAGTTCGGCTCCAAAGACTATTGACGGCTCTGCAAACGTGTGCTGAACAACAGCAAATTCTCTCTCCCTTCCGTAATCAATAAATTTGATGTCCTCACTGCTTCTGTGGCCAAGGCTGAGTGCTTTACTCGCAGATTCTCCTCCAACTCCATACTGACTCGTCTGAAGTATCCGCATCCCTCTTAGAACTGAGGCTCAACTGAGAGATATTCACATAACCACTTCTCTGTTATCCAAGATAATCTTAAAACGTAACCCCCATAAGGCGAGCGAAGGTGACGGAACCCCGGTCATTGTCCTGAAGAAATATGTCCCTGAACTCTCCTGTGTCTTCTCTAAACTCTATAATTACTGCCTCTCTGGCTCCTGTTTTCATACCTGCTGGAAGTTCGGTTAGAAGACATCTTTTTATTAAACCCTTTCTATTTTGAATATTTACTGAATTATTTAACTAGAAACAAAGAAAAGAGTGCAGGATTGCTATGTGATGTCAGTTCTTCAATACGGCAGTGAATGCTGGACAATATCATCGAAAATGAGGACAAAACTAGAAGCAGCGGAAATGTGGTTCTACAGAAGGATGCTGTGGATATCGTGGACTGAGCATGCAAGCAACGACGAGGTGCTGGAAAAGAATGGCAACAAAAAGGAAATTAATACTGAGCACCAGGAAGAGACAACTGACATTCCTGGGACATGCAATGAGGAAGGAGAGCCTGGAGAACCTGATACTGACTGGCCAGATAGAAAAAAAGAGAGACAGAGGAAGGCAGCGGATAACATATTTGCAGGGCCTGATCAGGTCGATGACGGAACGGGGGTTTCCAGGAGTAACAGGAGCAAATATACTAAGAGCCACAAGGGATAGGGAGACGTGGAGAACCATGATCGCCTACGTCCCAAAGGGACAGGGCACATAGAAGAAGAAGACTGAATTCATTTTCTTTCCGTTTTTGCGCTTGACGTTTAGTCCTTTTTTTGTTTTCCTTCACTGACTTCTGTATGAGTTCTCGTATTTTTTTTAGTTTGCTCTCAACATTGTTTCAATTAAGTCTTGATAAATTCTTTTCAATTAGAAAAATGAAATAATTAAGATACTTAAGGAGTTTTAAAGTATTTTCACTACTATTTTCTTCATCATATAGATGGTTACATATTCTTATTTTGAATTAGAAACCTGTAATTACTTTATTTCATTGTTGAAATATAAGTATAGGAGAATAAGATTATTTTGTTAATGAATATTAAATGCTTGGTTTAGACCATTAACATTTCGGGTCAGCATATCAAGCAAAGGTAATGTATATATATTTTCCCTGTCTTATAAGTAAATTCAATTTCATGTTCGGTGAAAGTTCAAGTTTTTAAGATCAAGTCATATTGTTTTTCAATAATACACTTTTGATCAAAATTTTAAGACCACTCAAAAATCTTTAAAAAGAAATATTTTTTTACGGATAGATTTTAAACTCCTCCCACTTAAGGTTACCAATACTACAATCTAAAAGGTTATGGAAGCAAAAAGCTACATTCCAAACATTTTATTTAGAAATTTACATTTTTATAAAATGAGGCGATTTACACATGATCAAAATTATAAAACTGGAGACACAAATTCTACGAAATTGTACAAAAATTGTATGAAAAGTGTATAAAAACATTCAACAACCAAATTTAATAATGAGTTCTACCTCCACTGCTTTTGATGACTTCAAATATTCTGTCAGGCATGCTAGAAATAAGCGTTTCCATTAAGGTGCGGAGGGTGTTGCTCCAGCTTCTGAAGATGGATTCACGAAGTTCATTTTTTGTTGAATATTGTTTGCCATTTTGATAAACATCTCTTGTCATCCATCCTCAAGCATTTTCAATTGGGTTCAAGTCTGGTGAGCATGCAGGATGTCCCAAAAGATGGACCCCATTTTCTTGTAGAAAGGTCAAGGTCCATCTTACAGCGTGGATTGCAGCATTATTCTGTTGAAATAACCATCCATCCACACACAAACGATGGCCCTCCATCATCAATGATGCTTTTTGTAGCATGCTAGCATAACTACCCGCTGTTTGACAACCCTGCGCCACCTGGAGCTCCATCACCCCTCTGTAAGAAAAGGCACCCCATACCATTAGGGAACCTCCACCACTATGACGTGTGGAGAAAATTTCAGGAGGCATGTTTTTGTTATGCCAATATCATTTGAAGTCATCAGGACCATCTAGATTGAATTTTTTCTCATCAGAAAACAAGACTTTCTTCCACTTCTCAACGTCCCATGTTTGGTATTCACTACCAAACTTTAAGCGGTCCACCTTGTGACGTGGAAGCAGCCGAGGAATTTGTTTACGCTTTTTATTTACCATGCCTTTTTGTCGTAAGTGTCGTCTGATGGTTACGGGACTGTAATCAGCATCTGTGACTGCCTTAATTTGACTAGAAGAAAGTCCATCCTCTTTCATAACAACCCTTCTTATTCTCTTACTCAATGCAGGAGAAATTTTTGGGGGCCTACCAGAGGATTTTGCTTTTCCATAATTCTCACTGTTCTTTAGAAAGTTGCAAATCACAGTTTTACTGCGATTTACCTTAGCTGCGATCGCCCACTGTGACAAACCTTGCTTAAAGAATTCTAGAATTCGAGAACGCTAAACTTTGGTAAGTTTGCTTGCTTTAGGCATGGTAACACCTTTACGCAGGGATTGCTAATGTCTAACTGAACTAAAAACATTGGAATTACCATAGATCTAACAATTTATACCCCTGGTCTTATAATTTTGTTCATGCGTAAATGCCTTCATTTTATAAAAATGTAAATTTCTAAATAAAATGTTTGGAATGTAGCTTTTTGTTTCCATAACCTTTTAGATTGTAATATTGGTAACCTTAAATGGTAGGAGTTTAAAATCTATCTGTAAAAAATAAACTTTTTTAAAGATTTTTATGTGGTCTTAAATTTTTTGATCAGGAGTGTATATCAGTAAAGCAGCATCGATATATCGAAAATAATCCGATTGTTTCATAAAAAACTTTTGGACTACAATTTGGTACGAACCGATTTGTAGAATTTCTAAAAAAAACGAAATCATCCCAATAAAAAAATTCTCTAAAAGAATCGGAGCACTACAAAGTTTTTCGCCCTGCCATTCACACACACACACACACACACACACACACACACACACACACACACACACACACACACACACACACACACACACACACACAGTTCTTGTTTGCTTTTTATGATAGAGTTTCAGATGCCTTATAAAGTCTTTTCATTCCCAATCACTCCCAGTAGCTCATTCCGTCTTAGTGACATTATCGCCTTGCTTGAGGTGAATTGATTAAAAAAATATATAATTTTTTTTACTTACGAAAATATATATCATTTATTGTTACAATCTTTTCTCGATTGTAACTGATGATGTTAACCTTCTTAATAATAACGTTGGATTGGCGAAAATAATAGAAGAAAGCATTCTAGGCTTGGACATTTTCTTTAAAAGTTTTATCTAGATATACATCTACACCTGGATGTTCGTTGTGGTGCACTGGATATCGGCTCGGAACGAGAAATCGGGAAATCGAGTTCGAATTCCAGTTGAATTCCTTGCGTTCACTTACGTGCAAATACTCTTGGGAAAGGTATTAATCCGTCTATTCCCTCCAGTTATGGGTTAAATATTTGGACAGATTGGGTTCTGTAGCCTTGGTGGGCAAACAATCTACCGCAGAAGGCAATGGCAACCTCCTGCGGGATAATCTTCTGCCCAGTCAGTCATGTCTCTTTCGAGACATGATCGCCTAAAGCGTGTATCACGCATGGCAATTAACTGACTGATACACCTACTCTTACACCAACTGATAGCATAATATAAAAAAATTAAATAGTGGCGCCTAATGTGAAATTAAATTTCTTGCTAAGTATAAGTTAGTATTTACACTCTCACATCCTGATTGAGCACACTGGAAGAATGGGAGACTTTGAAAAACAGTAGCTACTCCGGCATATACGCATCTCACATTCAATAATGAATTAGAGCACTATAGCTATTGGGCTTGTATAATGATATACGCGCTAAAAAGTCTACCGAACGCTCGTAGTCCAGAGGTAGAATCGCCGACTGACGCCAATTCGGTTGGGTTTCAATCCTGGGTTAAAATGCAATCGGAGTCTAACTGTACTGATGAGCTGTGATACAGCGAAACAGATCTGTCTGCGGATGACTATAGTATATATATACATATATATATATATATATATATATGTGTGTGTGTGTGTGTGTGTGTGTGTGTGTGTGTGTGTGTACAAATGAATAAGAAACGAAGGAAATATTTGCAACATTCAAAACATTAATTGAAAACAGTGCTCAATATAAAAACAAAGCAATGAATATTATAAATTATACTTTAGAACATGTTAAAAACTATTACAAAATTGTACATTTTGTTCTGACATTGAAAGAACAGTGTTTAATCAGGTAATAATAATGATGGGAATAATCATTATTTTTTAAAAGAAAATTTATGAAAATTCACTTCTTTTATTATTGGAAAAAAATACGTACGATGTAAAGAGGATAGGAAAGTTAAGAAAACAAAAAGAGAATTTTAAAAAAGTGGGAAAGAAAGAAAAAAGAGAACACAGCGTAAATAAAAAACAAAGAGGAAAACAAGAGAGAACGAAAGAAACGAGAGGAAAGAGCCAATGAAAAACGACTCAGAGAAAAATAGACCTCAAATTTTGGTAGGAAGTAAAATATAGGCATATACAGATATTGGTCACGCGACGTCTGGGCTTAACAAAGAGGAAAAGTGAGACATAACGTTAGACTTAGTTTCTAATAGTTTCCAACCTTACGTTAAAAATAATACTAACACAATTCATATAAACCCTAGCTGTAATCATCCATCATCCGTTATCAAACATATTCCATCATCGGTTGAACGTCGCATTAACATACACTCCTCTAGCAAAAAATATTCGAAAAATATAAAGCAATTTATGATAAAATTTTTAGGGATAGCAGTTCTGAGATTAGTTTTGTGGAAAAATCTAGTGGCTTCAAAAAGAAAAACAGAAGCAAAAATATCATAAGGTATTATACCTCCATTTAATCAGTTAGTTAATTTAATGGGAGGCATAAATTTCTTAAATTAAATGATAAAGATTTTTCCAAAAATAACCTTTTAAGCAAAATTTTCAATAGGGAAACTCAGTTATAGTTCCTCTAACAATAAAAAAAACCAGTTCTACTACTCATTTTAATTTGCCACTAATAAAAACTTTTCTAATTGTAGAAACCCTAATCAATGCCCCTTATCTAATAAGTGTCTAACTAAGTCCCTGGTATACATGTGCTCTATCTCATCTTTCTGTAGAGAATCCTAGGGTTGCTAAAGTTTGTATTGGTAATCAATAAACTTTTTTAAAAAGCCCTTTTACAATCATCTCTCATTTTTTAGTAATAAGAATAAACAAAATAAGACATCATTTTTTAAATATTTTTGGAAATTAAAAGATGAAAATAAAACACCTAAAGTTAAATGGAAAATTCTCAAAGAGGCTAGAATATCTAGATCGGTATATGAACTATGATTCCTTTGTCTACAAGAAAAATGGAAATTCTTAAATACATAAAGAGTCACATATTACTGAATCATTGGCATTAAAAAGTACAGTAAATTGTAAACATATTGAAGAATTAACCTTACAATCCTGCTAGAAATATGAAACCTAAAGTTTGAAACTGCAGCAATTATAAACTTTTTACAGTATTCATTTTATTATCTTGATAATTTACTTTAACAATATAATCTTTCTTATGTTATTTTCTCTTTATTTTTCTCATCAGTTTCTATTACAAATTGCAAAGTATTAATGTTTTAAATTTAAATTTTATTTAAATTTTTATTTTTAACATGAATTTTTCCTTTAATTCTTAATTTTTAATTTAATTAAATAAATTTTTTCCAATTTGATATATTAGCACTAATGAATTTATGTCTTCGTCTTGTATTTTTAAATGTTCTCAAATCTGCGTTTTTTGAATAATTCCTTTGTTTGTGTATGTGATTTCTTCATTTAAAAAATACCAAAGAATTTAGTTTTATACAATTTTACGAACAAATGTATCTATCTACAATTCATTTCCAGCCAAAGTTTCAAATTTCTTTTTCTTTTGCAGCTTCTGTTGTCTCCCCACCACTTTCTTTTCCTTGTGTATTTTCTCACTTTTTTTCACTTTCTTCCCACTTTGTGCATTTTCTCACTTTTTCCATTTTGTTAAGCCCAGACTTTACGTGACCGATATCTGTATATGCCTACCTATATCTGGAGTTTATTTTTCTCTGAGCCGTTATTCATTGGCTCTTTCCTCTCGTTTCTTTCTTTCCCTCTTGTTTTCCTCTTTGTTTTTAATTTCCTCTGTGTCCTTCTCTTTACTCTCTCTTTCCCCCGCTTTTTTTATTTCACTTTTTGTTTTCTCATCTTTACTATCCTCTTTACCCCGTACGTAAATTCTTTTCCAATAATAAAAGAAGTGATTTTCATAAATTTTATTTTAAAAAATAACGTTTATTACCATCATTATTAACTACCTAATGAGACATTGTTTTTCAATGTCAAAATAAAATGTCCAATTTTGTAGTGGATTGTAGTTTGTACTTGTTGTAAAGTATAATTTTATATATATATATATATATATATATATATATATATATATATATATATAATTGTGTGTATTTAATTAGCAAATGTTCATTAAGACAAAAGTTATTAACATTTTGTGTCGATTAATTTTATTGATCGATAATCTTTCTCAGATAAGGAGGAAATTTCATCAGAAATTGTCCAAAGTTCATTTTGGAAGAAATATGACACTGGCTTTGACTTTCTTAATTCATTGTCAGGGAAGGTAGAGCAAAATGGTGAGTTTAGTAGAACTGGTGACCTGGACAAAGAGTGTTGTGACGTAGGCGAGATGTGGCCTCTGTGTGTGTGTGTGTGTGTGTGTGTGTGTGTGTGTGCGTTTATTCATTTTTTTAAAAAATTTACTTCTTTATATAGAGTTCAGGAAGTCGGTTCTTAAATTATAATTGTTTCTATTTATAGATCGTTGTTTTTGGTTGTATCATAGGATCATAAGTTTGTTTTTACTATTTGATTTTGCTAGTATTCTGGTATTGTTAGTCGCTATCTAATATTACTATGATAATTACGCTGCTTATCAATGTATGTGCGTTGTGGTGCATTGGATATCGGCTCGGAACGAGAAATCGAGGAGCCGAGTTCGAATTCCAGCTGAATTCATTGCATTCACTTACTCGCAAATACCCTTGGGAAAGGTATTAATCCGTCTATTCCTTCCAGTTATGGATTAAATAGGACAGATTGGGTTCTATAGCCTTGGTCGGCAACCAGTCTACAGCAGAAAGCAATGGCAACCTACTGCGGGATAATCTTCTGTCCAGTCAGTCATGTCTCGAAAGAGACATGATCGCCTGAGCGTGTATCCCGTATGGCATTTAACTGACTGACTGATCAATGCTTGCGTACGAACAGGAAGTGAATTCAGCAGGTACACAAAAATAGAAACGGGTGTAAAACAAGGATGTGTTTTCTCACCGGATTTATTCAACTTATACAGCGAAACAATTCTGTGAGAAATAAAACCCTTGCCAGGATTCATCATTGGTGGCCACAATCTCAACAATGTAAGATACGCAAATGACACTCCTGTTGGCAGACACGGAAAGGAGAATGCAGGACCCCCTACAGAGGGTAGCAAGAGAAAACGAGAAGAAAGAACTAAGCATAAACTTTAAGAAACTGAATGTATTGTCATTAGAAAAAAGAAGACCCCAAAATGCCAACTACAGGTCGGAGAAACTAAAATAAAGCAAGTAAAGAAATTTAAATAACCGAGAAGCGTGCTGACAGAGATGGAAAGTGCAATGTTGAGATCCAAAGACGCATTTCAAAATTTTACCAGAATAGTGAAAGACAGGAAAATATCGAAGAATAGAGTGCTGGATTGCTCTGGGATGTCTGTCCTTCTGTATGGCAGTGAATGTTGGACGATCTCCTCAAGGATGAAGAAGAAGCTTGAGGCAGCAGAAATGTTGGTTTTATAGAAGGATGCTAAGGATACCATGAACTGAGCACGTGACTAAAGACGAGAAATTGGAGAGGATGTAAACGAGGAAAAAAAAACTCATACTTAACATAAGGAAGAGACAGATGAGGTTTTTAGGACGTGTAACGAGGAAGGAGGGCCTGGGATATTTAATACTCACGGGACGGATAGAGGGAAAGAGAGACAGGTGAGACCTACTTGATAGGCCTGAGCAAATGGATGGTAGAACAGGGTTTGGAAGAGATACCAAAAGAAAGAATTTTGAGAGCCACAGGTGACAGAACCGAGTGGAAGTCCAAGATCGCCTACGCCCTGAGGGAACACGCCACAAGAAGAAGAAGAAGAAGAAGAAGAAGAAGAAGAAGAAGAAGAAGATATTTTTTTATAATCATATCGTCTCAAGCGAGGCATTTTACTGCCACTGTTGTGCAGGGGGTTACATAGGAGGAAAGTTATAAGTAAGAGTGACAGGTTATAGGGGGTGTCAGGAAGTGGGTAAGAGAAGAATAAGAATATTGATGAGAGTAGAGTGAATGGAGAAAGGAGCACGAGAGAAAGAGGATGCAAGTTAATGAGACAGGAGATGACGACTTTACATTTGAATTCTTGAAGATTGTAGCTGTCGGGAAAGCAAGTAAATGGAAGCGAAGTGTCCAATATCTCAGATAAAGCTTATATATATATATATATATATATATATATATATATATATAAGCAGATACTGAGATCAATAGAAAGCGTCGACAGTCTGTTTCATTTTCCAATGCAATCTTCCATGTGTGTTGTGTTTTGGCTTGCCTATTTATATATTCTGGTTAGTGGTGTATTATGTGTTGTAAGCTCTGTTGTACTATCCTGATGGTTATTCGGTGGGCAATAACAATTTTTTCAAAATATTCTAGAGTTTAATAATTGTTGATCCAAATTGGGTTAATTCTCAACTTTTTACTCGTTATTTATTGTTTATTATTTAATTTTTTGTGGTTGATTATTATCCATACATTTACATGTGTTTATATTTGCATTTATAATTTGTTAATTTGTGTAATATTTATTTAATTTGTTTATTTATTCATTTAGGTTTTTTGTTAATGTTGCTTTATCTTTTGAAGTGTTAGTTATTTTATTTGTTTAGTTTAAAGTATTGGCTTTGTATAAACTATGCTATATTATCTGCGTTGTATATAGCACATATATTTGCATTTCGTTGACTTTATTTTACAAGGTATTTGTTTTTGGTATATATATATATATATATATATATATATATATATAACCAAAAACAAATACCTTGTAAAATAAAAATAAAATCAACGAAATGCAAATATATGTACTATATACAACGCAGATAATATAGCATAGTTTATACAAAGCCAATACTTTAAACTTCTTAGAATATATATATATATATATATATATATATATATATATATATATATATATATTCTAAGATATTTTTGATACTATACACACACACACATACACACACAAATATATGTGTGTGTATGTGTGTATGTGTGTGTGCGTATCAATAATTGTCTATTTGGGTAGCAAATTTTTTTATGTATCCCACACGTAAAAATAATGCGATTCAGATTTGAATCATAACGTGGCATAGCTCTCCATCTGAATTTAACTTTTGAAAATCATAGAAGATTGAAACTGGTAAAGTTACTTTAAATGATATTTTCAAAGCCTCCATTTGCATTTTTAACTTCTTGTTGTCCTTAAGGATATCAATCCGGAATTATCTCTAATCGTAGCGAAGTTATTCAACCACTGTTTGAAGGAAAAATCCTTCCCAAGCCTGTAGAAGGCATCAAGCGTATACCCAGTTTTCAAGAACGCAGCCGTGCGATCTTCTCCCTCCCAGTACAAACCCATCAGTCTCCCCAGTGTCATCAGTACGCTTTTTGAGGCCATAATCAACAAGAAGTTCGTCGAGCACCAGGAAAAGAATAACCTACTCAACGACGAGCAATATTGGTTTCGGTCATGCCGATCCACTGACAACGTACTAACTAACATCACTCACAGAATTACTGAGCCTTTTGACGATAAACTCTCAACGAGGACCATAATTGTAGATAACTTGAAGGCCTTCCACAAGGTGGGACACAAAAGTTTATTACACAAGCTCTCTAACTACGGAATCACTGGAAGTGTCTTCTAGGTCATAAAAGCCTTCCTAACAGTTAAGCAACTGAAAGTATTTATTAATGGTCAATTAATCGGAGTTGTAACGGTCAACGCTGGCGTTCTCCAAAGTTCACTCCTGAGACCAACACTGTATTTGATTTACATAAATAATTTACCTAAAAATATACTCAAATCATTTGTAAACATCTATGCCGATGATACGACGATATAAGGGTGCACGTCTAAAACTCTTGATGGTCAGAGACTGGCAACTGATCTCTCTTCTGATCTTGCACAAACTACCCAGTGGAGCTAAGATTGGCCGGTTACATTCAATGACTCAATAACCAAGCTAGTTACATTGGATCATCGGACTCCGATTATATATATATATATATATATATATATATATATATAATCAAACTAAACCTCTAGTAGATTTACATAAATGATCTACCTAAGATACTCAGATCATTTCTAAGCATCTATGCCAATGATACAATTATATACGGGTGAAAGGCTAAAATTCTTGATAGTCAGAGATTGGCAACTGATCTCTCTTTTAATCATGCACAAACTACCCAGTGGGGCAAAATCTGGCTGGTTACTTTCAATGATTCGAAGATCAAGTTAGTTATATTCCATAATCGCCGATCAGACACCGAACTACCACCAGTCAAGATGAATGGATGTCCCCTTAGTATATATATATATATATATATATATATATATATATATATATACTAGCAGTATAGCCCGGCGTTGCTCGGGTGTAATGAAAACTTTAAAACTAATCCATGGTCCTGGAGCTCAGTCTCTTTGGACGTTGGCACGAAAGACTAAAAAGCAATAGTTGTTTCCAGTTAAAGCGAAACCGTAGATTGAAAGAAAAATGAATGGATGTAAGTCAAATTTTGATTTCCTTGTATCGATATCAAATAAGTTTTTTAGTCGTAAACTGAATTTTGAAGGCTAAATAAGTCCTCTGAGTAAATGGTATCATGGCTGAGACTAAGAACTACAATTATACCTACATAGAGCCAAAACCGAAGCAAAAACTATAACAAAACGACTGGAAAAAATAAAGACATACAGGCAGATAAAAAGACACACTCACAAACATCTTGCCTTATATATATATATTATCGATTTTCTGTACTATTGTAAGAACTGCAACCATGAAACTTCTGAATATCGTTTCTTATGCCTTTGTCTATGAGTGTATCAAATTTGATTAAAATCGAACCACTTCTTCTATAACCCGATTTTTTCGATTTTGATATTTATCTTGGGTATCTCGACACAAAGCCTAGCTAAGAACACTCGCAGACGCTTATAGTACAATTGTGTACATTTGCAAGAAAATCGGTTCAGCCGTTTCGAAGTCTATAGGTAACGGGGACACACACACACCACAGACAAAGTTCCATTTATATATAAGTTTAGATATATATATTACAAATTTACATAAGAAAGACGGCTCTAAAAGGTGTATTTGTGTCTGTTTATATATGCATTGATATATATAAGTGGGCATAAATATATGTACTTGTGTTAAAGTATGTATATATATATATATATATATATATATATATGTTATTCGTTCTGTGATATACTTTATCAAGGCAAAATGACGAAATCAATCTTATATTTAATAACGTATCTATAAACAAAAAATAGTTGGTAACTGGAAATTATTCATAAGAATAACAGAAATTATTAAACATTTAAAGATCTTCATAATTCATTTTTGAAAATATTTTTTTGAGGAGTATAATTTCATGTTATAATATGTTAACATGATGGAAATTAACCTTTTTCTTTAGATCTTTTGATATTTTTGTTGGCCTGGGAAAGTATTGTTTCTATAAAGATAGGTGAGATTGGGAAAAAGCCGATATTTTGGTAATATTTGATGGTAGCGCTCTCGAGAATTTTTCTTCTGAATAAATTATTTTGTCTGTTTCTGAGTATGGCATTTTTTAGGTCGAAATTGTGGTCGAAATTATTTTATTGTATTCTGAGGGACAATTTTGGCAGTTCATTTTGTATATGACTTTTTTGAGTTAATATTGTTTAGATTTTTTTTATCAGATCATGTCCATAATAGTTTTCTAGGTGGTTTTGACTATTTGGATGTTGTTCAGAAGGAATAGATAGTAGACGTTATGGAGTTCGTCGGTAGTATTATGTACCTGTTATTGTTTAATTTATTATTGTGGATACTGTTATTATTGCGGTTGTGTATTTTATGTGCCTTTTTTGCATTTTAAATAAAGTGATATGGGTATTTAGTTTTTGAATGTATTCCTATGTATGTTTCTTCTTCGGATAAATACTGGTGGCTGCAAATTTTTAATGCTCTTAAGTAGAAACCTGTAATTGTATCATATATGATTTTAGAAGAGTGGTTTGAGTAGAAATTGATCAGGTCGTTTTTGTTGATAGCTTTTCTATAAACGTCAAAATTGAGTTCGTAATTATTTTTGTGTAACATGATATCTAAAAAGAAAAGAGTATAGTTGGTTTCAAAGGTAAAGTCCATTGAAGGTTTAACGGTGTTAAGTAGGCGATCGTCTGAAATAGGAAGAGTTTGGTAGTAAAATGTTTTTGAATGGATCCCTTTTTTGAAACTTTAAAAATAGACAAGCGAGTATGTCGCAAATTTTTGATTACTACTTCTACAAGTGGTAATCTAAAGTTAAGAAATATTGCTTGGAGATTAGATCCACATAGTTTTGTAGGTTTTTTTTTATGTAGGAAGAGGTAGTTTTGTTTTTGTTTTTATTAAGGGTTTTGTTAGCAGATTTAGGCACTTCTCTAAACATTAATGTATAAAGATTTAATGGCTAAATGACGTTAATGTATAAAGATTTTATGTCGAAATTGACCATATATTTGTTTTTTTTATGTCTATGTTTTTTAATTTGTTTAAAAAGTCGCGTGAATTTTTTTCTATGTGATGGATTGATTGTGCCTTTGATGGTGTTAAAATTTTGTTTAGCTTGCCGGTTAGTTTATGTGGGACATTGCTTATTTCTTTTTAGATGATGCACAATAAGTTTTAGCCAGAAGACGTCTTTTTTCTTTGGAAATTTTGGATGTCGCTTATACATTTTTGTGTCTCTTTTGTGGTTTTGTTTTCGTTAACCTTTTCGTAGGACTTGTCAGAGTCAATATATATACGACGAGGGTGGACGTTGTGTAAGGATTTGCTATGCAAATTCATCATGTTTTTTATTCATATTATTCCTAAAACTACACGAATGAAACCGGGATAAGCTGGTAGTGTATATATATAAATATAACACACCTTAAAACTATATATATATATATATATATATATATATATATATATATAACAGGCAAACAATCAGACAAACACTGCTTGGGTTCCGGCCATGGATATAATAAAGTAGTTTGGTTTATGATCTTCAAAAATTCTCATGGATCACAACACATGTTCTTTACACACAGTTTTGTCCTTTTCTTCAATATGGCAGTGAATGTTTGACAATATTCTTCGAAGATGAAGAAAAAACTTGAAGCAACTGAAATGTGATTCTACAGAAGGATGCTGCGGATATCATGGGCCGAGTATGTGAGCAATGATGAGGTTTTGGAAAGGATGGAAACGAAAAGGAAATTAATACTGAGCATCAGGAAAAGATAACTAAAGTTCCTGGGACATGCAATGAGGAAGGAAGACTTGGAGAACCTGATACTAATAGGCCAGATAGAGGAAAAAAGAGACAGGGGAAAGCAGCGGATAACATATTTGAAGGGCCTGATCAGGTGGATGACGGAATGAGTGTTGCATGGTGAAACAGAAAAAAGCGTGACAAGAGCCACCAGGGATAGAGAGATGTAGAAAACCATGATCACCTACGTTCTGAAAGGACATGGTACATAAAAGAAGAAGAAATTTTGTCCTTATTCCATTCTAACCTGAAGAAGCTAGAGAGAGAGAGAGAGAGAGAGAGAGAGAGAGACCGTTTTCTCTTTGTCTCGTAATCTTCACATTTGCATTCATTTATACATTCATGTATATATTTAAATGTATGCATATATATATATTTACATAGACATACATGCGCACATATATAACTAGCAGTATAGCCCGGCGTTGCTGTAATGAAAGCTTTAAAACTAATCCATGGTGCTGGAGCTCAGACTCAGCCTAAAGAATATTTGTGTCAAGTTTGGTGAGAATCGGATAAAAATTGTGGATTTATATAAAGAACATACAGACAGATAAACACACACACACACACACACACACACACACACACACACACACACACACACACACACACACACACACAAACATCTTGCCTTTTATATATATATATATATATTATCGATTTTCTGCACTATTGTAAGAACTGCAACCTTGAAACTTCTGAATATCGTTTCTTATGTCTTTGTCTATGAGTGTATCAAATTTGATTAAAATCGGACCACTCCTTCTATAACACGATGTTTTTGATTATCGATTTTCGATATTTATCGGGGGTACCTCGACACAAAACCTAGTTAAGAACACTCGCAGACACTTATAGTAAAACTGTGTAAATTTTCAAGAAAATCAGTTCAGCCGTTTCGAAGTCTATAGGTAATGGACACACGCACAGACACACACACACAGACAATGTTCAATTTATAAATAAGTTTAGATTGATATATAACAAATGTATGCTTATTCATAATTTTTAAGCAATCTAATTTTTTAATCTAATATTATTTATTATTACCATAAAATTTATATTCAGTGAAAACACATGTTTAAGTGAGCATCCCTATTTTTTTATAAACAGCGAAATCAACTCAATCTACTCAAATCAAAATAAAATGAAACTAATCCACTCAAGCACGTGTGCCCACTAGATATAACGTTTTTTTTTTTTAATAAGAAATAACATAGGATTAAAAGAAATGCCATTAATTGAACCAAAATTACAAAATTAATTTGTTTCCATTTTAGGCGCGAAAATCAACTGTTATATCTCGGGAACGATATAAATAACAAGGTAAATTACAAGTGGAAAGATTTACACAAAACGTAAGAGGTTAACAAATAACAGAGTTTATTGTACGGAAAAGTACAAGTAACAATCAGTCAGTTAAGTGCCATACGTGAAACACGCTTGGGCGATCATGTCCCGAAAGAGACATGACTGACTGGACAGAAGATTATCCCGCAATAGGTTGCCATTGCTTTCTGCGGTAGACTGGTTGCCGACCAAGGCTATAGAACCCAATCTGTCCTGTTATTTGACTCATAGCTAATGTGAGAGAGATGTATTATATTAAGTAGTAATTAGTGGGGGATCAGTTTATTACTTCAAAACAATAGAAAACTGACCCCCACTTTATATCCAGTAGAAGCCTTAATCATTTTTTCAACTATTATATTCAGTCAGTCAGTTAAGTGCCATACGTGAAACACGCTTGGGCGATCATGTCTCGAAAGAGACATGACTGACTGGGCAGAAGATTATCCCGCAGGAGGTTGCCATTGCTTTCTGCGGTAGAGTGGTTGCCAACCAAGTCTATAGAACCCAATCTGTCCTGTCGAATCGTCTCTTACTTTCTTACTTCGATACTTCTTAATCCCTTCAGCGAATCAACTGTCGGGGGATAGGATATTTCATTATAACATAAACTTAGCAGATACAGACTGTGGAAAGGTCCCCAAAATGGATTTGCATTACTGAAATAAGTAAAGTGATTTTTACTTTGCTCTGATGACTTCTGGTAGCTAGAGGTGAAGCGCCCCGGCTTGAATGCTGTTTCCTAAGTTAAAGGGACTATAGATTCAATTCCTATCGGGAGGCACATTTTATTTAAGAATACTTTCAACCTCTACGTCAGAAGATGTTGAATTAAATCATAGAAAAAATATCAAGAATATCTACCTAAACGCCTTATATATGATTTATACAGGGTGCGATGGGTAAATTATCTCTATTATGTAATTTTAATTTCGCGTTGTATGTTTTCGATTTTGTCGACTACACAATGTAATAGGGTCAGTTGGACACCATCTGTGAGAGAAACAGCACTGTGACACAATTCCCTCTATCAGAAATTTGGAAACGGCATGTTGCACTGCTTAGCACTCGACTCTGCGAGAAAACTGGTTAATATTCAACAAAATTATTATTACATAGCAATTCAGGACTCTTTCATTAATACTTTATTTAGCTTTTGAAAGACATCTGATCTATTTCAAGGTACCTTCGGATATCACTCACATGTTAAATTTCTGTCTTTACTTGGTGTTAATGTCCCCAATACGTAGCTCGCATTTCGGGCTGTCCCTTTTGCTTAAGACCACACATATTCTTACAATTGATGGTTGGTTCTTTAATCCAACTTTTCTTTTTGACTGACTAAAAATTTCTGTTGTTTTCTTTCTATCTGTCATCAAGACAGTTTTATCTGCATATCTTATGTTGTTAAAATTCTGGACATCAGTAATAAATCCTAGCCATTGTATTTTACACAGGATCGATCTCTGTATACATTAAGTAAATCTGGTGAGAAGACACACCTATTCATCAAAATCTGGATGACAAGCTGAATTATATTACTTATTAAACTGATGGAGTTCACATTCATTTATACTCGATTTCTTAGGCAGTTTTATAATGATGAATCTATTAAGGTCTTCAGGCATGCTGCCAGTCATATATTTCATTTATTATTTCAGCAATAAATGTGCGTTGTTGGGTAGTGGGTATAGGCTGGGTACGAGAAATAGGAGAACCTAGTTCGAATTCCAGTTGAATTCGTTGCATTCACTTACGCGCAAATACTCTTGAGAAAGGTATGAATCCGTCGCTTCTCTCTCCAGCTATGGGTTGAATATAAAGACAAAATGGGTTATCTAGCCTTGATTGGCAACCAGTCTACCGCAGAAATTAATGGCAACACACTACAGAAAAATTTTTCTGCCTAGTCAGTCATGCCTCTTTTGTGACATGATCGCCCGAGCGTGTATGGCACTTAACTGACTGACTGTCGACCTCAACATTGTCTATGATATGATCTACGTTGCAATCCCATCAGGTCCTACTGCTTTTTCGTCAATTCTTGGCGAGTGCAGATCTTACCTCAGATTTTAATATTTCAGGTCTTTTTATGTTTTCTTGTGTTGAAGTTTTTATCCTGCCCTCGTAAAAGTTTTTTACTTCTTAGAAGTGGTCTCCGGTGTATATTCTTTTTTATCTTCGAAGTATTTTTTTTCCATTATGAACGTTCTTCTTTTAAGTTTATTCAGGAAAACCTTCTTTTGACCAGTTTTTTTTATTGTTTTATGCAGGCCTTTGTATTTGTGCTTCCTATATTTTTCTATCTTTGCACACTCTTCGTTGATCCATTTGTCATTTCTCTTCTTGCATTTGTTTCTAATTCTTGTATGAAGTATTTTATATTTTCTGCCATTCCTTGGTATTGCTTGCTGTATCTTATTCATCAACACGAGACTTTCAACTTGTATTCCCTTTTTTGTTTCTTGTCTTTTTCTTGAGATGATCATGTGCGTTGATATTACGAGAATTTTAGATTTAAAAGCTGGTTTGTTCTAAGCGATTATATTTGTTCTTAACTTTTCAGCATACATCAATTTGCAAGTTGAGTCGTGTTTTCTTCTTGTTGATTTGGATTATGACTGGGATGTGGTCGCTCCCACAGTCCGTACTTGGATTGGTATCACAGCGCGTAGAATTGCATGACATATATATATATATATATATATATATATATATATATATATATATATATATATCTGTGGGTGTGTGTTACAAGTCAAAGATACATAAAAATGACGAAAGTAAAATGTATTTTAAGGCTAGCAATGTTTTTTTCAAGAAAGTGCTTAATAGATAAAAAAGGCAACAATATTCAATATTAATACATATTCAATGACGTTATCTCTTTGTCCGACTCCAGAGTTTCGAATATAATCGCCCATCCAGCTCAAATCACCCGATAAATCTACTGAATTTGAAAATCTGAACCTTTTAAGCGATTTTACGCGAAATAAGTCCCTTTGCTCATTTAATAATTTATTGAATATATATATATATATATATATATATATATATATATATATATATATATATATATATATATATATCACGATCACTAGTCATTAGATAGCCTGACGGGGCTCAGTCCAAATTAAGACCGGTTTTCCTTCTTCTAGACCGGTTGCCATTCAAGGCTACAGAACTCATTCCGGTTTACTATTTAATTATATCTGAGGGGAAGAAATGGATTAGTACTTTTGTCAGGGGTATTAGTACGTTAGTAAATGTAATGAACTTGACTGAAATTCAAATCCAGCTCTCAACCAAAGTCCAATACTCCACCGTGTTATAAAAAACAAACCAGACCCATTTTAAAAATTGAATAACTTTCGTAAATGACGATTTTTTAAAGCTGTTTGTTTCGTTCAATATGAGATATTGTTCTGTCTAAACACTTTGATAGGGTTATTGAAATCTAATTGTTGTGGATTCCGGGTGAGAAACCAAACAAATAATAATTAACAAAAACAGATATGGAGATAGAAAATGTAAGTTATATTGAACAAGATATACAAACTGGAAGACGGGTTAGTGAATTCAGCAATACTATTAGTAGAAATAACTATATGCAGTCTTGAAGTGAAATAGTATGTCCGGGTAATGAGTCTATATCCAACAACTCCAACTTACTCTGCACCAACTTACTGTCCAACTAAGCAACTGCTTTACCACTCTACAACTACTTTGCAATTACTCTTTTACAACTACTGTCGTTCTTTGTATAGGTAGGATTATATGTACACATCAGGTGAGTCCGTTCTTATGTGTAAAAAGAGGTGATCCCCAACACTAATCTAGATTAATTGATGCCATCGATAAAATTGACAAACATGCTGAAGTTTATGCGCTACAAAAGAGAAAGTATTTAATAGAGAATACAGAAAAATGAATTTCTTATTGAAAACTAATCCGTTTGTTTTCTATATGTAAAGCATTGGTCTCTTAAATGAAATCAAAATCCCTGTTAGCACATTTATATGGTTTTAACACATTTTCCTTCATAGGATTTTCAATCTTTAGGACGGTAGATTACATTTATTTTTAAAAAACAGATATGTCAACTCAAACATGTCTACACCACACCAAATATATCGTTTATAATAACATGAAATAATTTCGAATTAAAAAAGTAATTAATTGCTTATATATATATATATATATATATATATATATATATATATATATAACCTAAAGAGCCAACAAACCTACCTAGGTTTCAACTAACCGGATCTTCCCTGAAGATCCGATTAGGTGAAACCTAGGTAGGTTTGTTGGCTATTTAGGTTATTTACTTTTTCTGCTCTGCTTACGTATTGAGCGCTTTTTTGTTATAGATTACTCGTCTCAGGTTTTTTCTTTGGGCTACGTACTTTGACTGATGTTCATGTGCTTAGCTCTTTCTTTTTTTACATCCATTTTTTCCTTCCGCGTATATACTCGGATGGTTTTACGAAACGAGTATAGTGATAAGTTTACATATATATATATATATATATATATATATATATATATGTATGTATGTATGTATGTATGTATATATCTATGTAGGTATGAATGTTATCCCTCGCCGGTATCACGACGCTGAGTTTCATGTACAACGCAATCTTCTGGTGGTGTGTATAGACTAATCGTTGCGTAATTTATTATTTAATAAAAATATCTGGTTAACGCAATGTTGACGCAGTCAAATATTATAAGGTGATTACAGATTTTTTTAATTTTATTATTTTTGCATTTGAAATATACAAAATTTTTATTCAATATATATAAATTAAATAAAAAATAAAAAATATTAATTGTTATTTTTTATTCAAATTTTCATATAATTTATAAAATTTTCATATAATTTATAAAAATTCAGCTAAGCCCCTAAATACACAAAAAAAATGAATCTGGAGTAACAAATTTCAACATATTTAGTTTTATACCTACGTATAACCATTAATTCATTTCTCTTGTTTAATAAGTTGGTTTATTTAAGTGTTTTAAGAGAACTAATTTTTCTATTAACACCAGTATTCTATGTGCAATATATATATATATATATATATATATATATATATATATATAGTTACAGCAACTCAAAAGCTTTTAAGTTTTGGTGGAAAATGCACCATCATCAAAAGTAAAATATTGTTCAGTTACTGAACAATAACTATTATTTTTCAGTTAAGTTACTGAGCAATAACTGTTTAGTGACTGAACAATATTTCACTGTATGATGATGGTGCACTTTGCATCGAAACTTGAATGCTTTTGAGTTGCACTAACTATATATATATATATATATATATATATATGCATTTTGTGTGTTTCTTACTCGCTAAGTGGGTGGGACTAGATGTTTGGTAGTAGTTGTCACAGCACTGGCATTGTCCGGGTAAAGATGAGGTATACAACTCCATCAACAAAGAAATGACAGCTCCACTCGCTGTCATTATTACAGTTGACGTCTCAAGTCCTGTATCTGCCGAAATAGTGACAGCAGCGACGAAGTCATCAGTAAAAAAAAAAAAGGAAAAGAAAAAGAAGGCATATGTCTGCAAAAATGGGGTAAAATGAAATTAAATACGTCCTCATAAACTTTTTTTTGTTGTGGAGGGGGGTCCTGTTGATAAAGAGCAAAGACGAGATGAGACAAAAGCGAGATGGAGACGAGAAGATTGCTATCGCAAAGAGTGCTGGGAACCTAACAGGCGAGATGGCACCCGAGACAGGGGCGAGAATATTTTTGCACGCTTTGCAAGCCACGATGCCACAAGGTTGGAAAAATTTGCAATTTGAGAAGGTAGATTTCTAGTTTGTTGCTGAGAAAAAAGAACCTGGGATAATATTTCTATATTTCCCTATATAGAAATAAATGTAGATATTTATTAAATTCATCCTAGCCTGGCACAATACTCTAATCATAGAGCACCCAATGAAGATAGAGGTAAGCATACTAACAAGATAAATTTGCAAAGCCTTGCTCTCCATTACGTACGATCCCCCAACCCAATCAGAAACAAACAGAGACTCGCGTGTTGTATTTTTTCAACTTTGTGCTACAGATAAAAAAACATGTTCTTAATGTAGACTTTTATGGCAGACTGACTTGCCGCATTCTGGAGATTGGCGTAGTATAATCTTCCACACTTATGCACCTCATAAGTTTTTATACACTTTTAAACTAATATAATATCTATCTATCTATCTATCTATCTATCTATCTATCTATCTATCTACTAGCAGTATAGCCCGGCGTTGCTCGGGTGTAATGAAAGCTTTAAAACTAATCCATGGTCCAGGAGCTCAGACTCTGCCTAAAGAATATTTGTGTGAAGTTTGGTGAGAATCGGATAAAAATTGTGGATTTGTATAAAGGACATACAGACAGATACACACACACACACACACACACACACACACACACACACACACACACACACACACACACACACACACACACACACACACATCTTGCCTTTTATATATATATATATTATCGATATAATATATATATATATATTATCGATTTTCTGCACTATTGTAAGAACTGCAACCTTGAAACTTCTGAATATCGTTTCTTATGTTTTTGTCTATGAGTGTATCAAATTTGATTAAAATCGGACCACTCCTTCTATAACCCGATTTTTTGATTATCGATTTCCGATATTTATCGGGGGGTACCTCGACACAAAACCTAGCTAAGAACACTCGCAGACACTTATAGTACAACTGTGTAAATTTTCAAGAAAATCGGTTCAGCCGTTTCGTAGTCTATAGGTAACGGACACACACAGAGACACAAACACACAGAGACAAAGTTCCGTTTGTAAATAAGTTTAGATCTATTAAACTTACCTAATGACAGCGCTCCCAAATTCTATTATCACAGGGACCTCAACGCCTAAACCCGGCTCTGTACATAATCATACATTGTTAAAATATACTTACCTGCCTTTTTGGCGGGTGGGGATCATCATCTCTCAGTTGCGTCTCTGTCCACGGGTAGAGTGCGCCTCCGTTTTATCTGTCCGAGGACAGACATGCATCTGAGAAAAATTATACTGATAGGTGGCCGGTCCCGGGTAAGAGAGTCCTAAGGCTGAACCACCCTATTACACCAGAGAGGTGGATCGGTGGCAGCCACCCAAAGCTTTTACCTATGAAGTTTGATTTGCATGTTTTTTAATCTGCAAAAATTTAAATGCAATGTCAATTGTTATCTACTGTCGCGATTACTATTTCCTCTTCCCGCTCATTATTTATGATTCTGTTTCTAATTCTTTCACACTCTTTGTGTTTTATTGGCTTTATTGCATTGCAGGGGATGATAACAAACAACAACAACAACAACAACAACGACAACATTTTCAATCAATCACATCCTTGTTGTGTTTGCTAATTTGGTTCTCATTTTTATCCTCCAATTATGCCAAACTTATTTTAAGATATTTGCATACACTTGAAACGTTTTCAATAATCTAATTTTCCATGTTTCAAGATTTTAGATTTTGTGGAACTCCGCACAGAATTAACAATTATGTTATATGAAAACTTTATGACTATAGGACAATTAGTTTTATAATTACTATAGTTTTAATTATTTGCATGTGATATTGGAATGCACTGGCTGCAATTTTTATATATATATATATATATATATATATATATATATATATATATATTGAGCAATCTGGAAGAGTGGGAGACTTTGTAAACAGTAGCTACTCCGGAATATACGCATCGCTCATTCGATAATGAATTGGAGCACTCTAGCTATTGGGCGTTTTTATACGCGCTAAAAAGCCTGCCTTCTTCTACCGACGCTCGTGGCCTAGGGGTGGAATCGGCGACTGACGCCGATTCGGTCGGGTTTCGATCCTGGGTTAGGAAGCGATCGGAGTCTAAGCCGTACTGATGAGCTGTGATACAGAGAAACAGATCTGTCTGCGGATGACTATATATATATATATAATGGATTCTCCCGTCGCGTTCAACGTATGAGGGTCCAACCTTTTTCCAGCAAGACAACCACACAGAGATTTGTTTATAGTGGTGAAGGCATTGTGTAGTACCATCCACACTTCTTGGAACTGCTGATAACAAACAATCGGTGCAGATGACTGCCACAGATCGCACGAACAGCAGACCTCAATTATTTAACCCATAATTGGAGGGAACGAACGGATTAATACCTTTCCCAAGGGTACCAGTGCGCAAGTGAATGCAGCGTGCTCGACTGAAATTGGAACTCGGCTCACCGATTTCCCCCTCCAAGCCGACATCCACCGCACCCCAACGCACAACGGTCATGTCACGTTGGATACACCGGTTCCCGCTCGATCACCGAAGTTAAGCAACGTTGAGCCTGGTCAGTACTTAGGTGGGTGACCACTTGGGAACACCAGGTGCTGTTAGCATTCACGGATATATATATATATATATATATATATATATATATATATATATCATGGCAAGGAATAAGCGGAAATTTAATGACATACTAAATACTAAGAACTTTTATTAGAGAAAGAGGAAATACTCCAGCGATAAGAAGAGTATATAAAGGAGAGAGCAACCAAGAATATATAAGTATGAGGATGGACCGGAAATATTAAAGTCCGAAGTAGAAACTGCAATAGCCAAACTGAACAGAAACAAAGTAGTTGGTCCAGACGGCATTGTAATAGAGCTGCTGATAGCCCTGGAAGAATTCGGCAGAGAAAAAATTACCGAAATAATAAACGAATTTTATAACAGTGGAACAATACCAGACCTATGCAAGTCGATATTTATATCACTGCCGAAGAAGCCAGGTGAAAACGAGAGTGAACTACACAGGATTATCAGCTTAATGAGTCACGTTACAAAACTGATTATCAGAATCTTGATAAATAAAACGAGAAGAATCAAGCCAGAGATAGAACAGGAATAGTGCGGATTCGTCAAGAATACTGGAACAAGGAACGCCATATTTATGATTAGGATGCTATCCGAAAGGGCAATACAAATGAAAAAGGACTTGTGCTTATGTTTTATTGATTATGCGAAGGTATTCGACAAAATAAGACACAAAAAATTGATGGAAATGTTCGGAAGCCTCGATATAGTTGGAAAAGATCTAAGAGTAATCAAGAACCTCTACTGGCAGCAAACTGCCTGCATACGGACAGGCAACGATTTCAGTAGATTTACAATAATAGAAAGAGGTGTAAGACAAGGATGTGTCTTTTCACCGGATCTGTTCAACTTGTACAGTAAGAATATTTTGAGGACCCTAAATGCTACACTAGGGTTTTTTTTATTGAGGGCCACAATTTGAAGAACATAAGGTATGCAGATGACACGGTGCTGATTGCAGACACTAAAAGAAAACTACAAGACCTCCTACAGAAGGTAGCTGTGGAGAGTGACAAAAAAGGACTACAAATAAACTGTAGGAAATCTGAATGCATTGGCATCAGCAAAAAGAACAACCCAAAATGCCAAATACAGGTGGGGAATACTAGAATCAAGCAAGTACAAAATATTAAATACCTAGGAAGTGTTTTAACAGGAAATGCAAAGTGATCCGAAGGCAAATTGGCATGGCGAAGGACGCATTCCAGAAGCTGAGTAAAGTACTAAGACACAGGAAAATCTCACTAGAAACAAAAAAGAGTGCTAGATTGTTATGTGATGTCAGTTCTTCAATATGGCAGTGAATACTGGATAATATCCTCGAAGATGAGAAAAAAACTTGAAGCAGCGGAAATGTGGTTCTACAGAAGGATGCTGCGAATATAATGAACCGAGCATGCATGCAATGATGAGTTGTTGGAAAGAATGGTAACCAAAAGAAAATTAATACTGAGCATCAGGAAGAGACAACTGAAGTTCCTGGGACATGCAATAAGGAAAGAAGGCTTAGAGAACTTGATGCTGACAGGCGAGATAGAAAAAAAAGAGACAGAGAAAGGCAGCGGATAAAATATATGAGGGGCCTGATCAGGTCGATGACGGAACGGAGGTTGCGAGGTGTAACAGGAAAAAGCATACCAGGGATAGGAAGACGTGGAAAACCATGATTGTCTACGTCCTGAAATGACAGGGCACTTAGAAGAAGAAGAAGAAGAAGAAGAAGAAGAAGAAGAAGATGTCATTAAATTTCTGCTTATTCCTGGCCATAATAAAATTTTTCATCACCAAGAATCTTTTCAAATATATATAAGCATTTTATATATATATATATATATATATATATATATATATATATATTACAACGCATAATGAGAATAAAATTTAAAACTGAAAACAACCGGTTTCGCATTGATGAGTGGAAGCGAAAGATTGAAACCGGTTGTTTTCTGTTCAAATTTTATCCTTATTATGCCCTGTGGTACAATGGCTATCAGCTCGGAACGAGAAATCGGGGATCTGGGTTCGAATTCCTTGCATTTACTTACGCGCCAATACCCTTAGGAAAGGTATTAATCGGTCTCTTCCCTCCAGTTATTGGTTAACAGGACAGATTGGGTTCTTTAGCCTTGGTTGGCAACCAGTCTACCACAGAAAGTAATGGCAACCTACTGAGGGATAATCATCTGCCCAATCAGACATGTCTATTTCGAGACATGATCACCTAAGTGAGTATCACGTATGGCACTTAACTGACTGTCTGAATATAACATTTATTAATTTTAAAGTAATACTCAAGTTCTGTGCCACAAAATTCTGTTTATATATATATATATATATATATATATATATATATATATATATATTCTAAAATATATTTTAGATAAAATATAATTTAGAATAAATATTCACAGCTCTATATATTATATATCGAACACTGTTTAAATTAATGTTTTTTTCTTCGTTCCATATACACTCGGATATATATATAGCATAAATACACATTAATGACAAATAATAATATTGATTATTGATAATAACAGTTAAATAATATATATCCATGCATAAATAAAATATGTAAATATATAAAGTATAAATATTAAATAACGCAGTGTTATGTGTACTCACCAGCTACCCTTATCGTAACTTTCTGCGTCGGATGTAGGCACCTAGACGTGGTATAATGGTTAGCAAGCATGTTTCGCTAAAACAATTACGACAGTTGGGAGTTAGGACCTCACTGTTTGTCCCATACTTTCGGCCTTGTGTCACACCTAAACTATACTTAGAAGATCAGCATCATGTGTCGAATAAGATTGACAAACTTCGTTACCGTATATAGTCGGGTATAGTGTGAGTCTTCATAAACATTTTTATACAAACTTAGTCGGTCGCACTATACACAGGTAATATTTTGAAAATGCAAAAATTATGCATTTTCAGGCATGAACGAAAACAAAAGTACGGTATATTTTCAATCTTTTGGGGTAGCTTTGTACAGCAAAGAATTTTTTTAATCATTTCACCCCAAGGAAGGAATTCCACTGCTACTATTGCGCAGGGGGTTACATAGGGGGAAAGTGATGAGAAAGAGTGGTTAGTTATAGGAAATGTTGGGAGGAGGGTGATAGACGGATGAGGATATCGAGGATAGGGGTTGGGTAGATGGGAAGAGTGTTTGAGAGAATGGATGCGAGTTAGTGTGATAAGAGATGTCTATTGACCTTAAACCATTTATTTGCTATAAAATATGTCCAAAACACTGCCAAGTACTACGGTAGGTCAACACTATTGTGCAGAAGGGTGGGGTTGCATTATACATGAGCTATAAGAAAAAAAAACCACCAAAAAAACCTTCAGGTGTTGCCCTGTACATAGAGTAGGCGTATATACGAATAAATGCGATATTTAGACGTTGTTTACTGAACACTGCTTAGTCAAATAATGATGACACAAGTAGGCGAGGAATTATTTCATTATAGTACTAATTTATTAATAATTGTACTACATCAACATACATCTAGTCATGTGCTAAGTTTAGTCTAGTACAAGATTTCTATTCGAAAGAAATTAGTAATTAATTATCTGCGAAACTCGTTTGTTATAATTTTTATACAGTGAATCGTTAAAATTGATGCTTGCTTTGGTACAGGTTTAAAAATGAGAAACACTCATTGAATATCAGACTCACTACAGCAGTAATTGCCCACGACACCAGGTTTTTAATCATTAAGTCACGGCCAGTGGGAGAGATTGTTTTTTGAATAAATTGAGTAAATGACGCCTGGAACTGAACCTAAGACCTCATGTAGTTTCATAGAACTTCTCACCAACTTGTTTAATTACCGATGAAAGAAACCGAGGAAGCCGTTATGGCCCACTCATTCTTATTTTAAATGTTTTCTTTCAAAATGAAGAGAATTAATGCATGGTCAGCAACTGTGGGTGGCACAGTTCTTCATCGAAGTGTGTTATTTCACGCAAAGAAGACGAAGTTATTTAAAGCGTACTCTTTCGTGGGGCCTTTATGGAGGCGACAGCTGTACAGACAGCAGGTGCAGTAGAGACAGTAATGTTGATAACAGACCTGCTAAGAGCGGACATCTTTTGGTTCGACTGGTACTTGATGACTCGAGTGAAAGTAGGTGTCGCTTGCTTCTGGGAGTGGTGTTTCTTTTTGTCTTTAATAATCCATATTGGAATCTGCAGCATTAGCATTTATACAAATGGTCACATCACTCAAGTTAAAATTTGTTTAGAATATACTTTTTGTATAATTTGAGCATTATCTGAAAAGCACGTTTTATGAATCATATTTCATCAAGGATGCTTTGGGAAAACAAAGATTTTTTAGTATGACTTCATTGACAGATTTTGTCAACATCTCTTGATTGTCTTGTCTAAAATGAGCGAAAGAAATAATGGCTGGATTGATCGATTTGTTCTTTTTCGCCTTATCAACCGGTTATGCGTTAGTTAAAACCGAAACATATTTAAGATTGTAGGAGGTTTGCTTACAGTAAGCGGTATTCCCAAGCAGTCCGCCATCTACGTACATGTAAGGGTTCGACATTGCTTAATTTCGATGATCTGACTAGAACAGGGTATTTTCACAGTAATTTGACCGTAACCGAGTAAGATGGAACCAGAATGAATCTGTCGTAAATACATGGTGATGATTGTTCTGTCTTAGACGAGTGCCATCCCTTTATTCGCCGATTTTTAAAGGGATATCTGTACAAGATTTTTAAAGTGACAAGTTTTTGTGCAGCAACAAAGCCACTCTCTGGGTATCAACTGTCTGGTTCCAGCAACAAGAAAGGCTAGATAACTGGCGATATATCAACTGCAGGTTTTTGATCAGAGTTTACCTTCTCCTAGGTGAAATACCAACCAAGGTTAACGACTTTTACCTACCCGGAGCAGAATGGTTTTGAGGCACCAGTGACTCGCCTTTCATCCTTTCTCCTGTCAATTTGAAACATTTACGTCTAGAGAAAGGCCAGGAGCTGGATTTGGTTGTCAGGGGCTACTTGAGACGCTGCGAGTGGGGCAGACTACAGAATGCTCACAACTGAAGTCGCCCCGGCAATAACAACTTTGGGCACACACACACACACACACACACACACACACACACACACACACACACACACACATATATATATATATATATATATATAGTTTGCCTCCTTCTAAGGAGCGCCCATAGCTCAGAGGTAGAATCGCCGTCAATTCGGTCGGGTTTCAATCCTGGGTAAAAGCAATCGGATGTATAACCGTACTGATGAGTTGTGATACAGCGGATGACTCTCTCTATATATAAGAAAGTGAAAGAACACGTACATTAAAACCCACTGTTCAAGCATTTACTTTTATATAGAGTGGTCATTATAAAGTAGAGCTTAATATTATAATTTTGTTATTGCAATGGTTTATAAAAGCTTTATATCACTACACAAAAAAGATATCGTAGAACGACTTACAAATTCTTGTTTTTTCATTTATTTCATTGTTAACGGAGAGCTACAAAAATCCGGGGCTACAGTAATAAACAACTTTCATGTTTGTACAATTAATGACACTATATTGTGGTATCCTTAGATTTCTTCTTCTATATGCCCTGTCCCTTCAGGACGTAGGCGATCATGGCTTTACGTCTCCCTATCCCTGGTGGCTCTTAGCACGCTTCCTCCTGTTACACCATGAAACCCTCGTTCCATCATCCACATGATTAAGTCCTTCAAATATGTTATCCGCTGCTTTTCCCTGTCTCTTTTCCCCTCTATCAGGTTCTCCAAGCCATCTTTCCTCATTGCATGTCTCAGGAACTTCAGCTGTCTCTTCTTGATGCTCAGTATTAATTTCCTCTTCGTTTCTATCATTTTCAAAATCTCATCATTGCTCACATGCTCGATCCATGATATTCGCAGCATCCTTCTGTAGAACCACATTTCAGTTGCTTCAAG
The DNA here is from genome assembly GCA_037127315.1 of Ascarosepion bandense. Taxonomy (NCBI): domain Eukaryota; kingdom Metazoa; phylum Mollusca; class Cephalopoda; order Sepiida; family Sepiidae; genus Ascarosepion; species Ascarosepion bandense. The sequence continues at coordinate 353,470 of JBBBDQ010001546.1, forward strand.
TTTTTCCTTCATCTTTGATGATATTGTCCAGCATTCACTTCCATATTGAAGAACTGACATCACATAGCAATATAGTATTCTCTTCTTTGTTTCTAGTGAAATTCTCCTGTTTCTTAATACTTTATTCAACTTCTGGAATGCTTCCTTCGCCATGCCAATTCGCCTTCAGATCTCTGTGTCACACTTTCCGTTTTCTGTTATAACACTTCTTAGGTATTTAATTTTTGTACCTGCTTGATTTTAGTATCCTCGACTTGTATTTGGCATATTGGTCTGCCGTTTTTACTGAGGACCAAGCATTCGGTTTTCTTGCAATTTATTTGTAGTCACTCTCTTCAACTACCTTCTGTAGGGGGTCTTGTAGTTTCCTTTCTGTGTCTGCTACCAGCATTGTATCATCTGCGTACCTTAGATTGTTTAGATTGTGGCTTCCTATGACAACTCCAGGCATAACTTCCAGAGTCCCCAAAATATTCTCGCTGCACATGTTGAACAGATCCAGTGAAAAGACACATCCCCTTACGAAGTAGAAAATACGAGAGATCATCATAGAACACAACATATATCAATGTAGAACAGGAATTTTCAAACCGCGGTACATTTTCAAAATTCAGTGAACACACAATGAAGTCTCTCCTGCCTACGGGACTTAACCTCTTTTTATGATTTGAAATAATTATATTTCTATTGTTCTTTATCGATAAAAAGAGACAATTTTCTTTTTACACTACACATTACCACACACCTCCTTAGCCTAGACCTGAGTGATCACTGTGTTTGACCTTGGGTACTATATCCCAGAGCTTATTCTAAATATCTAAGTATGCCGACAAAGTTTGGCAGGACGAAAGGGTACGTGGATGGGAAAAGAATGATAACTTCTCATCTTGAAGATTAATATCAGCTTGAAGCTAATGTTAAAAATAAATACATGGCAAACCTTTATTCAAAACACAATGCAATAATAATAATAATAATAATAATTATAATAATAATAAGTCTTTTCACTAAAACCTTTCAGGCAAATATTATACATAATAATATGGATCCAAAATGCAGGTTTTGTGATAAAAACCAAGAAACAAAGTAGACCATCTAATCTCAGGCTGTTCTGTACTTGCCCCAAATGAATATCAAAATCGCCACGATAGAGTTGGGCAATATTTACATTGGGCAATATGCAAACATTATGGAAAAGCTGTAGACAAACACTGGTATGAACATCACCCAGCACCGGTTACAGAAATAGAAGATGTCACCATTCTATGAGATTACACCATCTACACAGACAGAAAAATTGAAGCAAATAGGCCGGACATTATTGTTAAAAACCAGAAAGAAAAAACTTGTCTATTAATTGATATGGATTGTCCAGTGGATTGTAACATAGCAACCAAGGAATTTGAAAAACTGTCAAAATATAAAGACCTGGAAATTGAAATAGAAAAAATGTGGAAATTGAAAACAAGAGTTGTGCCAGTGATATTAGGTGCACTTGGAATGATAAAAAATGGAACAAAACAACACATTGAAAAAATCCTTGGAAACCCCAGCTTAAGAGATATACAAAAAAATTGTCTTATTAAGTACAGCACACACACTAAGGAGAACTTTGTCTATGTAACACTAGGGATGATGGGGATGATAGAAAAACATGAAATGGAGCCATAGCACCACGCCACGACCTGCCTTAGGTCTTCCCGCAGACTTGGTTGGTAGTGCGACCATAGCAGAAACCGAAAGATGATGAAAAATGACATAACAATAATAGTAATAATTTTCCTTATGTTACACCAAGCCTGATTCTCATGGCTTATTTTCTTAATAGATAGTATATACTGGACTTTGCTGTCGTTATCGACGTATGAGGGTCAAGCAGCTCAGTTTTTAGAACTAATAAGCAGACTACCCGCACATATAATTTGATTATTGAGGTGATGGCTTGTTCAGAACAAACCACATTTCATCTGAAGAGACGAATACAGAGAACTGGTGGAAAATATGCAACAAAGTTTTCAAAACGACTCTAAGCTGGTTTTGAATTCAGAATTATCCTACTCCTCGACCGACCGCTACGCAAGTCTATATGACCAAGTCTATAGGACCAAGTCTATAGGACCAAGTCTATTTACACATAGCTGAGCTGACATGAGATGGATTCATAACTTTCCCAAAAGTATTAGCAAATAGGTGAATGTAATGAAGTAGGAAGGCATTAGAACTCAGCTCTTCCAGTTCCCTAATGTGTGCCATATTCCATAGCCGGGAGGAATGGGAGTATAGATATATTCATAACTTTTCCAAGAGTATAAGCATGTAAGTGAATATAATGAACTCGATTGGAATTGGAACTCAGCTATCCATTTCCCTAAAGTGAGTCATAATCCATAGCCGGGGAGTGGGAGAAGAGATGTATTAATTCCTTTCCCAAGGGTATTAGCATGTAAGTGAATGTAATATAAATGAGTGGGACTCAGTTATCCAATTCCTTAATGTGAGCCATACTCTACAGCTTGGGAAGGGAGAGGAAAGATGGATTCAAATATTTCCCAAGACTATCAGTTCATTTTGGAAGTAAATGTAATGAAGTCGACTGAAGTTCGAACCCAGCTCTCCAATTCTACTACGCGAACTATACTCTATTGCTGGGGGGGGGGGGAGGAAGAAGAAATGGATTTATACATTTCCAAATGTTATTAGCATTTAAGTGAATATAATTAACTTGACTGGAATTTTAACTCGGCTCTCCAATTTTTTAATGCCAGCCATATTCCTTACCTGGGGGAGGGGAAGAAGAGATGGGTTCATTCCTTTTCTAATATTATTAGGATCTAAATGAATGTAATAAACTCGACTGAAATTGGAATTCGGCTTTCCAATTTCTCAATACGAGCCGCAATCCATTACTCCACCATACCGACACAGATTGTCCACCATTCGCTTAAATAACCTCGGTGGGTAGCCTGTGGAAAAATGGAGTTTGTTTCCGCGGGAAGTTAGGGTTGTAAAGTTGAAAATTAAAGGGACCACCAGGAGTGGAACCTAGGGCTTAATTTCACTCAATACGGGAAAACAAAAATTCAAATGCAATGCCAATCGTTATTTTTTTTTTAACCCAGTTCTTTTATTGCCTCTCTCTCTGTCTCGCTCTCTCTCTCTCTCACTCTCTTTTTCTCTTCAATAATTTTTTTCATTTTTTCACTCTCAGTAAACATTACGTCTGAGTGGCTTTATCGTCTTACTTGCGGTGAAATTATTACAAATAAGAATACCTTCATCCCTTCCTAAAAAAACGTTGTTCGATTTAGGCATTCCTTCAAAGTTCCTATTTTCTTCCATTTTATTTCTTAAGACTCGACCGAATTCTTTTGATCCTTTTATATTTTTGCGTAGGTTGTTCTTAAAAAATTTAAAGATTTTCTTTCCTTCTTGACATCAGTTAAATGTCAAGATGTGTTTAACTCGATGTTTTCTTTTTTTCTGCGGACGAAGAGCACTTATCTTTCTTTGTTGATTCCCATATATAAATAAAAGTATTTCGTTCAACAGATGCTTCAATAAACTATGTCGTCTCAGAACAATCACAAATGTGAAATTTTCTGCTTATATATATATATATATATATATATATATATATATATATAGAGAGAGAGAGAGAGAGAGAGGTGTGAGTTTGTAACCCTGGGTTTCACGCTCTTGTGATCGTCAGACAAACTGATTAATTTTTTTAAAAAATTGGATATATGTAGGGCTGCGTATATTGGTGTATTTTTGTGGAAGTGGGAGGAAAATTTGTCGTCATGACAGACGCAGACATATATACACATTTGTACATCCATTGACGTGCGCAAAGACACACACACTCGCGCGTCCGTCCACCGGGGCTCACACAAACATATATGCGAATAGTACGGGGCTCGGCATATATATGTATATGTGTGCCGTTGCGCACATACTTACGCATTCGGTTGGTGTATTCGAATAGTGTAGCGATTTCAAGGCGCGGACAATTGTCGATTTCTCGTACGTACATATGTGCGTATGATGGGGTCTGTGTGAAGCTATGAGTGGTAAAAATTGCTATTATTTTATTTAAGTCTGTATTGTTATTTTTTATTTTAAAGTCGGTTATTAGCTTGTTTTTTGTGTTTTTTTAAAATTAATCAGTTTGTCTGATGATAGCAAGAGCGTGAAACCCAGCGTTACAAACTCACACCTATCTATATGAATATGTCAGCTCTATTACTGATATTGAGCGCTTTCAAACAAGTACAACGCATATATATTATATAAATAATATAATATATAAATTATAAAAATATTGCATATATATATATTGATATTTATAATTATATACATACACTTTTTACACACACACACATACACACACATACACACACACAGACACACACACACACACACACACACATATATATATATATATATATATATATATATAGATATAATCATAAGCCGTTCTAAATATCGCATTTTGAATTTAATTTCAGGTGAAAATAAAGACAAAAATTGTCCCACATTTGAATAATTTTTTATTATGGTGGTTCTAAGCTTTTGGCCTATAATATCACTAAAAAAGTAGCCATTTTGTTTCCACACTACTTGTGTCTTATCAAGTGATGAGGTTTATTTTAAGTTGAAGAGTTTCAATAGGTTCAAGATTAGCCAAACCCCCATAATCAGGAAGGTATTGTTACATAGAGTGGACCAATCAAAATGAAGTAATTTCTAATTTGAAGACTGTGAGAACAGACTGTAAAACATTTTATTGGAGCATTAATATTAGTATTTAATTAAAATAGAGATCAGCATTATTAATCGACTATAGTCAATTAATAATGCTGATCATTAGTGATCATAATGCTAATCATTAGAGGTCAGCATTATTAAGATGAATAAAATAAGTAAAGAACAGTTAGGAAAAAAGTTTCTTTAATCTGATACGTTTCCTTTTAACAAGCTTTTCCAGAGATTTTTTAAAGACGAATAATTTAAAATCTTTTCAAAATCCACAAAAACAGTATGTTGGTTGTGTTTGATTTCATTGGTCAGATACTTGTCACGTGCAATAAAACAATGGATAGAGTATTTTAAATGAAAGTATATGGATGCGCAGTAATGTATTTAAGTAACACTAGCAGTATAGCTCGACGTTGCTCGGGTGTAATGAAAGCTTTAAAACTAATCCATGGTCCTGGAGCTCAGACTCCTTGGACGTTGGCACGAAAGATTAAAAAGAAATAGTTGTTTCCAGTTAAAGCGAAACCTAGACTGAAAGAAAAATGAATGAATGTAAGTCAAATTTTCATTTCCTGATATAGATATCAAATAAGTTTTTTTCGTCGTAAACTGAATTTTGAAGGCTAAATAAGTCCTCTGAGTAAATGGTATCATGGCTGAGACTAAGAACTACAATTATACCTAATTAGAGCCAAACCTGAAGCAAAAACTAAAATAAAAGGGCTGAAAAAATAGACATATAGGCAGATAAACAGACACACACACACACACACACACACACACACACACACACACACACACACACACACACACACAAACATCTTGCCTTATATATATATATATATATATATATATATATTATCGATTTTTTGCACTATTGTAAGAGCTGCAACATTGAAACTTCTGCATATCGTTTCGTATGTCTTTGTCTATGAGTGTATCAAATTTGATTAAAATCGGACCAATCCTTCTATAACCCGATTTTTTCGATTATCGATGTTCGATATTTATCGGGGGTACCTCGACACAAAACCTGGCTAAGAACACTCGCAGACGCTTATAGTACAACTGTGTAAATTTTCAAGAAAATCGGTTCAGTCATTTTTGTGTCTATAGGTAACGGACACACACACATACACAGACACACACGCACACACAGACAAAGTTCCCTTTATAAATAAGTTTAGATAAAATGAGAAAATCATGACTAAAAAAATCATCTGTCGCTTGTTAGTTGTATAGATTATTTCTCAACAATTTTGAGTGGAAATGTATTTCGTTTTGCCAGTCACACACACTAACATTACCGACATGTAAACATAATTAATTCTTCTAGTTTAAATACGCTTGACACATGCATTCTTTCCATGAGGACGATGATGACTGTTTTGCTTGCAAATTTTCTTACAATTCCACACTTGATTCATCTAGTGTACCCACATTAGACTTCCCTCTTAGAAGTGAAGCTCAGCAGTGCGATATATATATATATATATATATATATATATATATATATATATATATATAGCCCTCTCTCTAGTCTCTAACAGTATTTCTAAGATTTGACTCGTATAAAGCAAGTAGATGCGTTGATATTCCAGTAATTGTCTGTAAGAAATGTACCCCATGAACTATCTCCTGTACTCTCCAAACTTTATAGCTATTGCCTTGCCACCTCTGGCTTCCTTGCTTGTTGGAAGTCCTCCTCTGTAGCACTTGTCTTTTAAACAACCGGAGAGCCATTCGACCCTTCTAACTATCGACCTATCAGCCTCTTACCGCTTTTTAGCAAAGTGTTTAAGGCTATCATCAATGTTGAAATGATTCAACAACTCACATTGAATAAATTATTTTCTGACAAGCTGTATGGCTTCCACTTTGCCAGGTCTACTGCTGATGTGCTAACAACCATCACCAATACATATATCAGGCCCTTGATAAGAACGGCGAAAACTGTACTGTTGCTCTGGATATCTCGAAAGCGTTTGATAGGGTTTGGCATGCTGGCCCTCTGCACGAGTTACAGGGTCATGGTATAACATTCTTAAACTTTTTTTAATTGTTTCACCTCAAGCAAGGCGGTACCGCCACTGATGCGCAGAGGGATATATAAGTGAGTAAAAGTTTAAACAGAAGGAGAGCGAAGAGAAAGACGAACCAGTTATAGGAGGTGTCAGAAAAATGGCATTAGAAGGATGGGAATAACGGTGTGATGACGATTGCGAAGATAGAGTGAGAAAAGAAAAGAACAAGATACACAATTTGATGTAGAAAGGACGAGAGAAGGACTGGAGCCAAGTGGATAAGAGATGGGAATTGACATTGCATTTAAATTCCTGGAGGTTGTAGATGTCAGGAAAGCAAGTATACGGAAGAGAGTTCTACAGGCGGGAATTGCGAGAAAAGAAGCTGATGGAGTAGAATTGTAAGCTGCATTTGATAGATTTGGCTGTAAAAAAGTAGGACCTTTTTGCCAGTCTTGTTACTCGAGTAAATTCTTGTGGAGGGGACACCAGTGACCTAAGTTCGTCAGAGCAGAAAACTATGAAAATATTTGTAGAAGAGAGAGAGGGAAGCCACATCCCGCTGGTGGGAAAGTGGCTGGAGTAAAGCTGTCAGGTCTGGACCGATCACATTACAGATTCTCCTCTGGAGCCTGTCGAGAACACTGAGATGAACAGCAGGGGCGCCTCACCAGATATAGCAACAGTATTCTATACACGGTTGGATGGTTGATTTGTATATGTGCAAGATAGATTCAGGCTAAAAAAACTTCCTGGCCCGACATAGTGACCAAACCTTCCTAGCAGTCGATTTAGCTATTGATTCGATATAATGGTTGCACTTGAGGTCGGAAGAGAGGGTGAGGCCGTTGAAACTAGCTTGGTTCATGCTTATGGGGGAGAGGAGAAACTACCCGCGATGGTTGACAGATAACAGCTTCTTTTTAGAAGCATTGAAATTTACATGCCATTTCTTACCACAGTCTACCACAGAGGGGAGGTCCTTCTCAAGATCAGCAGCGAGGTTTATCCGCCTCGCCAGATTTCTTACTGATGCTGGAGTAAATAGTTGTTTCATCTGCTAAGGTGCCTACTTGGGATTTAATCATGCTAGTGATATCATTTATGAAGATCAGAAAGAGCACAGGACCAAGGATAGAGCTCTGGAGGACGCTAGCATTCGTGTGACTGGATCTGGAGGCATACCCGTTCAAGACGACCTTCATTATGCGATTTGATAGGAAAGATTGGATCAAACCAAGCAATCGTCCAGTGATACCATAACCCCGTAGCTTGCACAGAAGGCCGGCGTGTCAGACCCTTTCAAATTCATTGGACTAGGTATCTCCACTAAATCGCTACAAAAACAGCATAGTATGAATAAAAAACGCCCCAAAGTTAATAAAAACCAACTTTTTCCATCAAAATGTTTATATTATTATTAAGAGGAAAGATCCAAGTAATTCTTAATAATTTAAAATTTTTTTTTAATCCCTTCTAATATGTTCGAAATTTTGGAAGAAAATCTTGTTTTGATTTGAGTTAGCGGGTAACCAAATCCTTATGAGAATTTACAATGGAAAACGTTATATTACATAACACACTTTTTCCGTTGACAAACACATTAACTCGGAAAATCTTACAAAAATCAAATAATTGTCGGATTTTAATAAAACTTTCAGTACTCATTCACAAAGGAATTAAATTATTTTTGAAATTGTTATATTTTTAAATCTTGGTATATATATATATATATATATATATCTGTTACCCCCATCCACATAAAACTATCAAATTTTAGTTTAATAAATTTAATAAATTTAACTTTGTTGCTTTAAATAGTTTTATTAGTAAAACGCAAGACGCATTGGGGAATATAAATCATCAATTTAAAAAAAAAATTGATTCTATTTCCGAAAAACTGCTGAATAGTAAAATAAAAAATGCAGTAAACTCTGATATTATTTAATTTGTTAAACTTTTAATGGCTTTAATAATTAATATATATGAAGGACATTCCCATCTTAAGAAGAAATTTTTTCGACCAGTAATGACATTTTAAAAGAATTGTTTTCATTTTTTTTTATTATAATAATTTTATAAAGTTTTAAAAATATTTTAAAATACTTCAAAGATTTGTTGCGGTTAGATTTTTAAGCTGATAATTGAAGATTATACTGCCAATCGAAAATTGCAAAGTTTAATACAAATCGTTTGGCCTTCATATTTTTAAAATAATTAAAAACATTTTTGTGTTTATTTGAATTTTTTGTATGGTAATTTCTATGTGCAAATTAAAAGGTCAGAGTTTTCTCCCTTACCCGAAAAAATTGTAAAATTTTGTCACTTGTGATTGCCATACGCTTATATTATCTCTAATCTGACAACCTATCAACACGTTTGATATACGGTGGACAAATCAAAAAGTTCAACTCTGTGATTAAGAAATAGTTTTATTTTAAATTTCACGCTATAAATAAGTAATACTTGTGTAAATCAGATTGATTTAACATAACATTTGCTAATTTTCCAAAAACGATGTGTCACAGATGTATATTTTGTTTTTGTAAGATTTTTAAAACCGAGAATTAAGTTTTGTTTACAAATAGCCGAAAAATTGAAATCTAAAAAAATTGAAAAAAATTCGATTCCAATCGATATAATTTTTAAAAAAATACACAAAAGTATTTTGCTTACTGGAAACAGTAAATTTAATCATTTAGCTTTCAATTAAAACTAAAATAAAAGTTTCAAGAAAACTTTTTATTTTTAAAAATTCGATTTAAAATTTAGATATCGAAAATGAGTGAAGGTACCTACTTTGGAGATATCCAAGGCAACAGATCGAGTTTCGTCGGACTTATTGAAGGCCTGGTATATGTACTCAGTGATGGTCGTTAGCATATCGGGTATATGTACTGTGATAACTAGACAATTGTTCGATTTAATCGAATCGTTCCTGTCAGATCGTAAAATGATGGTCGTTCTAAATGGGCATACTTCAAAACCCTTTCCTGTGAACGCAGGTATTCCTCAAGGCTCCTTCCTAGGTCCTACGCTCTTTCTAACATTCATCAATGATCTTTCTGTTGCAGTCAGTTTCTTAGTTGGCATCTATGCAGATAACACCACCATCTCAAGATGAAATCTGCCTGGACTGATAAAAAAGGTCTAGCCTCTGTGATGGATTGGGGTAAGAAATGGCTCATAAATTTTAATGCTTTCTAAACGAAGTCGAACTCCTTTAACCATCATAGAGTAATTTTCTTACCGTTTATTAATATTGATCACATGTCTTTCCAAAAGCAATACACTGTTCCTCCTCCGCCTCACTCTCTCTGCTCCAAATAATAAAACAAAAAATGCAATAAAACTCTGATATTATTTAATTTGTTAATCTTTTAATGGTTTTAATAATTAAGATATATGAAGGACATTACAATCTAAAGAAGAATTCTTTTCGATCAATAATGAAATTTTAAAAGAATTGTTTTAATTTTTTTATTATAATAATTTTATAAAGTTTTAAAAATATTTTAAAAATACTCATATTATCAGACTCTTTTACAACATTTCCTCCATCTGGCATAAACTTTCTGCCGGAATGAACGTTTTCTTAAAATGAAGAGGGAACACAATAGCAATAATAATAATAAACATAAGATTACAAACAAAGAAATAAATGACAATAAATGTAAGGGGAAGGGGTGAAGAAAGAAGGAAAGGAAAGGACGGGAGGGAGGGAATGGGGAAGAAAGCGATAGAGTCCAGTTCCAAATATGGGTAGTATACGTTTGAAGTTATTTTTTATTTTCTTAGATGGTATGACCTCTGAAAAAAAATTCCCCTGATTTTAGGCGTCTATTTGACCCCCATCAGGAAATATTGTAAAAGAGTCTGATGATATGAGCTAGTTAAGCTCATTGAAATGAACTATAGTTTATAACTAATATGACGTGTTGAGTTTTCCTTTATATATATATATATATATATATATATATATATATATATATATATATACAGGGTATCGATAAAAATTGTGTGCACTTTAAAAAAGTTATAACTTTATTTGTATTTGCGATAGAAATACTTTGTAAAAAGAATTAGAAAGAAGTAAATCTATTTTTTCAGGTTTTATTGAAATTTTATTTAAGTTTCCACATGTTCATTAGCAATACAAAGAGTATTACGATTTTGCAGTTCATGTTTTTTTACTTATCTAAAAATTGTTGCAAATTTTGTGGTAAAGAATTATTCAATAACTATACTTAAACTAGGTATATTAAAATTTATAATATTTTTTACAGATTATTTTTATCACAAATACAAATAAAGTTATAAATTTTTAAAATGCACACGGACTTTATGGACACTCTGTATATATATATATATATATATATATCTGAGATGAGGTACTATTTACATTATTTACACTGTTCGGACAGTTGTTCTCATCATTATTGACATGTTTACGAACCAAGCATAAAAATGAATGCAATGAAACAGTAATACGGAGTACTAGAGAAAATCATTAGCTTCAAAGATTGCAATATGAGTTCAGGTAAAATGGTTACTGAGACATTAGGTTTATAAGTATAAGTTAATGTACTGATGTCCTGAAGGACACTAGCCCAGTGGATAAAGACATTGCTTCGTTGCAATGACTTGACCCCCAAAGTTGTGAGTTCAATAAAGGCTGGCTACAGCAGTGGTGGACAAATAAATTAGTGAGCTGAGTTAGAAGAAGGTAACTACATGTCATTCAGAAATTGTATCGCATATGGAAGCAGAATGATTTCCCCCATAAATAAAGGGTTCGAAATTTCTGAATTTCGGCCGAAACATTATAAACCTGGTAATAAAGACGAGAACAAGTCCGAACAGTGTATGTATATATATATATATATATATATATATATATATATATATATGTGTGTATGTGTGTGTGTGTGTGTGTGTGTGTGTGTGAGAAGTGTATGTATATAATTATAAATATCAATATATATATATATATATATATATATATATATATATATGCAATTTGTTATATATATTATATTGTTTACAGATTATATATGCGTGGTACTTATTTAAAGCGCTCAATATCAGTGATAGATTTGACATATTCATATAGATAGGTGTGAGTTTGTAACCCTGGGTTTCACGCTCTTGCGATCGTCAGGCAAACTGATTAATTTAAAAAAAAAATTGGTTATATGTAGGGTTGTGTATATTCGTGTATTATTGTGGAAGTGGGGGAAATCTGTCGTAACGACAGACGCAGACATATATATATATATATATATATATATATATATATATATATATATTTGTACACCCATCAACGCGCGTAAGGACACACATACATACGCACGGGAGTTCGTTCACTGAGGCTTGCATAAACATACACATGCGAATCGTGCGGGGTTCGGAATATATATGTATATGTGTGCCGTTGCACACAAACATACGCATTCTGTTGTTGGACAGTTGTCGATTTCTCGTACGTACATATGTACTTTTGATGGGTTCTGTGTGAAACTATGAGAGGTAAGAATTGCTATTATTTTATTTAAGACTGTATTGTTATTTTTTGTTTTAAAGTCAGTTATTGGCTTGTTCTTTAATTTTTTGTGGTTGCATATATTTAAATGGTAGAAATTCTAATTTGTAATGCTTGTTAGTGTTCATTTGTGGTGTATTAATTATTAATTTTACTATGGCAGAGACGTGTGATTATTTTTTTATCGGTTTGGTATAAATTGTGATAATAGGTATTTATTTTCATGTCTACATTTGGAAATTAGTTCTGATCTCGTGTTTAGTAAGTTCTTTTGTGGTGTATGAGATATAATTGCTACTTTCTCATGTAGGCAAAGTAGGCATTTTTTAGTAATGTTGTTGTAAAAATATTTTTTAATATATATATATAAAATAGCTCTGTTCATATATTGAGCATTGTTTTATTAATACCTGAATAATAATGCTATACATATGTGCACCCTTATATGTATATCTATTAATTCATGTCACTATATATATATATATATATATATATATATATATATATATAAGCATGCGGTGTAGATATAGAAGAATCCAAAGGAATGTCCTGTACATAAAGTGGTAGGATAACTCTCTAAGAGAGCTCTATATATGTATATAAATACAAATAGAGCAAATATAAGAAAACATTAAGGTAGACATGTTATTTGATTGGTAAATTGGAAGTATAGGTATATTTCAGATGAACCATCATCAGCTTCCGTCTTTATTGTACAGAAGATTTTGTAAAATAAAGGCGAAAGCTGATGATGGTTTGCCTGAAATAGGCTTAAACTTTCGATTTACCATGAAATAACATGTCTGCTTTAATTTGTCTTATATATATATACATGACATATCATTTTAACAGATATATTTACTAAAGTACGCAAAAATATCTTGAAAAACTAAAGAGTAAATTTATTCAATAAACTCGACATTGGCTTCAACCACGGCCTCCAAACGACTTCTGAATCTTCTGCATCTCTTTTGAATGGTCTCTTTGTTTAAGTTTTTTAAGTAATCACTCCATCTTCGTAATCACCATTAGGCTCATTCAACTCTTTCCGAATCCTCTGCACTGATGTTTTTAGATTGTTAACAATACACTCTAGAATGTCTGTATTGGAGCTTCCGGCGCCAGTGCCAAGCAATGCAACGTGTCGTTTCCAAATTTCTGACAGAGTGAATTGTCATGGTGCTCTGTTTTGCACAGACGGTACTCAACTGACCCTACTATACTGTGCAGTCGAGAAATTAAAAAACAAAGAACGTGCATGCGCGAAAGTAAAACTATAAAATGGCGACGATTTACCCATCGCATCCTGTATATATCTAAACTTATTAATAAATGGAACTCTGTGTGTGTGTGTGTGTGTCTGTGTGTTTGTGTGTCCGTTACCTATAGACTCCGAAACGCCTGAACCGATTTTCTTGAAAATTTACACAGTTGTACTATAAGCGTCTGCGAGTGTTCTTAGCTAGGTTTTGTGTCGAGGTACCTCCGATAAATATCGAAAATCGATAATGGAAAAAATCGGGTTATATAAGGAGCGGTCCGATTTTAATCATATTTGATACACTCATATACAAAGACATAAGAAACGATATTCAGAAGTTTCATGGTTGCAGTTCTTACAATAGTGCAGAAAATCTATAATATATATATATATATATATATATATATATATATATAAGGCAAGATGTTTGTGTGTGTGCCTGTTTATCTGCCTGTATGTCTATATTTTTCAGCCCTTTTATTTTAGTTTTTCCTTCGGGTTTGGCTCTAAGTAGGTATAATTGTAGTTCTTAGACTTAGCCATCATACCATTTACTCAGAGGACTTATTTAGCCTTCAAAATTCAGTTTACGACGAAAAAATCTTATTTGATATCGATACCAGGAAATCAAAGTTTGACTTATAACCATTCATTTTTCTTTCAGTCTACGGTTTCACTTTAACTGGAAACAACTACTGCTTTTTAGTCTTTCGTGCCAACGTCCAAAGAGTCTGAGCTCCAGAACCATGGATTAGTTTTAAAGCTTTCATTACACCCGAGCAACGCTGGGCTATACTGCTAGTTACAATAATTTGGAACTCATAGGATCACGGATTAAGCCTTACAAGGTCATCATTTACTATGACATCTTTCGAAATAATATCGAATCCAGAAATCAATGAAAATCGTCCCAGATTAGTTCACAAAGTGGGTGTATAATTCCCTCAGTTTACACCATTAGTACACGTTTCTTTGGTAACTAGGCTAAAATTGGTACAAACTGGCTACTTGGTTTTATTCATATTTTTATTCAATATTGCTCTATATTTCTGAGGTGAGGTATTTACATTATTTACATCAATCAAACTGTCTTCACCAAGTATCGAACTCACAACTCTTTGGGTCAAGTCACTGGATCAAGCCAACGCTTTTATTCACTGGGCTATGAAGCGTTATAGATCCAGTGATTTGACCCGAAGAATTATGAGTTCAATACCTGGCAACAGCAGTGGCGAACAAAAAACAGAAAGAATCGAGTTAAATGAAGATAACTAAAATATCTGGAAGTGTCATGACTCATGGAACGAGAACTATTAGCCCAGTGATCAAAATAACGTGTTTGGTTCAAAATTACAACCACCTGAATAAGGTCAAAGCGTACAACGACCGTAACATCGTGTACATGACAGTAAAGATGAGGACAACTGTCCGAATAATGTTGGTTGGTTGGTTGTTTTGTTTTTATGGCAAATCAACCTCGGATGGTCATTTATTGTCAACTAAAGTTTATTTATTTATTACTGGTAATACCTTTTTTTTTCAAAAATTTATTGTTTTTTATATAAGTGTTTGTGTCTAGTAATACATTTTTCTTTTTGAGTATCAAGATTCATTGGGATTTGTTTTTAAGGGCAGGGTCTCCAAGTCCTATCCTTGTTATTTAACCCATAACTGGAGGGAAGGGACGGATTCATACTTTTCCCAAGGGTACCAGTGCTTAAGTGAATGCACCGATTTCTCTTTCCGAACCGATATCCACTGCACCACAACGCACATCCGTCACTAAACGCTTACAGCACCTGGTATTCCCAAGCGGTCACCCATCTAAGTACTGACCAGGCTCAACGTTGCTTAACTTCGGTGATCGAGCGAGAACCGGTGTATTCAACGTGATAGGCCGTAAGCCCCGAATAATGTAAACAGTGTTTTATTCAGTTGTTTTGCACACACCTCAAAGAGAAATCATATACAGTAGAACTTCGCAGTACGAGTTTAATTCGTTCCCAGACTGAGCTCGTATTGCAATTTACTCGTTTTACAAAGCAATTTTCCCATTGAAATTAATAGACAAATATTTAATCCGTTTCAGCACTCCCCAAAAACAACCAAAATGCCTATTTTTATTCGCAATTCCATGGAAAATGTTCGAATGAGCTCCATTCTTTAGTTCCATCAGTTCAGAATTTTACGGTTTGGACAGGCCATGCTACATCCACGGAACCGAATCACCCACATTTCGTCCGTATTCCAATTGTACAGAGGAAGTTCCATTCAGACAACCTGAGAACTATTACTTTGTAGAACAAGCTGCCGGGTTGATGATTCACTGGACAAGACTATCTTAACCGCTTCATGTCAAGGGTTAATCATTCGCTATCATCCTTATCTTCATAATTTTCACTTCTTTTTACCTCCGCTTATGCTCTTATCATACATCTCATTTAGTAGCCCTCTACTATAAGTGGCTCTTGAGCCTTGCATTTTTACTTTTAGTATAAAAAATTAGAAAACTATTTTGGTTTTTAAATAATTCTCTAATTGAAAAGCATCACAAGTTTCTGGAAGATTACAATAGGCAACGAATGTATTTTTTGCACAGAAAGATAAGGAGGATGGAAAGATGGCAGGAAGTAAGGGAACAAAACAGTCAATGTTATGTTCAATAAAATTAATATTCAAAATTTAAAAACAATATCTCTTTTATTTTAACTTAATAAACCGGAAGAAGATCTGCAAGTAATTTCCTTTCAAATATTTAGCACGTGTGGGTTAATACGTCTAAATCTATGTAAGAACACATTTTGCAATGAACTGAACAAATAAAAGAACGTACTGAGATTTCTGAACAGACATTTATTTGTAGTTTGTCTCGTGTGAAAACGCGTGTCTTTTTTTTTTTATCTGATGATACTTTTTTTTTACCAATTTTTTTGGATCAAAATCTTCAGTTGTCAGAGTCATGTTTTTCAATTGTCATAGTTTTTGCCTCTCGGGGTGTGAGAAATGTTACCAAGCTGTATTGGTTAATATTTCCTTCTGAGCAAGAATTTTTGGTCTTATTTATTCCTTTTACTTTTGCGTTCTGGGTGAAGTGGCATGTACTGTTTTGTGTGCACCAAATTTAAAAGATAAGTAACAAAACCGTTACGGAATATGGCAGAACGCATCAAGATTACACGTCTTCTGTAATATGACGCGTTATTATCGTTACTTGAATGTGCGTTGTGGTGCAGTGGATATCGGCTTGGAACACCAAATCAGTGAGACGAGTTCGAATTCCAGTTGAACTCCTTGCATTCACTTCCGCTCAGATACCCTTGGGAAAGGTATTAATCCGTCTCTTCCCTCCAGTTATGGGTTAAACAATAAGACAGATTGGGTTTTATATCCTTGGCTAGCATCAAGATTACACGTCTTCTGTAATATGACGCATTATTATCTTTACTAGAATGTGCGTTGTGGTGCAGTGGATATCGGCTTGGAACACCAAATCAGTGAAACGAGTTCGAATTCCAGTTGAACTCCTTGCATTCACTTCCGCTCAGATACCCTTGGGAAAGGTATTAATCCGTCTCTTCCCTCCAGTTATGGGTTAAACAATAAGACAGATTGGGTTATATAACCTTGGCTAGCAACCAGTCTACCGCAGAAAGCAATGGCAAGCTATTGCGGGATAATATTCTGCCCAGTCAGTCATGACTCATTCGAGACATGATCGCCCAAGCGTGTATCACGTATGGCCCTTAACTGACTGATTGATTATCTTTAAAATATGTATTTTCAAAAAATATATAAAGAAAAGGCCATTGAGTGGGTTTTAGATTTACGAAGCACACAGACGTCTGTTTCAAGTAGCAATGCATAGGACCAAAACCCTATATATCTGAGATTAAATCATCACTGACTAGAATAGGAACGGTTTAATCCGTTGGCTTGGACATGTACATTGTATGTCGGGTGGAAGGATTCCAAAGATCCTTTTCTTCATGGAAATAGCCACCGATAAGTACATGAAGGCAATCTCTTTCGTTTCAAGGACGTCTGCAAAAGGAACATGAGTGCGATTGACATGGCCGTTGAGAGGTGTGAAGACGTCCGAAGGCGTAGTGGGATCACCAAGGAAGCATTTTAAAAGCTAATCAGAGTACTAAGGGATAGAAAAATCTCTAGAAATAAGGAAAAGAGTGAAATAAAGAAAAGAGTCTTGAACTGTTATGTGGCATCTGTCCTTCTATATGGCAGTGAGTGCTGGACGGTCCACTCAAAGAAGAGGAAACTTGAAGGAACAGAAATGTCAGTCAGTTAAATGCCATACGTGATACACGCTTTGGGCGATCATGTCTCGAAAGAGACATAACTGACTGGACAGAAGATTATCCCGCAGTAGGTTGCCATTGCTTTCTGCGGGAGACTGGTTGCCAGCCAAGGCTACAGAAACCAATCTGTCCTATCATTTAACCCATAACTGGAAGGAAGATGTCATTTCTTTGGCATATTATGAGAAAAGAGAGCTTGAAAAATTTGATACTCACAGGACAGACTGAGTGCAAAAGAGAAAAAGGAAAGGTTAACATACATGGTGAACTTGAGTAAATTGATGACAGAACAGGGATTAGGTGAAATAACATAAAGACAAGATTTATTAAGATCTACAAGAAATAGGACGTTGTAGAGAGCCACAACTGACTACGTTCTGAAGGGATACAGATCATAAACAAGAAGAATATGGCAAATCATTACTAGTGATTGCTTCATTAGTCGTAATCCCCTCACCGTCAATTAATTTTCGCTAGTCTAGTAAATTAGCGATGTCATGTTGTGGAACAGTGGATATCGGCTCAGAAGGAGAAATTGGAGAGCCGAGTTCGAATTCCAGTTGAATTCGTTTGCATTCACTTATATGCAAATACCCTTGTGAAAGGTATTAATCTGTCTCTTCTTCCTCAAGCTATGAGATAAATAGCTGGACAGATTAGGGCCTCTAGCCTTGGCAACCAGAAAAGTAATGGCAACCAACTTGGTTGGCAACCAGAAAGTAATGGCCACCACCTGCGGGGAAATAGCTTCTGCCCAGTCAGTCATGTTTCTTTCGAGATATGATCGCCCAAGCGCGTATCACGTAGAGCACATAACTGACTGATTGGTAAACTGGTACTTGTGTTGAGAGTTCAAACTTTACTAAGTTACCCACATATATGGCCTTGTTTTACAATTGCAAATACCCATATGAATGTGAAACTGAACTGTACTATGGTTAATAAATGTCACGGTTGTATGATACAAATTAAACGTTATATAAACAATGACTTCGTTCCTTACTGGATGATCCAAACATATTATACGCACCAAGGTGTTATCCCCCAGGCAATATCCCTCCTTTGGGAGAAGGCTGGACTCATTACCCGGTGCCAGAGTCATCCTCAAATGGGTAAGTGAGGTGGGGAGCTTTAGCAATTTTTCCACGGTATTGCCGCTAAATCCACTTCAAATCTTGATCTTATGTCATTTTAAGTAGCGACGAAGGCGCGTAGAAAAATCACAGTAAACATGTTGTATCAGCTTGACCCCCGTCAGCATAGAGTACCGATAAACGAGTCTTCTTCTTTATGTGCGTTGTCCTTTCAGGGCGTAGGCGATCAAGGCCCTTCACTTGCCCCTACCCCTTGTCGTTCTTAACATTTCTCATCTTGACATGTTTTTTTTAATAATTTCACCTCAAGCAAGGCACTATTGCACAAGGGGTTACATAGGGGAAGGTGATGAGAAAGAGTGGTTAGATATAGGAAATGTCAGAAGGAAGGTGATAGACGAGTACGGAGGTACATATGAAGAGTGTCTGAGAGAATGGGTGCGAGTTAGTGTGTTAGGAGGTGTCTATTGTATTTACATTTAAACTCCTGGAGATTGTAGCTGTCGGGGAAGCAAGTATGTGGAAGGGAATTCCACAGTCGGGAAGTGCGAGAAAAGAAGCTGTTGGAGTAGAAATTGCAGTTACATTTTATTGGTTTCACTGTAAAAGGGTGGGATCTAGTTGCTAATCTAGTATCTCGTGCAAATTCGTACCTAGGGGGAACCAGTGATCTAAGTTCATCGGAGCAGTAGCCGTGAAAGTATTTATAGAAGAAGCACAGGGAAGCCACTGTCACGCCAGTGAGAGAGTGACTGCAGGCGGTATGTTAAGTCGGTATCGATCTCATTACAGATTCTCCGTTGTATTTTGTCAAGAACTCGAGGAGAATAGCAGGAGCACCCGACCAGATGTGGTAGCAGTATTCAATACACGGGCGGATGGTAGATTTATATATGTGCAGGATAGGTTCTGTCTCTGAAACTCCGTGAGTTCATTCTTTATTTGTGGCTTTTTATCAGACTAACCTAATCAATGTTTAAGACAACTTACTCGAATTCCAGTTGAATTCCTTGCATTCAATTACGCGCAAATACTCTTGGGAAAGGTATTAATCCGGCTCTTCCCTCCAGTTATGGGTTAAATAACAAGACAGGTTCTATAGTCTTGGCCGGCGACCAGTCTACCGCAGAAAATAATGGCAATCAACTGCGGGATAATCTTTTGCTCAGTCAGTCATGTCTCGAAATAGACATGATCCCCCAAGTGTGTATTACGTATGGCACATAATTGACTGACTGACTCTATAGTTAATATGTTATTCTCGCAGAGAATTACGATCGTAGTGAGTTCGATTCTTACTGCATTTCATTTATTTGTAGACTTATGTTTTACTAAGCTCTCCTTTGTCGTGTCTCATTTTGGTTGGTTAGCAAGTTAATTTAGCAGATTATTACAACATTAATGAGTTCGATTCTCACTATGAGCTCCACTAAGCTAAACTAAGCTAAGCTTAGTAAATGTCCACCGTGTTGCCAATTCACGTTCTTTTTAAAGAATTTCTGTCATTGTGAATTGTTATTAAGGCTTATACAAATGACCAGACCGCTAAGAGATTGTTGCTTTTATCGAAACACCATCTCTCGGGTATACGTTGGGGTGCAGTGTATATCGACCCGAAATGAAAACTGGAGAGCCGAGTCCGAATTCCAGTTGAATTCGGTGCATTCATTGGGAAAGATATTAATCCGTCTCTTCTCCCTTTAGCTATGACTTAACCCTCTAGGGCCATTCGTATCATATTTGATACAGTATGAAAACAAGTCTTGAAAGAAATATTTTCCTGAAAAATTTTTTAAGAGAAATATTTTATAAATTTCAAATGAAAGCAGTACTGACTGCTCAGTCAATGAATACCAAATGTTTCCTTATAGGGAAATGCCAAATGTTTCCTTATAGGGAAATACTGTATCAAATATGATACGAATGGCCCTAGAGGGTTAAATAGTAGGACAGATTGGGTTCTGTAGCCTATTGTAATGGCAACCTACTGCGGGAAAATCTTCTGCCTATTTAATCATAGATATAATCGACCAAGCGTGTGTTACGTATGGCACTTAACTGAGCAATCTCTCGATAGATTGCCATTTAAGGGTAAATTGGTGAGAATTTGGGAGCACAATCATCGGCACCTTTTGAACAATTTCAGTTTAGTGTAGTTATCAGACACTTTCTAACGATGTCACACAGTGGCACAGTCACCTCTTACACAAATCAACAATGGTTGGTCCCAACCCAAACTTCATGGTCGCCCAATTACCTATAGACCTCCCTAAGCGTGGTTATCAGAAAAGTTTATGCTTCAGTACATTATTTAGCTCTTATTGGCGACCTCCTACACGATTTGGCGCATAAAAGATTTTCTTCATTCTTGGTACGAATAAGAAAATAATATTTTAATATAAAAATAAAATAATATTGTAATAAAAAAAGAAAATTATATTGAAATATAACACCTGAGATTTGAATGTAGTTCAATTTGTATTTAGCAAAGAAAAGCATACGAAAGAAAACTTATTTCAAATAACCTTGACATGTTTTTGGACACGATGAAAAACTCATCTTCTGATTTTCTGTAATTAAAACACTAAACTAATCACATTTACCAGATTAGTTACTAATGAAAATAAATGAAAATATATATGGCATAAGGATCATCGTGTCAGTAACTACAGCAACTGATTTGAAGCAAAACGTCTAATAATTATTTTGATAACGTTTTCTTACTTTTTTGTTTTTAAATAAAACGGATTGTATTACCACAATGAAAGGTGATACTAACTTTATTACCGAGAGGTGAAGTCCAAATAATGTGGGGGTGATACAGATCCATATGAGGCGTTTCTCTGGTATATTTCTAAAAGAAAGAAATATGTGGGCGCGACATTTTATTTTTTGAAAAAGATCCCTCAAGGGCGTTTTTAAAGTAAATCAATTAGACGCACAAGGGCGTTTTTGTCAACTCACATATGTTGTAGTTAAACAAAAATATCTTCGGATTTTGCTACAGATATTGGGGATAACTGTTACCAAACCCATCTTCATGCAGTAGGGTGGTACTGCTTGGAGAGATGATGGCTCCCTGGTTGCTAGTATAATATGTTCTTGTTAATCTACAATGACAAAATCAGATACAAAGTCAGTTTTTAAGTGTGAAAAATTAGTATTCTCGTCTACCAAGAACATGGCTCTTAGCAGCTATTTTTGTTTGTGGACTAAATTGGAAATAGGAATATCCTAATTAATGGTTTTAGTCTCTCACTACTCTATCGCTATTTCCATGGAAATTATTCGGATGGACTACATTTCTTGTTTTTTTTTTGCACTTATCAACCTCCCTCTCACAGGCGGGACGTGGCAAGCCTCACACTGGACGAATTCTACTTAAATGGAAAGTGTTCGGATGAAGTATATTTCTTGGTTCACTTTCCACTCACCAACGTCTTTCTCACAGGTGGGAATGCGGCAAGTCTCTCACTCCTCTATGGCTACTTCCATTAAATGTGTTCGGATGAATTACATTTCTTTGTTCACTTTCCACTCTCCAACGTTTTTCTCACAGGTGGGGCGTGGTAAGACTCCCATTGCGTTATTGCGACTTCCATGGAAAATGTTCGGATGAACTACATTTCTGGGCTTTCTTTCTACTCTCATCATCCCTCTCACAGGCCGGTTGTAGCAAGCTTCTCATTGCTATATTGCTTCTTCCCTGACAAGTGTTCGGATGAACTACATTTCTTTGTTTTCTTTCCACTCACGAACGTCTTTCTCACAGGCGAGGAGAAGCAAGAATCTCACTGCTATATTGGTACTTCCATAGAAAGTGTTCAGATGAACTACATTTTTTGGTTCCCTTTCCACTTTCCAAACTCGCTCTCACAGGCTGGTGGCGGCCAGCCTTTTACTGCTTAATTTTTACCTCCATGGAAAGTGTTCGGATGAACTACATTTTTTGGTTCACTTTCCACTTTCCAAACTCGCTCTCACAGGCTGGTGGCGGCCAGCCTTTTACTGCTCAATCTTTACCTCCATGGAAAGTGTTCGGATGAACTACATTTTTGGTTCATTTCCTTTCCACTTTCCAAACTCGCTCTCACAGGCTGGTGGCGGCCAGCCTTTTACTGCTCAATCTTTACCTCCATGGAAAGTGTTCGGATAAACTACATTTTTTGGTTCACTTTCCACTCTCCAAAGTTTTTATCACAGGTGTGGCGTGGCAAGACTCCCACTGCGTTATTGCTACTTCCATTGAAAATATTCGGATGAACTACATTTCTTGGCTTTCTTCCTACTCTCATCATCCCTCTCACAGGCCGGTTGTAGCAAGCTTCTCATTGCTATATTGCTTCTTCCCTGACAAGTGTTCGGATGAACTACATTTCTTTGTTCTTTTTCCACTCTCTAACTTTCCTCTCATATTTGGGATGTGGGATGCCTCTCACTTCTTTATGGCTACTTCAATGGAAACTGCTTGAACGATTTATTATCTTTGGTTCTCTAGTTCTAACTTTCATGACAGGGACCGCCATGCCGTTTACATAGAAGCATACCATCCACATTGCCTTCGGATTCCATTTGCGAGAAGTAAGTTCCCCCTAAACCGCTTCTTTTCACGAATCACTGTCTGTTTGATCAGACCCGAAGAGGATATTTTCTCATCATTACAATCTTAACTTGTTCATATCGTAACCCTCTACCTCGAGGGAGCTGTAGGTTCTTTACAGGGTGAACTATAACCTCTGGGCATTATACAGAGTAAACGTTACTGTAAAATAATAAAATTAAATAACAAATGTAATAGGAATGTACTGTTTGGGGAACGGATCCAGACAGCAATTATGGATTGATTCACATGACGTTTTCTAAGCGGCTATAATTCATAAACGAATACGCCACGAAACGAATCTATGCTATTTTCTGGTCCCACTGAGAGTAAATAACACTATATAGTTTACGTTTTCTTTATTAAAAAATAAAACCTTTTTTGCGTCGCTTTTTACTATAAATATCAAGACGTGGTTTTAACGTTAACTCTAATAGTGTAATGCCGGGGATTATTTGAGGAATTTCAAATAATTGTTAGATGTGTATTGTATTCAAGGGCAGCAGACAACTGTGGTCGTTTTTAAGTAAAAAAAAAAAAAATGCTAACATTTTCGGTATTTAGAGGAGATGGTTTACGTAAAAATTTTGACGTGTATTTTAAAATGTGACATCTATATTGAATTATATATATATATGGATTTTCTCTGAGTTGTTCATTAGTATTAGTATTAGAAAACTTTTTTTTAATCATCACCTCAAGCAAGGCGGTAACGCCACTGATGCGCAGGGGGCTACGTAAGAGTGAAAAGATTGGAAAAGAGAAAGCCGGAAACCACATCCTAAACAGGGAACAAGGGATGAGCCTCTTCACCTGTTTAATAGACGTGGGAGGAGTGTGAAACTCTCGAGAATTTAATTACTACTTATATATCAAATAAATATGGCGATAATATGTCACGTGGTAGTTATAGTTGCATATTTTTCCTGCCTGGGTTTGATCCAGAGTAAAGCTAATGTTTCATTTTTTTTTTTTTACCAAGGATCAGTCAGTTAAGTGCCATACGTGATACACGCTTGGGTGATCATGTCTCGAAAGAGACATGACTGACTGGGCAGAAGATTATCCCACAGTAGGCTGCCATTAATTTCTGCGATAGACTGGTAGCCGACGAAGGCCATAAAACCAAATCTGTCCTGTTATTTAACCCATAACTGGAGGGAAGAGGCGGATTAATACCTTCCCCAAGCGTGTTTGCGCGAAAGTGAATGCAAGGAATTCAACTGGAATTTGAACTCGGCTACCTGATTTCTCGTTCCGAGCCGATATCCACTGCACCACAACGCACTAAGGGAGTTTAAAACAATCTTCTTTTGTACATTGTCTTCCCATTTGGCCTGAGCTTAGTCTTTTTCTTCTATGTAGTGTATCTCTTCAAAACGTGGACGATTATGATTCCTCACGATTTTCTGTTCTTTGTAGCTCTTATTAAAGTTTACCCTTTTGCCATCTCTCTTCGTCCCTATTCTGTCAACAATTTACACAACCTTTTGAGGTGAATTCTGCGCTGCTTGTCCGTCTTTCAGTATATTCCGAGAGTTTTTAATTTTCTAATCTCTCTTTTCTTCGTATATTCCCTAGAAATTTCAACTATCTCTTACTTATGTATGATATTAATGCCTTTTTCGTTTTTATTTTCTCTAAAATTTCGTCGTTGCTCACACTTTTAGGCCATCATATTCTCAGCATCCTTTTGTAGAACCATATTTCTGTCGTTTCAATTTTCTTCATCATCTGTTTGGTGATTTTTTACCATTCACTGCTATTTCGAAGGACCGATACTACATAATAGTTCTGTACTATTTCTTTTTTTTTACCGACTATTTACACGAACTCGTTAGGTAGATTATTCGCTGCTTTCCTCTGTTAAATTTAATTTACATCTTTCTGCGTCTAATTACAGGTGTCCTTATCGGTTGTGGAATAAATCTGTTGATCAATGTATGGTCTAGGAAATAGGGATAGTAAATTCATTACCTGTGGAATTAAATAAATAGCGACCGAATAAGTATGCCAGATGTAGTAGAACCTTATAAGACTTGGTAGAATATAATATTGTCTTTGACTTATATAAATTAACTAAGGCAATTTTGATTTATATAAATTGACGTAAGGAGAAATGGAAAGTTAAAAGTTAGAAAGATTTATTGCGCCAAACCATAGAGAGAGCATCAGTATTCGAACCGTTGGCATTTTAATTGGGATTGGATACCTACTATTGGTACAACTATCTCAACTACTAGGTAAGTCCACATTCTTTTAAAGATTAGTCCAATGATGAGCTGATTTCGCTTAACTTAAAATAGAATTGGGTACTGGGTTCAAGTTCAGGATAAAATAGTTTGTGTTTATTTTGCACTAATTCCCTCGAGAAAAGCACGAATCGACCTCTCAACAAAGGTGAGAGACTAATTACTACTGGTTATAGAATGTAATAGAACCTGTTCTGTATTATTTGATTACTGAGTGGGTACAGATTAGAAAACCTAAAGTCTAGAGGGTGGCACGAAAAACCAAATCTATTATATAACTATAAACAGGATATTCAGGAATGCAGTTGTTCATGTCAAAATCTATCGAAGTACCGACTGTAGAAGCGACCACCTTCCTGTTATATGTAAAATGAGGATGAAACTTTGGAGATTGAAGAAAACTAGTGCAACAGCCAGACTACAATACAACAGACTCGGGAACGACCCCAGCCTGCAGGAAAAATACACAGACAGTGCGAAAAAATACGAGGGACAAATTGGAAACGGAAACTCGACATGAAACTCACTAAAAGAAGCGTCATTGACATCAGCAAACGACATCGTCCTAAAGTAAAAACAGACGTAAAAGAAAAATGAGTAGATCACAGATGAGATTCTCGACATGATGCAAAGGAGACAAAAAGCAATGCCAAGACATGAAACGGAATACAGAAAAGTACACAAGGAAATAAGAAACAAATGCAGACGGCTCAACAACAAATGTGGAGAAGTAGAGAGATTGACATAAGCAATACAGGAGACATGCATAAAAAATAAGAGACCTAACAGAACAAAGGCATGCCCCTTAACAGTGTGTATAAAATCCAAGGATGGAATGCTCATATTAGAGAAAGAGAAAATACTTCAGCGATGGGAAGATTATATAGGAGACCTCTTCCACGACAGGAGAGAGCAACCTACAATACACAGAAATACCAAAGGAATGGAAACATTAAAATCTGAAGTGGAATTTGCACTAAACTGAAAAGAAACAAATCAGCAGGACCAGACGGCATTGTAATCGAAATGCATTAGACGATTTTGTCGTAGACAAAATTACAGAAATAATAAGTGAAATCTACGATATGAGCAATATAATTTGAAGGCTTAAGCAGATCGATTTTCATAGCACTGCATAAGAAGCCAGGCGCAAAAGAAATGTGAACTCCACCTAACAATCAGCTAAAGGAGTCACTCATCATTCGAATTCTAATGAATAGAGCACGTAGCAGAGATAGGACAGGAACAGCGCGGTTTCGTCAGAGACACTGGAACAAGGAACGCGATATTTATGCTTAAAACGTTAACAGAAAGAGCAATACAGATGCAGAAGAGCATTTACCGGTGATTAATAGACTACGCAAAGGCCTTCGATAAACTATGCCACGAAGAATTGATAGAGATGCTCGTCGACCTTGACATATTCGAGAGAGACATTAGCGTCATCAAGAACTTGTAGTAGTAGCAGCAAACTATCTGCATAATAGCAAGACATGAGTTCAGCAGATATACAAAAATAGAAAGGGGTGTAAAACAAGGATGTGTCTTCTCACCAAATCTATTCAACATATACAGCGAGACACTTCTGAGAGCTTTAGAAGTCGTTCCAGGATTCGTCATTGGTGACTACAATCTAACCAATATAAGATGCACATATGATACAGTGCTGATAGCACACACAGAAGGGAAACTAAAAGACATCTTACAAAAAGTAGCTAAAGAAAACGGACTATAAATAGAATACAAGAAAACCGAATACATGCTCATCAGTAAAAAGAAAAGAGGAGCCCAAAAGGCCAACTACAGGTTGGGGATGCTAAAATCAAGCAGATACGGAAATTTAAATAGCTTGGAAGTGTTCTAATAAAGAACGGAAGATCGGAAGCCATATTGATATGGACAAGGAGGCATTCCAGAAGTTGAGATACAGGAAAATTTCGCTGGAAACAAAAAAGAGAGTGTTGGAGTGTTATGTGATGTCTGTCCTTCAATATGGCGGCGAATGCTGGACAATCTCATCAAATAAGAATGAAAGATTTAAAGTAACCGAAATGTAGAAAGATGATGAGAGTACCATGGACCGAATAAGTGAGCAACGACGAGGTTTTGGAGGGGGTGGAAACGAAAGAAAAATGATACTTAACGTCATCATTCTTTTTTCTATTCCATTTCTCTCTAAAGGTTAGCGATGGCGAAGATGGCTGTGAATCAAAGATAGTTTGACGAGGCCATTCGCGTGAATTTGATTTTGGTTGATAATCCTTCCCGACAGAAAAGCCTACGGGCTTAGCATGAAGCGCATCCCTTGTGGCTCAACGGGAACTGAGACAAGCGAGATCTGTCTAACCTGGCTGCATCGGGCTGTCGGATGCTTAGTCTGTCAAGGTCCGCCTGACCTGCGTCTCACTCTTCCACCTGTTTGGCCTTTGAGATTGTTCCAAAATTTATTACTAAACTTATTTTTGAGAAATACATTTTCGTTTACTTCTTCACCGTACTTAAACATTTCTTTATGTGCTGTTTAAATAAGGTGGTATTTTATTTGCTTTGATGTCTTTAATCAATGTTCAGAATATTCTGTATTCTGTCTCTTTCCTTTCGCAACATCAGCTTCTTCTAATATTTTCTTGTTAGTCAGTCTTTGTTAGTTAATCTATATTTCTTGTTTATTATTATGTTAAAAAATTGCGACATTCTTAAAGCCACTTTTTGACCTTATCTTGCCAATATTTTAATACTTTCTTGATTGTTTTACGAACTTTATTCAGCTTTTTAGCAATTTCGAACGTTGTATTCCCATTTTTACCATTTTTAAGCTGGGAACATTGCATGTATATAAGTCATATAGATTCTCAGCTGAAGTACTGAAACCCCGTTTCCCCACGCAAGGGGTTGATGGTGTAGTTTCTGTAGCAAGAAGGGTAAACTGAGCGGAATTGCTAGTCCCACATCAAACCGATTTTGAATTCTGAGTAGATCTAGACAGGCTGACAACTAAGTCTATGGAGCCCCATCTTTACTGCTATTAACCTCTCACAAGTGAGGGGATGAATTCATAGCAACACTATCATAGTACTTTTGAGAATATTGTTTAGTAAAACTGTTTATTTCTGTAGTTTCCATAGCGTAATTGAAATTATGGAATACAAAATCGCTGATAAGATGTTAGTATATATATATATATATATATATATATTCCTCATCAAACGTATTCGAACGTCAAGGCCAATTCCTTTGTTTTTAATGTATACTGAAGACATCTGGGTTTAAGATCAAAAGATGAATATGAGACAAGAGTTCAGATTTCCAGCTTTTATTTGCCAATATTTACATTTATATGTGCTAAATAACTTAGGACAAAGCATCTTTTGTTTGGACCCACCCATTTTCAAGTGTGCCCACCCATTTTCAAGTGAGCAAAATTACTAGAACACGTGACTGACAGGTTTTTCTTGTTGCATAGGTGTTGCTACCGTTTAAACATTAAATAGCTCTAAATGACTACTTGTAATTTAAGGCTATAGTTTCTCCTGTAAAGACTGCATTTCTTGTTAAAAAGAATAAACCAACATGAAAACGATACAGCTGTCTATGGGAGAAAAGCAAGTCTTTTGAACAAGAGGAATTGATCAGATCCATTAAACAAACATTGGACATAGCCATTACACAACAATTTGGAATGTCCTGCAAAAGAAAGAAACTACTAGTTTAATAGATAACAGGCCGGCTAAGAAAAACAACAGCCGTTGATGGCAAAACATTGTGAACGCTGTGAGGAACAAAACAAATAATAGTCAGTGACATCACCAACAACCTTAACAGTGCAGAGGTGAAGGTTTCACAATTCACTGTACGAAGAAAACTTAGAGAGCAAAAATATGGAGGCTATATTCAGTCAGTTAAGTGCCATACGTGATACACGCTTGGGCGATCATGTCTCGAAAAAGACATGAGTGACTGGGCAGAAGATTATCTCGCAGTAGGTTGCCATTGCTTTCTGTGGTAGACTGGTTGCCTACCAAGGCTAAAGAACCCAGTCTGTCCTGTTATTTAATCCATAACTTGAAGGAATAGACGGATTAATATCTTTCCCAAGGGTATTTGCGCGTAAGTGAATGCAATGAATTCAGCTGGAATTCGAACTCGGCTCCCCGATTTCTCGTTCCAAGTCGATACCCACTGCACTACAACGCACATCCGAGGCTATATTACCAGATGAAAACCACTGATCAGCAGTAAGAATCGAAAGGTCAGATTGGAATTTGCAAGGAAGTACAAAGATGGGTGTCAAAAGTTCTAGAAAAAAAGGTTTATGGAGTGATGAGACCAAGATTAATCTCTACCAAAATGATTAAAAATCCAAAGTGGAGAGAAAGAAAGGATCTGTTTATGATCCAAAGCATAAACGCTCACCTGTGAAACATACTGGGAGGCAGTGTCTTCGCTTGGACTTGCATGGTTGCTTCCGGAACAGGCACACACACACACACACACACACACACACACACACACACACACACACACATATATATATATATATATATATATATATATATATATATATATATAACCAAGTATGGGTGGAATAATATTCCTTGTCCAAAGAAACACTATTTTTAAAAAAGTGCTCAATACAAAGTAGAGCTAATAATATTTATTCAGAAATTATAACATGGATATGTTAAAATATCACTATAAAAGTTAAAAATAACGACATCACTTGACAAGACACAAGAAGTGTCGAAACAAAATAGCTACTTTTGTAGTGATATTGTAACATATCCATGTTATAATTTCTGAATATATATATATATATATATATATATATATATATATATATATATATATATAATTTTTCTTTTCATTTTTTAACGAGTTATTTCGCTACCTTGGTTTCTACAATGAGTGGTGTCTTCAGGCGATTTTTAATAAGTTATTAAAAATCGCCTGAAGACACCACTCATTGGTAGAAGCCAAGGTAGCGAAATAAATCGTTTAAAAATGAAAAATATTCAAAAGTTCTACAATATAATTGTATAGAACACTTTTTGGTACAAATGTGTACTGGTCTAACCCTAATAGGACCAAAAACTAAATATTAAACAATCAAATATATATATATATATATATAAAGATGTCGTAACTCATAATGGTAGCAACAGAATAAATACAGAAATCTTCAGAAACATTTGGTCTTATAATTTCCAGAGAAATGCATCCAAAATAACGAGGAGGAATTTTATCATGCAGCAGGAAAATGAACCAAAACATATTGCCAACAAAACAAAGGACTTCATCAGGGGAAAAAAATGAACAATTTTATATTGGGCAAGACAATCACCGGATATTAAGCTAATAGAGCATGGATTCTATCTCCTGAAAAGGCGACTGAAGAAACAAGACCTGAAAAAGGCTGCGTTAAAAGTCTATAAAATTATCGCAAACGAATAATGCAAAAGTTTGGTGATGACAATGGGTCACAGGCCTGATCTAATTATTGCAAGAAAAAATATTAATTTTATTTACTGTAAGACTATCTGTTACTTTACTTTTGCTCATCTAAAAATAGGGTGATCTGATACAAAAGTTAGTACGTTTTAAGCTGTTTAACACATTTAAATTAATGCCAGGAAATAAAAGCTGAAATTTTGAACTCTTGTCTCATATTCATCTTTTGATCTTAAATCTAAATGTCTTCAGTGAACAATAAAAGCAATAAAATGAATTAATATAACCGTTACAACACATTTGAAGGGAACTATATATATATATATATATATATATATATATATGGCATCCTGTCGTTTTGCATAGGTTTGCGCGAAGTGATTCTTAAAATTATGAAAGCTTAGCTAACCGGTTGTTAGATGATCTGAAAATAACCTTATATATTAATATTCTACTAGTATTATACATCAGCTATTAATTATATATTAATACTGATATATAATACCTAAAATATAATTAATACCATACTTGTCACAAAAAATTCTTACATTTGCTTTAATAAGTTCCTCAGAGGAAGAAAGGCGTCGGTGAAGTTTTCCTTTTGTTTATATATATATGAGAAGGAGGAAGAGAGAAAGAGACAGAGAGAAAGATAGGGATTATAAAAAGAGTTTAATGCCTTAAGTGATCGTCAGATAGTTTGTATCTCTAAACACTTTATCCGCTTTTCTGAGCACTCTTTTCCCATAATTCTAGAAATTTCCAAATGATATCTATCTATCTATCTATCTATCTATCTATCTATCTATCTATCTATCTATCTATCTATTCTCACTCTGTTCATATCTATCTATCTATCTATCTATCTATCTATCTATCTATCTATCTATCTATCTATCTATCATAATGGCTAATTTTTCTTTCTTGAAGAAAAGTTAGCCATAATGTTGTTTCTAGAACAAAAAAAAAAAAAAACACTGAATAAAAAATCAGAAGTAATGTCCAGATGTAATCAGACCTATAAATATATCTTTCTTTGGATTATACAAACCTGGATGAAGGATTTAAGATCCTTAAGTAACTCTTCGGTAATTTTGAAAATTTTCGTTTGTTTAAAAATTCTAGTCGCGCGTTCGTATTCTTGTTTGTATGCTTGAAAAACGTTGGAAAATCAGTTATTATAAATCACCTGAAGATACCTTCTTCTTCTTCTTCTTCTTCTTCTTCTTCTTCTATGTGTCCTGTCCCTTCAGGACGTAGGCGATCATGGCTCTCCACGTCTCCCTATCCCTTGTGGCTCTTAGTATGTTTGCTCCTGTTGCTCCTGGCAACCCCCGTTCCGTCATCCACCTGATCAGGCCCTGCAAATATGTTATCCGCTGCCTTCCTCTGTCTCTCCTTCCTTCTATCTGGCCAGTCAGTATCAGGTTCTCCAGACTCTCTTTCCTCATTGCATGTCCCAGGAACTTCAGTTGTCTCTTCCTGATGCTCAGCATCAATTTCCTTTTTGTTGCCATTCTTTCTAACACCTCGTCGTTGCTTGTATGCTCAGTCCACGATATCCGTAGCATCCTTCTGTAGAACCACATTTCGGCCGCTTCCAGTTTTGTCCTCATTTTCGATGATATTGTCCAGCATTCACAGCCGTATTGAAGAACTGACATCACGTAGCAGTCTAGAACTCTTTTCTTCGTTTCTATTGAGATTTTCCTGTGTGTTAGTATTTTGCTCATCTTCTGGAACGCGTCCTTTGCCATGCCAATTCGCCTTCGGATCTCCGTGTCGCTCTTTCTATCTCCTGTTAGAACACTTCCTAGGTACTTAAATTCTTGTACTTGTTTGATTCTGTTATTCTCCACCTGTATTTGAAGATACCTTGGTTGCGGAAATAACTGATTTCCAAATGAAGAATATATTTATATATGTAAGCTTCAAATTATTTTTGTTGGCTACTAAAAATCCTTCAATCGACAGAATACCTCCCGTTTGTGATGGAAACGTGATTTCTTTTTTGACCAATGCTTTTTGAACAGCTCTGACTAGAACCAAAAATTTCGTGAGAAAATATTTATCAAATTCAGCTGTTTTGAAAGAAATGATATCGTTACTCAATACGTTCAAGCGTCTTTCTTTTTCATGACTCCGGTAACATTAGTTTGTGACTTAATTCGACCTCTAGTAAGAAATAAAAAAATAGTCCTTGTTATTTATTATTGTTCTTTCAAGTAAAGTCATTTTATTTTTGTCTATAAAATTTAAAAAAATAAAACTAGATGACTTTACTAGAAAGAAAAATATTAAATGAAATAAAAGCAGTGAATTTTCTCTGGTAAACTATAACTTGACCACTGCGAATAACCATGAATTAGGCTGTTGCTTTTCGGTCGAGTTTCGATGGCAGCCAGAAGCAAGTAGATGTGTCTAGCCACACTGATGAGCTGTGATACAGAGAAGCAGGCTTGTATGTGGATGACTAATATATATATTGTAATTTTTGTTATTAAAATGATTCATAAAAGCATTATATCAATACACAAAAATATTCAGGTTTCAGAACAATATCGTTCTTCTTCAGATGATATGTTAAACTAAGTGATTAAAATGATTTATTTTGAAAGTATGAGATAAGCTCATGGTTATTTAAAAAGTTAGGAGTTGTAATTGTAGAAAATGCTTTTAGGTGTGTCAATACTGTTAAATCAAAATTGAGAATTAGGTAACTATGGAGTTTGAAGATTTGGGTCTCAAAAAGAAGCAGGCCTGGTGTCTAGACATGTCACTCTTACATTTTGTCTTGATACCTGCTGATGACTAGAATATATATATATATATATATATATATATATATATATATATATATATATCGCATCGTTCATTCAGCATTGAATTAGAACACTCTCAGCTATTGGGCGTGTATAATGATAATATACACGCTAAAAGTCTGCCTCCTTTTACCGAGCGCCCGTAGCTCAGAGGTAGAATCACCGAGTGACACCAATTCGGTCGGGTTTCAATCCTGGGTAAAAGGCAATCGGCTGTCTAACCGTATTGATGAGCTGCGAAACAGGTCTGTCTGCGGATGACTATATATATATATATATATATATATATATATATATATATATATATATATTACTGCATGAGGATTTACAGTTACATGCCTCAAGTGTTATACTAGATAATTATGTTACTTTTGATTTCAGTTATATGTGCAGTCAACTATTTCCGATTACAATAGCGAAATGTTATCAATTTATTGCTATTAGATATATTTGACGTCTCTGAATATTTGCTAAGGAATTCAATTATATGAAGATTGGGTGTAATCTTCGTAAAACTTAGAATAAGGAAGAGATAAGTGAACACTTATATTTGTTTATCATTCATAATATATTGATATTGAACACTATAACTGCAGAGAACGCTTGACGAAACACAATCTTTAAATAAATCAAGTTTATTTTGGCAGCATTTTTTATTGATGAAAATTCTTTTATATACTATCGAAAATCATTCGTGAGCATTTTAGAATTAATTTTATTCTCTTTTCTAACGGTTTGTTTCATATCAGGAATGAGTTATGAAAGTCCAAAGCACTCAGAATTTGCTCTATAAATATCCAACATCAATACTGATGTTCAATATAAAAAAAGATCAAAGAAGCTTAATTTGTTTTTTATAACAATTGCATAAACACACATAGATGTACAGGTGTTTTTTGAGTGATATATTTGTTTTTACCTCATATCAAGCAGGTAGGTAAGTAGATAGATACGCATATATATATATATATTGTGGACTCACCCGTCGATTTCGACGTATGAGCGTCTAACACAGACAGCCACACAAAGAATTGTTTAAAGTGGTGAAGGCTTGTGTAACAACATCCACACCTTTTGAAACTGCTGATAACAAACACTCGGTGCAGACGTCTGCCACAGATCGCATGAACAACAGACCTCAGTCATTTAACCTATAACTAGAGGAAAGGGACGGATTAATACCTTTCCCAAGGGTACCAGTGTGTAAGTAAATGTAAAGTGTTCGACTGGAATTGGAACTCGGTTCACCGATTTCCCCTTCTGAGCCTACATCCACTGCACCACAACGCACATCCGTCAATAATGCTTACAGCACCTGGTATTCCCAAGTGGTCACCCATCTAAGTACTGACCAGGCTCAACGTTGCTTAACTTCGGTGATCGAGCGAGAACCGGTATATTCAGAGTTATATATATATATATATATATATAGATAGATAGATAGATAGATAGAGAGAGAGAGAGAGAGAGAGAGAGAGAGAGAGATAGATAGAAAGAGATTGATACATATAGAAAGATATATAGAAAGAAATTGAGATAGATAGATAGATAGATAGATAGATAGATAGATAGATAATGAACAGATTAAGATATATATATATATATATATATATATATATATATATATATATATATAGATAGATAGATAGATAGATAGATAGATAGATATGAACTGACTGAGATAGATAGATAGATAGATAGATAGATAGATGAGTCATTCAAAAACACCTAGATAGATATGAGTCAGTTTTTGTTAATTTGAAACGCACAAAAAATATGCTAAATTTTTGTAAATATCCAATAGCGTAGACCAAAGGCACTTTTCTTATTTTACACATATAACCCCAAAATATTCTCGCATTAAATGGCATAATTGATATATTGTTCTTGTGAAATACTCAGATACCAAAAACATTACATTACATCTCGTGACAATGGTAATAGGTTTTTAAAAATAATTTTAAAACCATGCAATACTTTAAATAACTTTGTTGATTCATTTTTAGTTTTATTTGAAAGAAAATAGCATAGAGTTAGCATAAAAAATAACAATTTTTATTTTAAGTAATTTTCTTTTTTTTTTTACTGTTTTTAATGCTAGATATTGTCATCACGATCAATTTCGATTTTGGTAGGATTGATGGCTGTCGACAGGTAAATTGCAAATCTATATTCGGTAAAAATAAAGAAAAGAGTACTGAACCATTATGCAATATCACTTCCTCTATATAGCAGTAAATTCTAGACGATCATCTCACAGATTAAGAAGAGACTTGAAGCAACCGAAATTTGCTTCTACAAAAGCTTGCGGACAATGGCATGGACTAAACATGTGAGTAACAACAAAAATTGAGATAAAATGGTAGAATAAAAGGTCTTATAGCAATCAAGTAGAAATAGTTGACATATCTAGGGCTCATAATGAGAAAAGAAGACTTGGAAAATTTGATACTTACAGGACAGATTGAAGGCAAGAGAGACAATGCATAACCTAACTTGCAAACATGAGTAATTAAATAGCGAAACAAGGTTTAGGAGAGATAGAAATTTATTAAAAGTTACAAATGACAGGGATTGTGGAAAGCCATAATTTCTAGCTTTCTAAAGGGACTTGGCAGATAGAAAAAAAATAAAGTGTCCAAAAATAAAGTAGCCATTATAGAATTTTGTTAAAATTAATTAAATTAATTATTAATTAACATTATTTTGAAAAATATGAATTTTCATTTAAAATATAAAAGTGCATTGGCTTGCAGCGGGTGTCTGTTTACCTATAAACTTTGTCAAAAGGTCAAGTAGGCATTTACTCAGTTTTTCTTGTTAATATATAATGCAAATTCGCTAAAACTTACAAGCCTCTCGTGGGACAACTGAAATATAGATGACCAAAAATTTAAAAAATAAATAAATAACATAAAAAAAAACAATATTACCCACAATACCGAGTCTATATTCCTAACATTAAAAAAAAGGCACCATAAAACGGGTAACACCCAAGATTAATCATAATTATATATAGACTATTTGCTATACAATATTTTTTGCTTACATTGCAATATTACAAGTTTTAATATAAATATTAAGTAACCACACTTCATTCAAGTTTAACCTTCTCACCACCAATCCACGTATCAAAGTCGATTATTTTTACTTATTTTATGAAATCACGAGTTCTTTTTATTTCAGTTACGACAATGGATGCTTTCAATTCAACACTGCACACTGAAGAGGGTAGAGAAAAGGAATCGATTATTAAAAATAAGGAAAATATGAAGACGCTCGACTTACTCTTCAAATGTTGTATAAACAAAGAATTCATTAAAAAATGCCAAATTTGTCCGCATTATATTCACTGGTATCAGTAATGCTTGTATATGAAATCAGAGCTGGATCCGACACCGGGTGTGAATTTTCTCACAACAGAAACTGAAATGACCAGAGAGTAGTCAAAATTCCTTCCGGCTGACACACACACACACACACACACACACACACACACACACACACACACACACACACACACACACACACACATATATATATATATATATATATATACCGAGCGCCCATAGCCCTGAGATGGAATCGCCGGCTGACGCCAATTCGGTGGGTTAAAAGCAATCGGAGTCTAACTGTACTGATGACCTGTGATACAGCGAAACAGATCTGTCTGCGGATGACTATATATATATATATATATATACGAGGGTCATTCAATAAATAAGGTGAATTTTTCTAATACAGATAGAAGCTTACTTTTTTTTTCAGCGTAGTCTCCCAGCAGTATCACACAATTTTCCCATCTTTGCTTCCGTATTCCCTCAGCGTAAAAATCTTTGGACTGATGTCTCAGCCAATCGCTCACAGCACTTTTGACTTCATCGTCACTTTCAAACAACTTAGCCCACTTGTAGACTTTTTTTTTGCTGAAACATGTGGCACCATACACAGTTGACATTCTCCTATGAATTTCAACTGGTTTGCCCCCTTTAGCAACCAAAAACTTGATAACAGACCTCTGTTCAATCCTGGAGTATGCTTTTTTGTCGGCCATCTCTGTTAATGTCCAAAACTCTCAAAATTTTTTTTCAATCTGCAAAAAAAGTTAAATCCCTTTGAAAAAGAAGTAAAGGAAAAAAAAGTAAGTTTCTATCTGTATTAGAAATCCTAGTACCGAAAAATTCACCTTATTTATTGAATGACCCTCGTATATTTGAGAGACCCCTCCTTGTCTTTAATCGTCATGGCTGATGCTAAGCTCCAGGAAAATCACTCGTTGTGTCTTCTCGGGCTAATGTTCTCAGCTGATATGAAGCGGAAAGTCTATATTGAATCTATTGCTTGGTCAGCTTTTAAGAATGTCACTTCATTATGTCGGGCAAGGCAATATTTCTCACGGCGATTAATTTTACACATTTATAAGTTTTCCATTCGCCCATGCTTAGAATATTGCTGTCACATATGGTCCGGTGAAACTGCTATTTATCTTGAGCTCCTAGATAAGATCCAAAGGAAAATCAGCAATATTATTCATTTTGATCTGGTGGCTCAGCTTCAATCACTTACCCACCACTGTAAGGTTGCCTCTCTGTGCCTTTTAAATAATTTCATGGTAATTGTTCGAATGGTCTACAGCTATATCGTGTTGAATGCACCGGTTTCCCCCCCCCCTCCGATCACCGAAGTTAAGCAACATCGAGCCTGGTCAGTACTTAATGGGTGACCGTTTGGAAATACCAGGTGCTGTAAACGTAAGGACAAAAAATGGTCCACCGGTCCTCCAGGTTTGGGGGTTAACCGCAGGGCTAACAACTCTGCCCCGTAAAAAATAGTTTGTTACAGCAACAAAAAATTGCTACCCTATGCACCATTGGGTGTGATGGATAAATGATGATGAATTGTTCGAATGAGTTCTTCACTATGGCACCTAGACTTTATGAATTTAAGCGCAATACTAGACTAGCCTTGAGATCTCATCAATTTACAGTTGAACTGACCAGAAGTATTTGTATTTTTTATGCTAACAGTTTGTTTTCTCGCACTTTCCGCTTGTGAAGCTCCCTTCCGGCTCTATGCTTTCCGGCTAACTTTAATCTGAAAAAAATTAATTCAATATCAATCATTATCTGCTGTGTTGATTACTCTTTTTTTTTCTTTTCCCGCTCGTTATTAATGTTTCTGTTCCTAATTCTTCCACCCCCTTGTGTTTTAGTGACTTTACTGACTTGCTTGGGGTGATATCAATATATATATATATATATATAATGTCAAAAATTTATCTTTCAAAACCCTATGCATACATGTAACACAAGTACTTTACACTGTTTCTTTAACTCAGCAAGTCTACAAAACCATTTATTCAGTCACACGCTGAATTTAGCGATATAGCAAAATATTTTATTTTCTTGAGATATTACATTTTTTATTTCTTCTAATAACCTTTTCGTCATTTTTATTTGTTAGAAATGAAAAAATACTTTGGATTGTTTTTCGGATGAGAAACAACCCAATAATATTTCAATTATGCCACGTGTACTGTTAAGTAATGACATTATTTATTGTTGGTTTTAATGTGTTTCTACAGACAAACCATTAGCAATGAATTTAAATTTTAAAAATCTTTATTCTCAGTAATCCTTTCCCTAATTTCTAATTACTAACAATTCATTTTTTGTTACGTTTTACAGATTTGAATGTATTTCTATAACAAAATCAGCATTTGTATTATACATGCTTAGCCTGACTCAATTCCAAATAACCGAGCGTGGTTTTGAACCTGTAATTGAAAAGGTTGTAGTTTATACCATAAAGTTTTAATGTTTACAGTTCTTTTGATTATCATTTAATTTTTTTCAGATCATTGATTGGAAAAAAGCCGAAAACGCCCTTTTAGTCTGAAATGAAATTTCTCTTTCAACAGAAAACAAATTTCAAAAAAGTGCACAAATGCCATATAAAAATATTCGGTAATAACTTCGTGTCATGCTCGACTGTGATGAAATGGTGTGTTAAGTTCCAGAGTAAAGATCTTAAGAGCCAGGATACAGCGCCATGCGAGAGGTTTTACATCGATATCTCAAGTTAATCATATTCTTGACCTCATTTTGGTCAACCGAATAATTTCAGCTAAAAGAATTGTTGAGAGACTGGAGGTATCCAGGGAACGTTTTTTCTAATTTGTTTTCTAATCATTTTAACCCATGGATGTGCGTTGTGATGCAGTGGATATCGACTGGGAACGACAAATCGTGGAGCCGAGTTCCAATTCCAGTTGAATACCTTGCATTCGCTTACGCATAAATACCCTTGGGAAAGGTATTAATCAGTCTTTTCTTTCCAGTTATGGGTTAAATAATAGGACATACTGGGTCTATAGCCTTGCTTGGCAACCAGTCTACCGCAGAAAGCAATGGCAGCCTACAGCGGAATAATCTTCTGCCCAGTCAGTCATGTCTCTTTCGAGCGTGTATCACGTATGGCACTTAACTGATTGACCCCGTGTAAGGCAGAACCGTCACTGATGCACAGGGAGTTACAGTGAGAGAAAATAAGAACAAGTTACAGAGGGATGTCGAAGAAAGGATAAGAGATAGGTAGGAAACAAGGAGATAGATGATGGCAATTTACGCTACCTTTAAACTTTTAGAGATTCTAGCTATTAGGAAAGCAAACAAACGGAAAAAAGTTCCAAAAATAGGAAGTCCGAGAAAATAAACTGTTAGAGTAAAAGGAGTTATATTTAACTATTTCAACCCTAAAATGGTGGGACTTTTATGCCAATCTAGTAACACGTCTAAGTACCAGCGGAAAAAAAGCTCGTCAGAGCAGTTGCCATAAAAATACTTGTAGAAAAGACAGAGGGAAGCCACATCACGTCGGTGAGAGTGACGGAAGGCGGGCTGCTAGAAGCGATTATATTGCAAATCCTTCTTTGAATTTTGTCGAGAACCTCAAGATGAATAGCAGGAGAACCCGACCAGATATGGCAACAATATTCAATGCATGGACGAATGATAGATTTGTAAATGTGCAAGATGGATTCTGACGAGGAAAATGTCCTGGCCCGACAGAGTGACCCAAACTTCCTAAACATGCTGAGTTTAGAATAGTTTGTGTATAACGAAGCAAAAGTGGGTGTTAAAAGTTTGAATGCCAAACGATATCGAATGGAAACGATAACAAGTTGACTTTGCGATAATTTTAGGGATCTACTTATGGAAAGAACTGTTATTGCTGAAGAAATAAATTTGCTCCACAAAAAGGTCCATCCAATAGTGGAATTCAATTTCTACTTCTTAAAAAGAATCAAAAACCCAAAATTCGTCAGAAAGGTCACAGCCACAGATTTTTTATGGATAAGAAATGTAATTTGATCATAATTCCGAATCTGACCCTGTTTCGTGGATCTGTCAATCTCTATTAAAGCGTTATAAAAAACGACAACAACAAATAAATAAAATAAATAAATAAATAAAAGAAATAAGTAGTAATTTCCCAATGTTTTCATTTTTTATCTTAACGTCCATCACATGTCAACATCACCAAGTTGAGAGGTAACTAGATTTTACGAGTTTTACGCGAGGTTGTCGCTGGTATTCAGCTGAAACCTCAGATGGTAAATTTCCGCTGTCGTGGTAACTTCTTTGTCCCTGATGAAAACCGATTTCACAGAATAAGCTAGCAGACTATTGATATGTAACAACAAGTTTACTGAAAACAAACTGAATAATTTAAAAGTACATAAGTAAATAATTATTAACCTTTCTATACAGCCTATACAAGCACTTCCGGAGGGGCAACTCTATGTCTATGTTATGCTGTAGTTTTACCTACCTTCCGATCAGTTTGTATTACTTTTTAGACGATAGCCTTTTTCATCAGAAAATTGTCTATGACTACTACTACTACTATTACTTCTTTTTCATGTGCCGTGTT
Organism: Ascarosepion bandense; assembly: GCA_037127315.1. NCBI lineage: Eukaryota > Metazoa > Mollusca > Cephalopoda > Sepiida > Sepiidae > Ascarosepion > Ascarosepion bandense. The sequence continues at coordinate 395,522 of JBBBDQ010001546.1, forward strand.
GCTTTAGGACGTAGGCGATCATGGAATTCTACTTGGCTCTGATTCTTGTCGTTCTCAAAATTTTTCCACTCAAAATCTTTTCCAAACCTCGTTCTGCCATACATTTGCTCAGGCCTATTAAGTAGGTCTCACCTGTCTCTCTTTCCCTCTATCCGTCCCGTGAGTATTAAATATCCCAGGCCCTCCCTCCTCGTTACACGCCCTAAAAACCTCATCTGTCTCTTCCTAATGTTAAGTATGAGTTTTTTCCTCGTTTCTATCCTCCTCTCCAATTTCTCGTCGTTAGTCACGTGCTCAGTTCATGGTATCCTCAGCATCCTTCTATAAAACCAACATTTCTGCTGCCTCAAGCTTCTTCTTCATCCTTGAGGAGATCGTCCAACATTCACTGCCATACAGAAGGACAGACATCACAGAGCAATCCAGCACTCTCTTCTTCGATATTTTCCTGTCTTTCACTACACTGGTTAAATTTTGAAATGCGTCTTTGGATCTCAACATTGCACTTTCCATCTCTGTCAGCACGCTTCTCGGCTATTTAAATTTCTTTACTTGCTTTATTTTAGTTTCTCCGACCTGTAGTTGGCATTTTGGGGTCTTCTTTTTTCTAATGACAATACATTCAGTTTTCTTAAAGTTTATGCTTAGTTCTTTCTTCTCGCTTTCTCTTGCTACCCTCTGTAGGGGGTCCTGCATTTTCCTTTCCGTGTCTGCCAACAGGAGTGTCATTTGCGTATCTTACATTGTTGAGATTGTGGCCACCAATGATGAATCCTGGCAAGGGTTTTATTTCTCACAGAATTGTTTCGCTGTATAAGTTGAATAAATCCGGTGAGAAAACACATCCTTGTTTTACACCCGTTTCTATTTTTGTTTACCTGCTGAATTCACTTCCTATTCGTACGCAAGCGGTTTGCTGCCAATATATATTCTTGATTATCCTAAGGTCTTTTCTGAAAATTTCGAGGTTGTCGAGCATTTGTATGAAGTTGGTGATGTTTATTTGTTATTCTGCCACACAGAAGTACAGACATCACAATCCAGCCCTCTATTGTTTGTTTCCAATGAGATTTTCCTGTCTTTTAGCAGCCTGGTTAGTTTTTAAAATGCGTCCTTGGCCATGCCAATGTGCCTTTGGGTCTCAATATCGCACTCTTCATTCCCTTCCCATGTGTTTAAGTTTTTTTACTTGTTTTATTTTAGTTTCTCCGGCCTGTAATTGGCATTTTGGGGTGCTCTTTTTGCTGATGACCATACATTCAGTTTTATTGAGGTTTATGCTTAGTTCTTTTTTCTACTACTTATAATATAAGCAAACCAGTTTGAACAACACCATCGAAACTCTTCAACCTTTATTTCTCAAACATTGATGGTATTACTACCAATTTCTGTAGTGCCGAACCATTTTTTTTTCAAACGTACTCCAGATATCTTAATGATTTAAGAAACTAATTTAAACTCTTCTATCGCTACAATTAAATTCTCTGTTTCAGCTTATATTCCTCTTTGTCTAAATGATTTTAGAGTGAATGTCTTTAATGAATGTGAGTTTATATTCCAGTGCCAACGAAATCATCCATTGAGTACCGCTTGATTTGTCCATGTGATTTAGTTTCTCATTGTTATACTATGTTAGCTTATCTGTTTTCCCTTTATCGTTCCACTTCTATTAAGAGCATTTTAAGTAAAATATATGACAATATAAAATATATTCTGGGTGTGCGTTGTGGTGTAGTGGATATCGACTCAGAATGACAAATCGGAGAGTCGGGTTCTAATTCCAGTTGAATTCGTTGCATTCACTTACGCACAAATATCGTCCGTCATTTCCTTCCAGTTATGGGTTAAATAATACGACAGATTGGGTTCTATAGTTTTGGCTGGCAACAAGTCTAACGCACAAAGCAATGGCAACCTACTGCGGGATAATCTTCTACCCAGTCAGTCATGTCCCCTTCGAGACATGATCGCCCAATATGACAGTAAAGAAACAGATCTCTCTCTCAACTCATCTACGAACATCTTTGTGTTTGTTGACTTTAATATTCACCGCGTCAAATGACCTCATTCATTCTAATTCTACTGGTTTTCCTTGTATTCAGACTTTTAATTTTTCTGTTTCTCCATCTCCAAATAAATGACTTAAATGTTTCTCTTATAATTCTGGCTTACATGCCTTATTAAATGTATTCATTAACTCTCCCCCCTTGATTCTTGTCGTGCTTTGCAGCTCTTAGCAATTAGGATGGCGCTGCAGTGTCTATTGATTTATTTTTGTTTTTCACTCATCTTTTAGGCATGAACCCCTTATTCACAAGTCATCTTTATCCTATCAGCGTGCAGAGTGCTATTAATTTTGTGATTTTTTTTCGCGATTTTTTTTAGTCTTTTACTGAAAGTAATAGAACTTTGGTTACTGAGGAACGATTCGTAATGTATTTAATAACTTTTCTAAAGAAAGATGATTTAGAATGCATTAATTCAGTAGAATTATTCGCAATGCATTTACATTTTACAGAGTGAGCGTAAAGTCTGAATAAATGAGTTTGGATGAAAACGATCACTTCACAGAAGACTGTATTATTCAGTGACGAAGTTTTGTTTTACCAGAACGACTTTTGTGACTTTGCTCTTTTTCTATACAGCGTATGGGTGCTGAGAGTTGAAGTTGAGGTATTGTCTGGTTAATGTTGACTTGCGTTATACAGATGTTTGAACCCTTTCTCTCCTCGAGATATTCGTATATCCAAGAATGCTAGTTGCTTGTTCTTTTCTATTTCCATCGTGAACTGTTCTTATTGAGTTCACATGGTCCATTAGTAGCTGGACCGCTTCCTGATGTGGCCGAAGTATGAAGGCGTCATCTATGTATCTCAGCTAATGAGTTGGCTGTAGCGATGTAGATTCTAATGCCATCTTTTCAAAGTATTCCATGTATATGTTAGCCACTGCTGGTGATAATGGCGAACCCATTGCTAAGCCTTTATCCTATGTCTGATCCCATTCTGAAGTGTGCTGTTTGGATACAGAAAGTCAGCATCTATATCAGTTTGTCTATTGGTATACTGCTACGTTCTCTTAGGGATCAGTCCGAGGTTAGTCTGTCCCTACCGATAGTGCCTCCACTGTGGGTACCTTGGGGAACAAAATCACTACATCCTGGCTCACTATTTGGTTGGATTGAGTGGGAGCAGCTTTAATTAGTTCCACGAAGTCGGTGGAGTTTCGGACATATGATGGTGATTTTCATATTAATTGGTCAATTATATCCACACGGAATCGACTCAGAGTTTGATACAAAGAGCCTTGGAAACTAACAATAGTCCTAAGCGGAACACTATCTTTGTGAATTTTTGGGAGACCATATATGTGAGGTACTTTTTACTGTAATGTTGAGACCTGGGTTTTCAGTTTTAAAGGAATCCTTGTTCTTGATTAGGATCTATGATATCTTCAGTTGTTTTTATTACTCCATAGCTACTACTTCTAATGAGGGGTTCCAATTTTTCTGTATATTCTGTTTTGTCCATCACTGTTGCTCCATTGCCTTTGTCAGCTGGTAGTATGATGATAATGTCATTTCTCTGCAGGGTTTTGATTGCCAGCGTCTCTAATTTCGTGTTTGATTTCGACGGCTTGGCTTTCTTCAATGTCTGTCTTACTTTCCATCTTTGCACATCTGCCTGGTAAATGTTCAAGACTATTTCTTCGATTCGAGCAATGGTGTGCAAGTGTGGTATCCGCCAGCTGATTGTTGCGAAGCTAAGGCCCTTGTTCAGCACTGGCTCTTCAGAGGCACTCAGTTGATGTTGAATGAACTATCTACAGATCGTTTCATGGTCTGAAACCTGAATTTAATTTGATGTTTTGTTTCTCTGATGTGTTTTATTGGATATTCACACACATATATTGTCATATATGAATAAAGTGTTGCTGCCGACATGTGAGTTTGAACACGGATCGTCAAAGAACAACATAATCGACCCCGTTTTGATGTAATCAGAAGAATCGTGCTGCTGAGATCACGTGACATTGCATATATATATATATATATATATATATAATTTGACCCTAACGAGTGAAGACATTATAACGGTATCTTCCCGAAACTTTAAAGTCGGCATGACTTTGCTCAGTTAAGTGATAAACTTCTCTACATTAATCCTATTAACGCTCTATCTCTACACCGATATCAAGCACTTTACGACAAAAAACCTGCTTGCCAAAACATCTTTTTATTAATAAACCACTGAACAAATAACAATCTTGGCATCAAGCATTATCACAACTAAATACTACATCTCTCTCTCTCTCTCTCTTTCTCTCTCTCTCTCTCTATATATATATGTGTGTGTGTGTGTGTGTGTGTGTGTGTGTGTGTGTGTGTATGTGTGTGTGCATAATATCGCTAAATTTGTCCGTAATAGTTGCCTTAACGCTTAACCAATGGCAATTCATTTTTAATGGTTTTATAGACAACTACCATTAAGTAAATTGCATCAATCAGAAACAGGGTAGCCTCTGTCGAGAGCTGAACTTGCATATTGTAGCTTAGGGGGTTATTCGATATGTATAGCACTTTTCCAATTAGACTACCGAGAAAAATCAACTGACGGCTTTCATATTTTTTCATATTATTAATACAAAAATGCTTTTTAACCGACATTTGTTTTATAATCACATGAATGGTCATAGCCAATGATCTTGGGCAAACGAAGGATGTGCTTTTTGTTGTTTTTACTTAAACAAAAGACAGTTATTAAGAATTAAAAAAAATCAAATAGACAAAGCTTTTTGCAGTATATGGCTGTGCTTGTTAGAATTATTTTTTGAATTTCCTGGAGAGAAGGTTCCCCAGGTATTTTGTTGATATGTTGTGGAGTTCCTTTCTTTATTAGACCCAAATTTTCAATCACAACAGGAACAGTTTTAGTTTTTAAGTGGTACATATATTTTTTGTATTTCCATCTCTACAAGAACAGAACTCCCAATGCAGATATTGACCTACCCTGTCATGACGGGTTGTGTTCTTATTGGGTGCAAAAATTGATCATCCTGAGATAAGTGATTTATATTTATTTATTTATTTCGTTTTCTACCTCATCAAACTTTTCTAGATGATATTTTTAGAATGTAAGGTTTTTTTGTTTGGAATAATAATAGATTAATGATACAAATCTTACTAATTAACCCATATCTAGGGAGAGAAGTGGTGGATTCAGCCTGTCTTTCCCATGGGTTTTTGCGCGTAAGTGAATATAACGAACCCAAATGGAACTGGAATTTGGCTCTCCGATAAAACAATTCCGTGCCATTATCTATTACACCACCCGCATATTATTTTATAATCATATCGCCCCAAGCAAGGCATTTTACTGCCACTGTTTTGCAAAGGGTTACATAGGAGAAAAGTTATGAGAAAGAGTGACAGGTTATAAGGGGTGTCAGGAAGTGGGTAAGTGAAGGATGACTGTGGCCATGAAATGAGGGATCAGTTTATAGATTGTAATGTAGAATTGATCCCCCAATTTTTATGCCCATTATAATTTATAGATTTTTTTTATATAATCATATCGCCCCAAGCAAGGCATTTTACTGCCACTGTTTTGCAGGGGGTTACATAGGAGAAAAGTTATGAGAAAGAGTGACAGGTTATAGGGAGTGTCAGGAAGTTGGTAAGAGAAGGATGAAAATACTGATGAGAGTGAAGTGGACGGAGAGAGGATGCAGGATAGTGAGATAGGAGATGACTATTGACTTTACATTTGAATTCTTGAAGATTGTAGCTTTCGGGGAAGTAAGTAAACGGAAGGGAATTTCACAGGCGGGAAGTGCGAGAAAAGAAGCTGATGGAATAGAATTTGCGTTTACTATTTATTGGTTTCACAGTAAAAGTGTGAAACCTAGTTGCTAATTTTGTGGCTCAAGTAACTTTATATATAGGGAGCACCAGTGAGCTAAGTTCATCAGAGCAGAAGCTGTGAAAGTATTTGTATAAGAGACACAGGGAAGCCACATTGAGCCGGTGAGAAAGTGACTGTATCTGAACTGCCAAGTTGGGATTGATCACATTACAGATTCTTCGTTGGATTTTGTCAAGGGTAATCAGGTGGATAGCAGGAGCACCCGATTAGATATGGCAGCAGTATTCAATGCACGGGCGGATGGTAGATTTATATATGTGCAGGATTGTTTCAGGCGATAAAAAACTTCCTGGCCCTACACAGAGAACCGACTTTCTTAGCAGCAGATTTAGCTATGGATTCTATACATTCATTCGACTTGAGGTCTGTTGTGAGAGTTAAGCCGAGGAGGCGCAGTGTTTTGCTTTCAGGGACACTAACCTGATCCATGCTTATAGCAGCTTCGTTTTGGAAGCATTAAAATTCACGAGTCATTTCTTACCCCCAGTCCACCACGGATCGGAGGTCCTTCAACGGAGTGTAATGGTTTAGCAACCTTGTCTCAATGGACTATTTACGACGGAATACTAAGTTAGATCCTCACAGCGTGCTCTAAACTTTCGGTCTTGTACCACGTTCAAGTAACTCTTAGAACATCTCATTCTCTATTTATGTATGTGTAAAGCGATCGTCTTAGTAACAACAAACTGTAAACTAGCTCTTCGCGAACCTCTTTTTTTCTGTTGGAAATATTTCGTTCCGCCTAAGGAAATATACGCTTTGGGACAGTATTTTGCAAAAAACAAAAAACAAAAAACAAACAAAAACGCATAATATATTAATATTTCAGTATTTGTCGACAGTTTTTTTATTATTAGAGAAAAATAAATAAGTAAATGAATACCGTCTTAAAATTAACGAAGTAAATGCCTTATATATATATATATATATATATATATATATATATATATATATATATTTTTTTTTTTTTTTTTTTTTTTTTTAATCATTTCACCCCGAGCAAGGCAGAAACGCCACTGATGTGCAGGGGGTTACATAAGTGTAGAAAGATTAATTAGAAAAGAGTGAGGAGTACAAGCTAGTTAGAAAGGAACAATAGAAAACTGAGAAAGCAGGTGCAATGACAGGTACATGGGCGGAGAGAAAGGGAAGCTTATACAGGGGAGGGGAGAGAGAGCTAGAGGCCAGTGGTTAGTAGGTGAGTATTAACTTTGCTTTTAAATTTCTGGAGGTCGTAGCCGTCAGGAAAGCAAGAATACGGGAGTGAGTTCCACAGGCGGGAAGTGCGAGAGAGGAAGCTGCAGGAGTAGAATTGTCGTCTGCGTTTGGCTAACCTGACTGTGAATGGGTGGGACCCAGTTGCCAGTCTGGTTGAACGGGTAAACACCTGTTGAGGAGGCATCAGTGACTTAAGCTCATCCGAGCAGAAGCCATGAAAGTATTTATAGAAGAGACAGAGGGAGGCCACATTTCGACGATGGGAAAGTGGCTGCAGACGAGTCGCCAGATCAGTACCTATCACATTACAGACTCTCCTTTGGAGCTTGTCAAGAACACTGAGGAAGAACGGCAGGAAGGCATTTTCAGCATAATTAAATTTATGATGAACACAATCTGAATGGTTTTGAATGCTGATTTTCATGGCAAGTTTATTCACCAGATTTGAAAGATCGGCGCCATACAATCTTTTTTCTTTTATATCCTCTACACTTTGGTCTTGTGCTGTATTAAAAATCAGGTCTGTAGAATTGGCTAAGACTAGAAATGGCCCTAGTTACTTCGGTTTGGAATAATGATTAATTAACCAATCTCGTGAATTGTTAGTTGTACATTTGATCCACACTGAATGCTGCACATCTGTGGCTCTGTGCTAAAATTAAGCTTAGCATTTTAGGTTGTCTCAGAATGGGGTAATAATTATATTTGTAAATATACAAAACCGTGTCACAAGCCCAAAGGGGATAAAGAAGGCTGTTCTGTCTTATAATTAACCCTCTAGGGCCATTTGTATCATATTTGATACAGTATTTCCCTATAAGGAAACATTTGGTATTCATTGACTGAGCAGTCAGTACTGCTTTCATTTGAAATTTCTAAAATATTTCTCTTAAAAAATTTTTCAGGAAAATATTTCTTTCAAGGCTTGTTTTCATACTGTATCAAATATGATACGAATGGCCCTAGAGGGTTAAACCTAGCTAGCCACAATTACGGACCAAAAATTACCACAGTATTTCTTATACCAAAACAACACATTCTTATTCATCCACAATAATACATCAAAGTCTCTATGAAGTTATAACTAATTCCCATTTGTACAATGTTTGTTTGTGCAGGTGAGTAATATTTAACAAGCGAGTCTGGACGACTATTTCAATTAGGAAGCAAGTTTCTTATTGGGTTTCTCCAGACTTCTGGTTTTGTGTTAAAATTATGCTAAGCTTAATCTTAATTTTGTTTTCATGATTATCATAATCTACATTACCATTACCATCACTAGTCGCTACACAATCGTTCTTAAGATATTGAAATGGGCCAACTGATATTGTCAGAATTCATGAGAACATTTAGAAAGCTCAACAGACTTGAACGTAACTGTATTTGATAAGTTAACAAGTAAATTAAACGAGCTAGTTTTCCTGACAAATAGTCTTTATACAAACTTTTGTAACATTGCCCGATGGTTAGTTAATGAAACAAATCAGTTTAGGTTCATTTTTTGTACTGACCGCTCTATTGGGAACGGGGGCAGAGGAACCCCCAGAAGCAATCACCTAACCAGTAAATGATGATTTTCAAAGCGTAGCTTAGATGTGACACATGGCGTAAAATAAGAGATACCTAGTGAGGATCGAACTCATTTAGTCAGTCAGTTAAGTGTCATACGTTATACACGTTTGGACCATGTCTCGGAAGAAACGTAGCTGACTAAGCAGAAGATTTTCCCCGCAGTCGGTTGCCATTACATTCTACAGGAGACTGGTTGTCAACAAAGACTATAGAACCCAATCTGTCCTGCTATTTGATCCATAGGTGAAGGAAAGAGACGGATTAATACCTTTCCCAAGGTCTTTGCACGTAAGTGAATGCAACGAATCCAATTGGAATTCGAACTCGTCTCTCCGATTTCTCGTTTCGAGCCGATATACACTGCACCACAACGGATGAACAACTCAGTCGTAACTGTGCTTTTGAGACAAGCTTGCTAACCATTACATCACATCGAGGTGCCCAACCTAACCAGTTTAGATGTTTAGAGTCATATATAGGAGATCAATATATATCTATTACCAAACAAGGGTAAGTGCGTTCAGGTTGAAATGTAAATGACCAATGTCACTAAACCAAGTAAATATTTTACGACCAATATTTACCTATTCTAAACCAAGTCAATGTTGATATATAAATGCTTAGGGACTCAAATATAATGTTTAAAAAGGACTGATTTTGATATTGAAAAAGGATGATATGTCGTAAAATCTGTCAATCGAACCTGAGCTTTCATCTACTGAATTTTGTTTTTAGAAAATCATTGGGGCGAAAGAAAATAAACATTTAAAGTCCCCTAAATTTTGAGATGAATTATTATTATTATTATTATTATTATTATTAGAGGAATAATCTTTTTTTTATTGGCATCCGCATTTTTTTTTTGTTTTCGTGGGTACATTTTGGCCGATGTAATCTCTGAAAATCCCCACTCGAAAAACGCTGCCCGCCAAAGTAAACAGACTTGTTCCCATTCTCTATTTGTATGAAAAAATGACTTTAAAGAAAATCTTAAAGGAAAGTGACTCTTATGTATTATTCTATTATATTACTATATTGTATTATTTATTAATGTTATTATATTATGTATGTATAGAGTTTAATATAACTGGATATTATGAATTATAAATATTATCTACTTAATATTCTCGTCATTGTTTACTTACCGTATCTGTTGACATTAACTATATAAATGCAGCTTATGTATTTATTTTATAATTACTGATACATTATTTTATAATATTTAAATACAGTATATCACTAGATTACCCACACCATATTTAGTAAATACTTAAAGTAAATTGCTGTAACATTATTAGCAAGTATCATATCGCAGATCAAATTGTCTAGTGTTCGATCCCCACCAGGTATGCCAGCTAATATTTCTTTGCTTCTGTCTATGTTTCAACAATAACGAAAATGGTAAATTCTTCAAATAACTTTTAATATAATGTTTTGTCGACATGCGAAATCTCGTGAAAATATTCAGAGGTTACGATTTATTAAGCGATCGGTGTTCGAATTCTCAATAAAAGCTAGGACTTTGAATTTATTAAGCGATCGGTGTTCGAATTCTCAATAAAAGCGAGGACTTTGAATTTATTAAGCGATCGGTGTTCGAATTCTCAATAAAAGCGAGGACTTTGAATTTATTAAGCGATCGGTGTTCGAATTCTCAATAAAAGCTAGGACTTTGAATTTATTAAGCGATCGGTGTTCGAATTCTCAATAAAAGCTAGGACTTTGAATTTATTAAGCGATCGGTGTTCGAATTCTCAATAAAAGCTAGGACTTTGAATTTATTAAGCGATCGGTGTTCGAATTCTCAATAAAAGCGAGGACTTTGAATTTATTAAGCGATCGGTGTTCGAATTCTCAATAAAAGCGAGGACTTTGAATTTATTAAGCGATCGGTGTTCGAATTTTCAATAAAAGCGAGGACTTTGAATTTATTAAGCGATCGGTGTTCGAATTCTCAATAAAAGCTAGGACTTTGAATTTATTAAGCGATCGGTGTTCGAATTCTCAATAAAAGCTAGGACTTTGAATTTATTAAGCGATCGGTGTTCGAATTCTCAATAAAAGCGAGGACTTTGAATTTATTAAGCGATCGGTGTTCGAATTCTCAATAAAAGCTAAGACTTTGAATTTACACAGTCTCTCATCCTTTTCCTCATCCAGACAAAAAACACTTATATACAAAAATATTTACTTTTCTTATTTTAACACAAAAAATGTTAGAATGAAATGCAACAGTAAGATTATGACGCACTAATCCTCATCGAAAAGAGTTTAGTTTTAAAATCAACATCCAAAATCCTAGCTTTTATTGACAATTTGAGCATCGACCTCTGTTGTAGTTGAGAAATACATAATTATATCAGCCAGGTGGCCAGTAAAAATATTTACTATGTTTGGCACAGGGTCATAGTTGCAGAGCGCCAGCTGCGAATCGAAGTATCTACTCGTTATAATGGTCTGCTAGACTAGCTCGCCAACCATTATCAGTAGTACAACTACTTAATAGGTATTTTCTAATATAGTGTGCCTCATCATACTAAAATAGATTTTGCATTCATAGTCACACCAGACTATCAAGGAAGCAAGGTTAAGGGTTGACTTTAGGTGACCGCTTATTCTAACTGCTCCTGTGATGCACGCATGCAAAAGAGCTAAATAACAGCGGCAGATATATATAAAAACAAAATCACCTAGAGGTAAGAGGAGCAGTCTCTGATACATTTAAGACGAGAATGTAAAATCCACATTTCGGATGAGGAGCCTGAGTCGGTTGCGCACACACATACAAGGCCGAGAAAGATTAACAAAGTCAGGATTTGAATAAAATGTAATTTTAATGAGATTCAATAATAATATTTCATATAGTCTGATTCCAGACTGCAAGTTTAGTTCAGTCAGGGAAGAATTAGCTCAATGTACTAATAATGATTTGCATAGCAAGATTGCTAACGACTCCGCCATACTAAATCATTTAACAGGAACGGATATAATTTTTTAAATCTACACATTTAACCATGAAATAAAAAATCACTCAAAAATCTAGTTTCTTTTATCTCATTTGATTACGCACATTGCCAATTGTTTGCATGTTAGCTTACAAAGGGTAATTTACAGAAAAGCATCGGCAAATGTTCATACAACATATGGTATGCGTGCGATGATTTATCTAGTTTATCGTACAAGGCAACGACATGATGTTAAAGGAGAGCAAGGAGGAACGAAAAATGGAGAGCTGGGACTCGGCTCGTGAGTCGCCTAATCTATAAACGGAAGCATCACGTGCAAGCGACATAATCATGAACTTGGAACATTTCTAGGAAACCCATTATATCTGGAATGTCCTCATACTTTAGTTGATAACCACATCAGAAGACGGAATTTTTCTCTACGTGTTAGAATGTCATTATTTTCGCATTTCTGACAGAGCACACTTGACATAATATATGCATTTATCTATTCGTATATGTCCTCGCTGTCGTTTCTCTTCCTACAAAACTGCGTGTATGTGAACCAATTAAGATACCCCACCCCACCAAAAAATGTGGTTTTTTGATCACTTGCTTATATATACATATATATTTCTAAACATATACTATTAAATATAAGAGACAATGAATGTTTATTATGTTTAATTATGAGCCGTTCTAAACGTCATTTATTTATTTAATTTTATTTTATCTATTTTTATTTATTTATTCACATATTTAACAGTATATGTTTAGAAAATTATTTTCTGCCTCGATACACTATATATATATATATATATATATATATATATATATATATATATAATCATTTCACCCCAAGCAAGGCATTCCACTGCCACTATTGCACCGGGGCTTACATAGGGGAAAGTGCTGAGAAAGAGTGGTTAGTTATAGGAAACGTCGGAAGGAGGGTGGTAGACGGATGAGAATACCGAGGATGGGGGTTGGGTAGATGGGTAGAGCGTTTGAGGGAATGGATGCGAGTTAGTGTGATAGATGTCTATTGACCTTACACTTAAATTCCTGGAGATTGTAGCTGTCGGGGAAGCAAGTATATGGAAGGGAATTCCACAGGCGGGAAGTGCGAGAAAAGAAGCTGTTAGAGTAGAAATTGCGGTTACATTTTATCTGTTTCACTGTAAAAGAGGGGGTCCTAGTTTCTAGTCTGGTATCTCTTGCAAATTCATACCTAGCGGGCAACAATGAACTAAGTTCATCGGAACTTTTTAGGGAAATGGGTCGATCCGATAACTTTTCAGTAACCATTGTATGTATTAACTGTACGCATAAATGTTCAGTTTATTTTTTCAATTATTATTATCTAATAAAACGAGCTTTTAATTTTGTATTCGTTGTTTCGTATTCAAAAAGGAGAACCTTGCGGAGTTTTGAATACATTTGACCCTTACTAAGTTTTAATTTGTCTGATATAAGCTCACAGATGCAGGTCGCCCAGTGAAGACTGAACTCCTTAAGGGCTATTTTGTTATTTATCACAAAATAACCGTACGTGTCATATAAGGAGCTTAGCATAATCTGGTAAAAAACAAAAGTAGTGGGTCATTAGAATATGAGTGAACATTGCGGTATAACATTAATTGTTAAATTAAATAATTATTGCGGTAATAATTATTTAGTATTACTTAGTCTAGTAAAGTAGATGAATAGGGGTAGAAAGAATGTTCAGTGCCAGTCTTCTGAGAAAGTCTTTGTACCTTGAAAATCAGCATTCAGAAATGTGGCTTCTCTTCTGGTATCGAGCACTAATCTCTAACACCAGTAGTTCCCTCTTTCTTTCTCTCTCTGCCCATATATATGTGCTTACGATCCTATAACGTTGAATCACCGCTTCCCGTACGATATAGTAAATAGAAATACTTGTTAATATATATATATATATATATATATATATATATATATATATATATATATATATATATATATATTTTAACATAACTTTAAGATTTGATTTATATATAGAGTCAAAGACATATAAGAATTCTTTTAATGTGATATTTTCTCAGATAGAATTGTCACATTTCTACTATGTTATCGGAACAGTCTATGACACAGAGATGGTCAATTTACTCATCTCTGTATACTGAACACTTTTGATAACATAAACACAGATTGTTTTATGCGTGCATGTGTATAAAAATATTTCATCTGAAAAGTTATTTTAATACAATATTTCGTAACTAGTTATATCCGCGAAAATTTAAAATCGGCAAGTTTTTCAATTTTATCGAAGCAGACGTTAAATGAATGAGAGTGTTATCGCCTCTTCTGTCTTTCTTTCTTTCTTTCTTTCTTTCTTTCTTCGTTTTTCTCATTCAAACCAAAGAATGTCTCTGATATGTTTTTTCTGTACCTTGCACTCAAAACGAAATAATCCATAATTAATGAGATATTGGCAGGACGTAACATACATTCTAACTAAAGAACGAAGAAACAGGTAGAAGTAAAATATGATATACCAATGTTGTGACATTTCTACGTCACAGACATTTCTACGTTACAAATTACTAAGCTCTATGCAGTGGACTCTTCTGATAACAGACTGTTTAAAATACATGGACACACATTTTGTTTTATATAATTGTGCATGCGCGTTTGCTTGTGTCTAATGCTTTCAGTTGCAATACTATGGTATCATTTCAAACACAATTTCAATACTTTTCTTCCACGAACAAATTTAGACGAGAAAAAAAAATCCCATTCAAAATAATCAGTTTTGATACCGAAATGCGAACAGGATTCTTCATGTTGAAATTTAAATACGATTTTCGTTACTGCCAAAAAAAAAAAAAAAAAGAAATAAAAAAGGTCGATAATCATTTAAGAAATTGGAATCTGGTAAATCAGTAGAACTTTTAATCCACATGGCACATAATTACATATTATTAAGCGTAATTAAAGGAGCGCACGCTCGCACACGCGCACACGCCACACACACACACACACACACACACACACACACACACACACACACACACACACACACACACACACACACACACACACACACACACACACACACACACACACACACACACACACACCACACACACACACACATATACATATATATGTTGGCAGGAAAGGAAATGTATGACAAAATGGGAAAAAGGTTTCTTGTGACGCCTTTCGTTCTTTAGAACTTCACCAGACTAAACGACGAACCGCGTCACACGAAAATGTTTTTCCTATTTGTCATACACTTCTCTCCTCCCAATATATATATATATATATATATATATATATATATATACTGTCTCTCGCTAATTATTTACACATTTACACGCGATTTCTCCTCCACTCGCTCTAAGTATACGTATTTATATGCATATTTATTTTAACGTGATTTCCTTACTTTTTCTGCTTTTCATTCTTTTTTTGCTGTTCTTTTCGTTCGATTTATAATTGCAACGATTTTCTCTTGATGAGATGTTGGACGAAATGGACCATCAATAAATTCCTTGTTTTTAAAATAATATATATATATATATATGTGTGTGTGTGTGTGTGTGTGTGTGTGTGTGTGTGTGTGTGTGCGCGTGTGTGTGTGTGTGTTTACGTTGGTACAATGGCACTTGCTCACGAGCAAGAGGCACTGGCAGTTTTAAACTTAAAGATATTTCGTTGTAGTGCAGTGGATATCGGCTCGGAACGAGAAATCGGGGAGCCGAGTTCGAATTCCACTTGAATCTATTGCATTCACTTACGCGCAAATACTCTTGTGAAACATATTAATCCGTCTCTTCCTTCCAGTTATGGGTTAAATAACAGGACAAATTGGGTTCAACAGTCTTGGTCGGCAACCAGTCTACCGCAGAAAGCAAAGGCAACCTACTGCGGGATAATCTTCTGCCCAGTCAGTCATGTCTCTTTCGAGACATGATCGCCTAAGCGTGTTTCACGTATGGCACTTTACTGATTTTGGGTATATAATTCAGCCGATTTTATTTAGTTTCCTTTTTGTTTGCGTTTCCATCACTTTGTTATTAAATATCCCACATTGTGATAAAAGAAAATCCGCCAGTCCATTGAAAATGCTTCCAGGTTCTTCCTACCTTAACCGTTTCATATTCAATGCCAAATAAAAAACTTATGAAATGTTTCAAAATAGAAAAATGATCTGTTCTAACAAACTCAACAAATAAAAAAAATATTGCTCTTCTAACTAATTCTATCTCAACAACTTAAAATAATTTATCTAAACTAAACATTTTTTTCAATTACGTCTAAAACAATAAAAGACTAAGTAATAAAATAAAAAAAACAATAAACAAAAACTTGAAGGCGGAATTTACTCTTGTACCTTTAATTATTGCCAAAAGATTATATGAACGGAAATGAGATATTTTACAAAACAACACTTTAAATGCATTATTTGCTTACAGTAATGAAACGCTTGTGTGATGAAACGGTTTCCGACGGAGAGAATGGAAGTGGGGACTCAAGTTCGAAATCTGGCATAGCTTTTTTTTTTGTATGCCTTCCATTTTTTTAATCATTTCATCCCAGGCAAGGCGGAAATGTTACTAGTACGCAAGGAACTTCTTTTATGTGCCCTGTCCTTTCAAGACGTAGGCGATCATGGCTCTCTACGTCTCCCTATCCTTGCTGGCTCTTAGCCCGCCTGCTCCTGTTACACCATGCAACACTCGTTCTATCATCCACCTGATTAGGTCCTTCAAATATGTTATCCGTTGCTTTCCCATGTCTCTTAGTCTCTCTATCTGGCTTGTTAGTATCAGGTTCTCCAAGCCCTCTTTCCTCATTGCATGTCCCAGGAACTTCAGCTGTCTCTTCCTGATACTCAGTATTAATTTCCTCTTCGTTTCCATCATTTCCAAATCTCATCATTGCTCACATGCTCGATCCATGATATTTGCAGCATCCTTCTGTAGAACCACATTTCAGTTGCTTCAAGTTTTTCCTTCATCTTCGATAGTATTGTCCAGCATTCACTGCCATATTGAAGAACCGACATCACATAGCAATCCAGTACTCTCTTCCTTGTTTCTAGCAAAATTGTCTTGTTTCATAATACTTTACTCAACTTCTATAATGCTTCCTTCGTCATGCCAATTCGCCTTCAGATCTCTGTGTCGCACTTTCCGTCTTCTGTTATAACAATCTTTTTCTCAATCTTCCCTATACTCAGTCATTTCTCTCTCTTTCAGTCCCTGTAGTCCCCTGCGTTGTAATCATGGCTGTACATCGAAGTAAGCTCCAGGGAGTGAAAGAGAGAGAAATGACTGAGTATAGAGAACATTGAGGAAAGGATAAAAGAAGATAGAAAATGGTGATAGACGTTGCATTTCAAATTTTTAAGATTTTAGGAAAACAAGTAAACGGCAGAGAGTTCCACAGCTGAGAAGTGCGAGAACCTCTTGGAGGAGAAGTGGCGGTTGTATTTTGCTATTTCAACCGTAAAAAGGCGAGACTAGATGCCAATCTAGTAGTACGCTTAAGCACATTTAGTCAGGGCACCAGGGAAGAAGGCTCATCAGTACAGTTGCCATAAAAATATTGCTAGAAAAAAAATAGAGTGAAGCCAAGTCACGTCGGTGAGAAAGTGACTGAAGTCGAGATACCAAGTCAGGATCGATTACATTTTGATTTTTTCAAGGGCCCATAGTTGAATAGCAGGAGCACCAGACCAGATACGGCAGAGATATTCAATGCACAAACGAATGATAGTTGTGTAAATGCGCAAAATGGCCTCTGACGAGAAGAAACTTTTGGCACGACATAGTGACTCAATTTCCTTGCAGTAGATGCAGCTATTGATTCGTGTTGGTCTTTCCACTTCAGGTCAGTTGAAAACGAGAGGCCAAGAACTCCAGGAGTCTAGCATCAGCCAAGTTGATGGCGGATAGAAAAGGTTCTCTGTTGGGGTTAAATGAGAACAGTTTTGTTTTGGAGTCATTCGTAAAGACGTAAATACATATCTTCTCACTACCACAGATGTGGGTTAAATAAAATAGTATACTGGACTCTCCAGTCTTGGATAGCAGCCAGTTTAAGAGAGGGTCAATTTTAAATTCCAAACTGTAGAGATGTCAACGAGAAACTACTGTATTTATCTCTTTTCCAGAAGTTGTGGGAATTCACAAATAATATATATTGTTGGAACATGGATGACGCTGTCGACATCAGTAATAATCTGTAGAACATCCCGTGTTAAACATTCCTGTAGAAAAAAATAACCTTGATCATCAAACACAGATTTAACGAGCACAAAACCGTAAGACGAGTAGGCGAATCATTAGTAAAGCGGCCCTGATGATCATAATCAGGCGTTGTCACAGGGTTCACCTGCATCTGTTGGTATATAAGAACTATGTTCGCATACGTATGTAAGACCCCCCTCAATTCCCCGTATATATATATATATATATATATATATATATATATATATATATGTGTGTGTGTGTGTGTGTGTGTGTGTGTGTGTGTGTGTGTGCGTGTGTGTGTGTGTTTAGAAGCTGGAAACACCTTTTTGGCATGCAAGGCCTCCACCCACAAATGCCACCCGTCGTTAGAAAAAGTTTATTTTGTACGATTTGAGAAACATATGTTTTGTGTTTAAAGTAGATCTGCATGTTAAGTATATCCACGTGTGCGATTAATTTCAATCACCCAGTATTGTTTTTCGGCCTATGAAAATTGTTTCTCCTTCAACCGTAGCCTAAGGCCTTCTACAGAATTGTTCTAAAAGGTTATTTGAATAACTTACATAAGAATGGTAAATTACACCGAAGTAACAGTATAACAAGATTTAAATTTAATGATAATTACAATAATAATAATAATTTTAATACATCTACTCCTACTAATGTTACAACTGTTAACAACAATAAATATATAATCTTATATATATATATATATATATATATATATATATATATATATATATATATATAATCATATCAACCCAAACAAGGCGAAAACGCCACTGATGCGCAGGGGGCTATGTAAGAGTGAAAACATTGGAAAAGAGGAAAACCGGAAACCACAACCTAAACAGGAAACAAGGGATGAGCCTCTTCACATGTTCAATAGACGTGGGTGGAGTGTGAACTGGGCGATATATATATACATATACTACCAGCCATAATTATTAGGTCACCCCAGTGTTTTAAAAAATGATGTATTTCATACTATGTTTAATATTTATTGCCAAATGAATAATTGTAAATGAAAATAGAAGGGTTCTTTTGTTAATACTGCACAATAACATGTGCATCAAATAAATTTATAAATATTTAATAATTACCTATATTGCAGTTTCATCAATGAAAGAATGAAGGAAATTTAGAGTGATTCGGATGATTTCATCTTTGCTTCCCTGCCTTGTAAAATTTTGCAAAGTAATAATAACAATAAGGATGTGCGTTGTGGTGCATTGGATATCGGCTCGGAACGAGAAATCGAGGAGCCGAGTTCGAATTCCAGTTGAATTCATTGCATTCACTTACGCGCAAATACCCTTGGGAAAGGTATTAATCCATCTATTCCTTCCAGTTATGGGTTAAACAACAGGACAGACTGTGTTCTATAGCCTTGGTCGGCAACCAGTCTACCGCAGAAAGCAATGGCAACCTACTGCGGGATAATCTTGTGCCTAGTCAGTCATGTCTCATTCGAGACATGATCGCCCAAAGCGTGTATCACCTATGGCACTTAACTGACTGAATAATAACAAAAGAACCATTCTATTTTCATTTAGAATTATCTACTTAAAAATAGTATGAAATACATCATTTCCTTTAAAAAACTGGGGTGGCCTAATAATTATGGCCGGTAGTATATATATATATATATATATATATATATATATATATATATATATATATATATATCATATTAGAATTATATTTAGGGGTTACTTATATTTGAGTAGACGATCCATTTATTTATATTTTCGTCTACTGGCTCAGGTGTACGTAGGTTCGAATCCCACAGGAGAGTGCATATGTTTATTCAATAAGATTTCTCGAATATTCAGGCCGATAGACGAAAGTAAATAAACAGCCATTAAATATATATGACAAACATTGGATGACATTTAATTGGAGTAGATAGACTAAACTATCGCCCGGTTCACACTCCACCCACATCTATTGTACAGGTGAAGAGGCTCATCCCTTGTTCCCTGTTTAGCGTGTGGTTTCCGGTTTTCTCTTTTCCAATCTTTTTATTTTTACGTAGCCCCCTGCACATCAGTGGCGTTACCGTCTTGCTCGGGGTGATATGATTAAAAACAAAACAAAACAAAAAAAAAAACATAAAATGTTTTGAAAGATCTTATATTTATGAGTGAATGTGCTCGATATCAGGGACAGACTGTATGTAAATATACACGTGGACGTTGATGTCAGCACCAAGTGGCAACGGTCTGTTTCATGCTTAAGCGCAATTGTCACGTCTTATATACATACTGTTATAACTTTTTGGCATTAAATAACCCACAGAGATTGATATGCCATTAAACAAAACTCAAACACATGTATATACGTATGTGTTGTGGAGTAGTTTTCGCACTGAAAGTTATAATCGTGCTATGTCGGTTGCTAATCGACTTAACGCACCTAAAATGTTAGGAACTTGGTAATCTTCCACTGAAAGATGACTCCTTAGTATTCAACTAACTGCCAACTAATATTAACCGCCTTAGTCCAACTATGTCCAAACCGGAACTAACTAATAGTTCTACTGAACTTAAATAGAACTCTAAAGAACTCTCTAGAACTTCTAAGAACACCTAAGAAATTCCCAAGAGCTTCAATATTTATTGTACAAAAGTACAAATGTGGCACAAGGCCTAAAACGGGGATGAGGAAGGCTGGTCATCATCTGTCTGTTTAACTTAGCTATTCACTTTCGTCGACCTTGATACACTTAAAATAAACCTTACACCATAATACCACATTATTACTTACCATTCTTACCACGTCCACCATAATACCTCAGCTGCTCTATGTAGTCCTACTTAACTCCTATATGTACAATTTTCAGTGGAGGGCATGGGATGAAGATAACAACATTAAAAATTCCCCAATGATTTTATACAATGAAATACACTATTTACAAGAAACTAAATAAAATCGTATTAGTAATGACCCCCCCCCCCCACTATTCTAATTTGTGACAGCAAACTCAGAAAAATAATGCGCGGCTTTATGAATATAATAAATACCACTTATCCGATCAGCAATTACTCACACAATCACTCACACATTTAAACACCATAACAAAAACGAAAAGCACACTTGAAAAATAACGAAAGACGCCACGCATCCACCGGAGAACTAACATTCCTGAACACCTAAAGCCGGAAGGGGTGGGGTATTAAACTAAAAGAAAACTGGGGACAAAAAGAAAAAGGGGCCAATGAGCACTTCCCAAGAACTTCTCGAGTTAACTTCCTGTTAACTCTTATTAATATAGGAGGGAGAGTCCATTATCTGAAGAAATAGGTGTGTTTCACCATAACAATGAGATACCCTTAGACATGTACAGTGGAGCGAGAACAATCTGCACTCGTTGATTAAACAGCAGTTGAAACCCGGCAATAACGGAACAATAGTAAATAAGAACAGCACAAAAGTAAATTTCTTTCTTTGTTGAAATTTTAATAAAAGTCAAACATGTTAGATTAATAAACATTTCCTATTTGTTCCTTATCTTATCATCTTCTTTATGTGTCGTGTCTCCTCAAGACGTAGGCGATCATAGATCTCCACAATTTCTTCTCCTTTGTAGCTCTTAATAAATTTTGTTTTTCAGTTAATTCTCTTTGACCCTATTCTGCCATCGATTTCCTTAAGCTTGTTTAATATGTTATGCGTTGTTTTCCTCTGTCCGTTTTACCTTTAATGTACTGTAGGTATAAAATTTTCCAAACCTTCTTCCTCATTGTGTGCCCTAGAAATTCTGTTTCTTCCTGATGTTAAGCATAAAAATCCTTTTTGCTTCCATTTTCTCCCAAACTTTATCGTCTTTTAGATCTTTGACCCATGGTATCCTCAGCATCCTTCTGTAGAATCATATGTATTTATTTTAAAAAATGAGTTAATTTTCCAGCTGCTCGACCATAATTGCTTGATTAATTTCTCTTGTAAGTCTTGAACTGATGCGTTTAATGATTAGGAAAACTTTTCCTTTTTATGTAGTATATTTCTGCTCCTAGATTCAGTCAGTAAATTGCTATACGTGATGCACGATTCGGCGATCATGTCTCAAAAAGACATGACTAACTGGGCATAATACTTTCCAGCAGTAGGTTGCCATTACTTTCTGCGGTAGACTGGATACCGAACAAGGCTAGAGAACCTAATCTGTTCTGATATTTAACCCTTAGCTGGAGGTAGAAACGACGGATTAATACCTTTCCCAAAGATATTTGCGAGTAAGGGAATGGAACAAATTCTACTGAAATTCGAACTCGGCTCTTTGATTTCTCGTTCCGAGACAATATTCACTGTACCACAACGCATATCCCGGATCTTACCTACGTTAGCAGTTTCTAATGAATTTGATAAAGAAGACTCTTTTTCTAATGGTTGCATTATCGTTGGTGTGGACAGATGTTCCGTCTTCTTTATATATATATATATATATACTAGCAGTATAGCCCGGCGTTGCTCGGGTGTAATGAAAGCTTTAAAACTAATCCATGGTCCTGGAGCACAGACTCTTTGGACGTTGGCACGAAAGACTAAAAAGCAATAGTTGTTTCCAGTTAAAGCGAAACCGTAGACTGAAAGAAAAATGAATGGATGTAAGTCAAATTTTGATTTCCTTGTATCGATATGAAATTTGCTTTTTTCGCCGTAAACTGAATTTTGGAGGTTAAATAACTCCTCTGAGTAAATGGTATCATGGCTGAGACTAAGAACTACAACTATACCTACTTAGAGCCAAACCCGAAGCAAAAACTAAAATAAAAGGACTGAAAAAATACAGACATACAGGCAGATAAACAGAAACACACACAAACATCATGCCTTATATATATATATATATATATATATATTATCGATTTTCTGCACTATTGTAAGAACTGCAACCTTGAAACTTCTGAATATCGTTTCTTATGTCTTTTTCTTTTAAAAATCGAACCACTCCTTCTATAACCCGATTTTTTGATTATCGGTTTTCGATATTTATCGGGGGTACCTGGACACAAAACCTATCTAAGAACACTCGCAGACGCTTATAGTTCAAATGTGTAAATTTTCAAGAAAATCGGTTCAGGCGTTTCGGAGTCTATAGGTAATGAGACACACACACAGACACACAAACAGACAAAGTTCCATTTATAAATAAATTTAGATAGATTTAGATTTATATACGTGTATAGGGTACTACGGATGGAATAATATTCCTTGTCCAAAGAAACCCTGTTCTAAAAAAAGTGCTCAATACAAAGTAGAGCTAATGATATTTATTCAGAAATTATAATATGGATATGCTATAATATCACTACAAAAGTAGCCATTTTGTTTCGACACTTCTTGTGTCATGTCAAGTGATGTGGTTATATATATATATATATATATATATATATATATATATATATATATATATATATACACTACCAGCCATAAATATTAGGCCACTCCAGGTTTTTTTTTTTAAAGAAATAATGTATTTCATACTATTTTTAGTATTTATTGCCAAATGAAAATAGAATGCTTCTTTGCAAAATTTTACAAGGCAAGGAACCAAAGATGAATTCATCCGAATCACCCTAAATTTTCTTCATTCTTTCATTGATGAATCTGCAATATAGGTAATTATTAAATATCTATAAATTCATTTGATGTACGTGTTATTGTGCAGTGTCAACAGAAGAAACATTCTATTTTCACTTACAATTATTCACTCGGTAAAAAATAATGAAAAATATTATGAAATAAATCATTTTTTTAAAACACTGGGATTGCCTAATAATTATGACCGGTAGTATATATATATATATATATATATATACAGAGAGAGAGAGAGAGAGAGAGAGAGAGAGAGAGAGAGAGAGAGAGAGAGAGAGAGAAAGAAAAGGGTTGAGTATAAAAGCTTAACACATATAACCCATCACAGAGTGGAGGTTTTGAAGAGTCAGCCTATAAAAGTGCAAAAAAAAAAAAAAAAAAAAAAAAAAAAAAAAAAAAAAAAAAAAAAAAGAATTCATTTCAAATAGACGCCAGTCCAAAACGCCAAAAAATCTTGTCCAGCTCTGATTTTGAAAATGGTAAGTTTAAGTTTAAAGTTTAAATTTTGAGAATTATATTACATATTAAAAAAACTGAATAAAATAAACAAATTCAGTGAACCACGTGGAAGTAGCCCATATGAATTGTGTGATCTACAGTAACTCTTGAACTCTGCAAGCGGTTTACACAATTTTGCGCAAAGGCAACACGGAAGTTTTTGTTTTGATGGCTTATTAGATTATACAGGGTGTACCCCACTAAAAAATTGACATAATATAGAATGTAAATATCTGAATAACTACGTGTCCAAGGTAAAAAAAAAGATAGGTTTCATGTTGAACAATAGAAAATTTTTTCATCAAAATTCAAAGGGTTGTAGATTTTATGACCAATTTCACAAAGTCTAACTAAAGTTGAATATGCGCACTACCTGTCAAGTCGGTAGTCCAGCTTTTGCCAAACATGTTGTAGCATGTCTTGCATAACATTCTCCATGGCTTCAGTGATTCTCTGCTTTTCGTCTCTTCTTCTCGACCTCACATTTCTTATAGCCCCATAGAAAATAAATCAAAAGGTGTCAAGCCGGGCGAACATGGTAACCATTTCAATGGTACATTATCATTATCACTGGCACGCTCAATCATTGAGATAAGTTCACACAGTCAACTTGACTTTTACACATTTTGTTAAAATTTGAGATGATTTGAGCGAAAATTGATTTAGTTTTAGATTACGAAATGATACCAGTTTTTTAGACAACCTATGGCAAAGGACGCGTTCTAGAAGCTGAGTAAAGTACTAACACACAGGAAAATTTCACTAGAAACAAAGAAAAGAGTGTTGGATTGCTATGTGATGTCAGTTCTTCAATACGGCAGTGAATGCTGGACAATATCATCGAAAATGAGGACAAAACTTGAAGCAGCGGAAATGTGGTTCTACAGAAGGATGCTGCGGATATCGTGGACTGAGCATGCAGGCAACGATGAGGTGTTGGAAAGAATGGCAACAAAAAGGAAATTAATACTGAGCATCAGGAAGAGACAACTGAAGTTCCTGGGACACGCAATGAGGAAGGAGAGCCTGGAGAACCTTATACTGACTGGCCAGATAGAGGGAAAGATAGACAGAGGAAGCAGCGGATAACATATTTGCAGGGCCTGATCAGGTGGATGACGGAACGGGGGTTGGCAGGAGTAACAGGAGCAAATATACTATACTAAGAGCCACAAGGGATAGGGAGACGTCGAGAGCCATGATCGCCTACGTCCTGAAGGGACAGGGCACATAGAAAAAGAAGAAGAGGAAGAAGAAGTACATTAATATTTTGACTTTTCTCATACCTTGTTAATCCAAACATATTTTCGACATAGTTTTGGGCTGGATAAAGTTGGAGGAATTAATTGTGTGTCAGGAAGAAACAGATGAAGTTTCTGGGACATGTAATGATATAAGAGGGCTTGGAGAATCTGGTACTTACAGGGCGGGTGGAGGGAAATCGAGACAGAGGAAAGCAACACGCGACATACTTGATGGGTTGAAGGAAGTAGATGAAAGAGCAGGAGTTTGAGATAAATAACAAGAGAAAAGGTGTTAAGAGGTAAAAGAGATGGGGGGATTTGGACGGCCATGATTGCCTACAACCTGAAGGGACACGGCACATGAAAGAAGTCTTTCTCACTTGGTGTATGCATGCGCATATATAGCTACACATCTCACCTCTTTAAAGTTGGCATCATCTGAAGTCAATTAAGTGACATACGTGATACACGCGAAAGAGACATGACTGACTGGGCAGACGTTTTTTCCTGCACTAGGTTGCAATTACTTTCTGAAGTAGACTGGTTGCCAGCCAAGGCTATAGAACACTGTCCTGTTATTTACCCTATAACTGGAGGGAAGTGACGGATTAATACCTTTCCTAAGGGTATTTGCGCGTAAATGAATGCAAGGATTTCAACTGGAATTCGAACTCGGCTCTCCGATTTCTAGTTCCGAGCCGACATACACTGCACCACAACGCACATCGAGACTAAAAGACATAAAAGAAAACGAGGCAGAGGCAATAAAAGTCTTTATCAGATGCCCTAACCAAAAGCTCGGTGGTTGTCGCACCGGGATTTGAAATTCATCCAAGTTAAAAAGATTTATTTAATGCTCGAATATTCGAAAATAGTGTCAGTTTCCTAAATATTTATTATGCTTCTACATGTCAACTAAATAAAAAAAAAAGCATAAAGAATATCTTGGTCATTTCTCTCTCTCTGTCGCTCTCCTACCACTCTCTCTCTCCACACACACACACACACACACACACACACACACACACACACACATATATATATATATATATATTCTAATTCGGATGGTTAGCCAATTACGCAACACTGGTTTCAACTTTTGGTATCTTCAGGCGTTTTATATTAACATTAAATGTTATTGAGCACAGTAAATATGTATTGAGCACTTTTTGATACAACTGCTTACTCATATAATATTATTCTGGCGAATAACTAGTTAATAATAATAATAATAATAATAAGAAGAAGAAGAAGAAGAAGAAGGAGAAAACTTGTCTATTAATTGATATGGCTTGTCCAGCGGATTGTAACATAGCAATCAAGGAATTTGAAAAACTGTCAAAATATAAAGACCTGGAAATTGAAATAGAAAAAATGTGGAAATTGAAAACAAGAGTTGTGCCAGTGATAGTAGGTGCACTTGGAATGATAAAAAATGGAATGATAAAAATGGAACAAAACAACACATTGAAAGAATCCCTGGAAACCCCAGCTTAAGAGATATACAAAAAATTGTCTTATTAAGTACAGCCCATACAATAAGGAAAACTTTATCTATGTAATGCTAGGGATGATAGGGAAGATAGAAAAACATGAAATGGAATCATAACAGCACGCCACGACCTGCCTTAGGTCTCCCCGCAGACTTGGTTGGTAGTGAGACCAAAGCAGAAATCGAAATATGACATATATATATATATATATATATATATATATATATATATATATATATATATATATATATAAAAAAAAAAATATGTAGTGAGCACTTTTTGATACAACTGCTTACTCATATAATATTATTCTGGCGAATAACTAGTTAATAATAATAATATATAACGGAAATCAACGAATTTTAACGAAACTTGGTTATAAGCAACCGACAATTTGAAATGAATTATTTGAACATTATTTTTTATCGATACTTGTATTTAAGTAGATATTCTGTTTTTAATGAAACAGTATTATTATTTTTTTTTCTACCGGCCTGATTATTTACGATAAATATTTATTACGAAAATGTGTGCCATTCGGCTGGATTCGAAACTGCGACCCCTAACTATATAGGGGAAGCTACTATTTGATCTGGTAACGTTTTAGACCTCTCGACCACGAATATCCTCCAGTCTTAATAAAAACCTCGTTTAGACTGGAGGCTATACCGAAAATGGTTGAATAAATAAAACATTCGGACAATTTTTATATAATTTATGTAATGAAAAGAAAGAAAATGACATGAAAAATTATATAAAAACTGAACCAAAGCACGCACCTTGTCTGCATTTTTAACAACACTTATATGAAAGAGAGATTGCTGCCTAAATACACTCTATATACATAAACATATGTGTGTGTCTGTGTATGCGCGTGTGCATGTAAAACACACACACACACACACGCACACGCACACGCACACGCACACGCACACACACATATATATATATGATCAAAATATAGTTTTAAGTAGGTACCTTCAAAATCTTTTTATAAAAGAGTATACAATCACGAAAAAAGACTCCAAAGATTTTAAAAGGTGTTTTAATGTCATTTTGGCGTTCAAAACACATTGTTTTGGAAATTCTTGCAAAATCAAATCATTGTCAGATTTTAATGAAATTTTCAGATCTTATTCACAAACGAATTAAATTATTTTTTCAATTATTTTTAGAAAATCTTGGTAAAAATATTATTTTTTTTATACATCTGTTAACGTCTCTTATTTAATTTTATGAAATTTCGAGAAACTAAAATTTCAGGTTTTTTATATTTATAATATTTAAAAACAAAACTCTTTGGAGGATTTAAATCATCAATTTGCGTTTGTAAAACAGAAAGATCATTTACATAAAATCTTCCCTGGATAGTAGAATAAAAAGTATAATAAACATTATTCAATTAGAAAGGCTTTTAATCGATATATTACCAAGACTATTATCGTAGCCCATTGTCAATGAACAATCGATTTTTACGAAAATTGTTTTAATTTTTTTAAAATTATAATTCGAAAGATTTAAATTTTAATTCTGCATTAATTTCAACATTTTATATGATATTAGTTTTATTAAGTGAAAACTATATTTAATAATTACATATAGAAACGCTTAATTTAAATAATCAAATACCAATATTTTAAATATAATTTTAAACTTTTTTGTAGGTGTATAAATGTGTCAATTTTTGTACGAGCAATCATACGACATTATCAGAAAATAACTATAGTAAATTTAAAGCATACGTATCTAAAATTCAATAAAAACATTAGATTATGGTCAATATTTTCCTACATTGTTAAGATTACTGATTACTTTAAAATTATATATAAAAAAGGCACTCACGTAATTTAATTAGATCAGTCATCAGGCTGTCAACACACAAAAAAAAAAACAAAAAAAAACAAAACAACAAAAAAAACTCACTTATTGTCGGGTTAAAAACTCAGCTATTATCATGTTAAAAATTAATTTCTGCGATATTTTAAATTCAAAGTAAATAATATTTGTTTCAAATCAGATTAATTATACTGTTGTTATGGTGCTCTCCTACGAGGAATGGACTCTTCTTCCTCTTATATGTAATTACCTGCGTGACTTCCGGAGAGCAGTTATCGAAGGCAGTTAACAGCAGTTGACGACAACTAGTAGTCAGGCAATAAGAAGTGTAATAATACCTTCGGACTTATTTATTTCTAATTACCTATTATTAACACTTACTTGGAATATCTTGTCTCTTGTTATACTAATGCACTGCTTTGAACCTACCTTCTTGTTCCGAGTTTTACTCCTGGATTAACCCGTCACTACAACATTGCGGCGCAGTTTCGCCACAACTTCACAACAAATTGGCGACGAAGATCCACAGCATCTTTAATGCAGCTAATATTCCTTAAATAAAGAAAAACGGCTATAAAAGGGCACTAATCAGCTATTTTAGCATCGCCTGCCTACAAAAAATATCTTCTAGTTTATTTAAATTAGTTTTTGAAATTGAGCAAAGTATTTTGCTTATTGGATATATTAAATATGATATATTAGCTTCAAATTAAACCTAAATTAACAGCTTCAAGAAAGATTTTTCATTTTTGAAAATTCATTTTAAATCTAAGGTATCACATATTTTTTTGAGGTCGCTAGTTTAATGCATGCCATGACAATATCATGAGAAGACAGCGTACGTTAATACGGTTGATAGCGATTGCGAAAGTCGAAAGTACTTAAAAAATAACAAAATATGGACTTCGGGCAGTTGATCCACAACTTTGTGCACTGTACTCAACACAACCGAAAATTACAAAAAATATAAGAAAACAAACAGAGAGACATTGTCAGTTCTTTTTAATCGAACTTTTTTGGGTGAATACTTGCTGCCTAAATATATCTTGTACACACACACACACACACACACACACACACACACACACACACACACACACACACACACATATATATATATACATGCACACACATATTTTATTGTAATATTTGGGGAAAAGTGTTTGACCTATCAGTTGATGAGGTCTCGTCATGGGTGAAAGCTGGCATTGATGCCTTCATACCCATCAGGAAGTATTGCTTAAAACCTCATTCCTCTCCGTGGTTCTCTCCGGCCTGCTCAGCCGCCATTACCCACAGGAACCATTACTTCCGTCTATTCCGGAGACAGCCAACTGATCACAATAGGCGCCTGTTCACATCTGCTCGCAATGAGTGCAAGAGAACCCTAAATGACGCCAAACAGTTGTTTGCTGAGAAAATGCGACAGCACATAGCTGACCGCAAGTTCGGCTCCAAGGACTATTGGAGGATTTGTAAACGAGTGCTCAACATTAGGAAATCCTCAATACCTCCTTTAATCCATGGATTTGAGGTTCTCATGTCATCTGCGGACAAAGCTGAGTGCTTTGCCCACAGATTTTCATCCAACTCCACATTCGACTCGTCCGGAGTGCACCCACCCGACTTCCCTATTAGAACTGAGGCCAAACTGCACGACGTATATATTACTCCGACAGTAGTATCCAGAGTAATTTCAAAACTCGACCCCCATAAGGCGTGTGGAGACAATGGAATCCCGGTGATAGTCCTTAAGAGGTGTGCTCCTGAACTTTCCCCTGTCCTCTCTAAACTGTTTAACTACTGCCTTTCTGCTTCCTGCTTTCCTGCATGCTGGAAATTCTCTTCAGTCGTTCCTGTCTTTAAGAATTGTGGTGAACTCTCGGACCCATCCAACTATCGCCCTATCAGTCTTCTACCGATATTCGGGAAAGTATTCGAGGCTATAATCAATACTGAAATAGTTCATCATCTCACCGCCCACAAACTGTTCTACGACAGGCAATATGGATTCCGCTTTGACAGGTCCACGGCCGACCTGCTAACAACCGTAACGGAGTACATGCTACAGGCCCTTGATGAGTCTGACGAGGCTCGCGCGGTTGCTCTGGACATCTCCAAGGCTTTCGACAGGGTTTGGCACTCTGGCCTCCTATGCAAACTACGCGGTTATGGTATTACCGGTCGCCTGCTTGACCTAATCCAATCTTTCTTAAATAACCGCAAAATGAAGGTCGTTCTGAATGGGCGTGCCTCTTCGTCCTACAGCACGAATGCTGGTGTCCCACAGGGCTCTATACTGGGCCCGACGCTCTTCCTTATTTTCATAAACGACCTCCCAGATGAGATCAAGTCCCAAGTAGGCATCTACGCAGATGACACTACAATATACTCCCGCTCCAGTAAGAAACTTGTCGTGGCGGACAGACATAATCTCGCTGCTGACCTTGAGCGGGATCTACACTCTGTGGTGAACTGGGGCAAGAAGTGGCTTGTCAACTTCAATTCATCTAAGACCAAGCTGTTGTCTGTCAACCATTACAGGCAACCTCTTCTGCTCTTCTGCCTCCCATAAGCATGGACCAAGTGATTCTCCCTGAGAGTAATACACTACGCCTCCTCGGACTTACTCTGTCCTCAGACCTCAAATAGAACCACTATATTGAATCCATAGCAAAATCTACTGCTAAGAAGATTGGGTCACTATGTCGATCCAAGATGTTTTTTCCACCTGAATCCATCCTGCATATATACAAGTCAACCATCCGTCCGTGCATGGAGTACTGCTGCCATTTATGGTCAGGTGCCCCTGCCGTTCTCCTCAGTGTTCTTGACAAGCTCCAAAGGAGAGTCTGTAATGTGATAGGTACTGATCTGGCGACTCGACTGCGGCCACTTCCCTATCGTCGAAATGTGACCTCCCTTTGTCTCTTCTATAAATACTTTCATGGCTTCTGCTCGGATGAGCTTAAGTCACTGATGCCTCCTCAACAGATGTTTACTCGTGCAACCAGACTGGCAACTGGGTCCCACCCATTCACAGTCAGGTTAGCCAAATGCAGACGACAATTCTACTCCTGCAGCTTCTTCTCTCGCATTTCCCGCCTGTGGAACTCACTCCCGTATTCTTGCTTTCCTGACGGCTACAAACTCCAGAAATTTAAATGCAAAGTCAATACTTAGATATATCTAAGGCATTCGACAGAGTTTGGTATACTGGCCTTCTATGTAAACTGCGGAGCTATGGTATATCTGGACATTTGTTTGAACTAATCAAGTCATTCCTCTCTAACAGCACAATGAAGGTGGTATTAAACGGACATGCCTCTCAGAACTACCATACAAACGCAGGTGTCCCCCAAGGCTCCATCTTAGGTCCTACACTCTTCCTGATATACATTAATGATCTCCCTGATTCCATAAGAGCCCAAATAGGTTTGTACGCCGATGACGCCACAGTTTACTCTGGCCTCCTACAAAAATCTGGTGTAGGCGTCAAAGCTAACCTCGCAGCCGAGATTGAAAAAGACCTCCAATCCATATTGGACTGGGGTAAGAAATAGTTAGTAAATTTTAATGCTTCTAAAACGAAGCTACTCTCAATTAACCATCATCGACAAACTCACCTACCTCCCATTAGCATGGACCAGGCTTGCCTCCCAGAGAGTAAAACACTGCGCCTCCTTGGTCTCACACTTTCAGCAGACCTCAAATTGAATGACTATATCGAATCCATTGCTAAATCCGCTGCTATGAAAGTCGGTTCTCTGTGTAGGGCCCGGAAGTTTTTTCCGTATGAATCTATCCTGCACATTTATAAATCTACCATCCGCCCGTGCATTGAATACTGCTGCCATATCTGGTCGGGTGCCCCTGCTGTTCTCCTCGGGCTTCTCGATAAGGTTCAGAGGAGGGTCTGTAATGTGATAGATACCGACTTGGCAGACCACCTGCAGTCTCTCTCCCACCGGCGCGACGTGGCTTCCCTGTGTCTCTTCTATAAATACTCTCACGGCTTCTGCACCGATGAACTTAGATCACTAGTGCCCCCTAAATACGAATTTGAACGAGATACTAGATTAGCAACTAGATCCCACCCTTCTACAGTGAAACCGATAAAATGCAGCCGTAACTTCTATTCCAACAGTTTCTTTCCTCGCACTTCCCGACTGTGGAATTCTCTTCCAAACGATTGCTTCCCCGACGGCTACAATCTCCAGGAGTTTAAATGTAAGGTCAATAGACACCTCCTAACACACTAACTGCTCCCATTCTATCAAACACTCTTCCCATCTGCCCAACCCTCATCCTCGCTATCCTTACTCATCTGTCACCTTCCTCCTGACATTCCCTATGTCTAACCACTCCTTCTCTTTACCTTCCCCTATGTAGCCCCATGCGCAATAGTGGCAGTGGAATGCCTTGCTTGGGGTGAGATGATTAAAAAAAAACAAAAAAAACAATACTCATCTACTAACCACTGGCCTCTAGCTCTCTCCCCTCCCCTGTATAACCTTCCCTTTCTCTCCACCTATGTATCTGTCATCGCACCTGCTTTCTCAGCTTTCTATTGTTCCTTTCTAACTAGTTTGTACTCCTCACTCTTTTCTAATTAATCTTTTTACATTTATGTAACCCCCTGCACATCAGTGGCGTTTCCGCCTTTCTCGGGGTGAAATGATTAAAAAAAAATATCGTCATCTCTTAAAAAAAGTCACCACCTTCACCTTCTAATCATATTCCCTCATCCAACGTAGACTTAACTTTCTATTGGTTAATCGAAACTTACCCATAAGAACATTCTTAATTCTGTCTTCATGCCTCCTTGTCTGAAAAAGGTAAACGAATTGTTTTTAAATTTCCATAAAAAGCATTCCTATCACCAGTTACTAACTATTGCCTGACGAAGTACAATTAAATGTACTGAAACATGAAAGCTTTTGTGTAACGATGTAAAATGTTATATATATATATATATATATATCTTAGTAAGAGTAAGAACAAATGGAATCGAGTCTTGAGAAGGATCTCCATTCAGTGGTGGACTGGGGTAAGAAGTGGCTTGTAAATTTCAATGCTTCTAAAACGAAACTGCTATCTGTCAACCATCACCGGGAACCTCTCCAGCCTCCCTATAAGCATGGACCAAGTGAGTCTCCCTGAAAGCAACATACTGTGCCTCCTCGGCCTTACTCTATCTTCCGACCTCAAGTGGAATCATTACATTGAGTCAATAGTCAAATCCACTGCTAGGAAGGTTGGGTCACTGTGTCAGGCCAGGAAGTTTTTTTTGCCTGAATCCATCTTGCATATATACAAATCAACCATTCGTTTGTGCATGGAATACTGCTGTCATATATGGTCAGGCGCCCTTGCTGTTCATCTCAGTGTTCTCGACAGGCTCCAAAGGAGAATCTGTGATGTGATAGTTCCTTACTTGGCAGCTCGACTCCAGCCACTTTCTCATCGGTGGGATGTAGCTTCCTTCTGTCTATTCTACAAATATTTTCATGGCTTCTGTTTCTACGAATTTAAGTCACTGGTGTCTCCGCCACAAGAATTTACTCGTGCAACCAGATTGGCAACAAGGTCTCAACTATTTACAGTTAGATCAAACAAATGCAGCCGACAATTCTACTCCATCAGCTTCTTTTCTCGCACTTCCCGCCTGTGGAACTCCCTTCAATATACCTTTTTTGCTGACGGCTACAACTCCAGAAATTTAAATGCAATGTCCATATCTCTTATCCACTTGACTCCAGTTCTTTCTACATTTTCTTTTCTCTATGCCTTCGCAACTGTCTTCACACCTGTGTTCCCATCCTTATCTCGCTCTTTCTCTGACACCCCCTGTAACTGGTTCGTCTTTCTCTTCACTCTACTCCTATTTAAACTTTTACTCTTATGTAGCCCCCTGTGCATCAGTGGGAGTGCTGCCCTGCTTGGGGTGAATCGATTAAAAAACTCAAAGTTATTCTCCTTCTACCGAGCGCTCATAGCTCATAGGTAGAATCGCCGACTGACGCCAATTCGGTCGGGTTACAATCCTGGGTAAAAGCAATCGGGTGTCTGGCCGTGCTGATGAGCTGTGATGCAGCAAGTCGGATCTGTCTGTGGATGACTATATATATATTCTTTTGTTTCTTTTTAGAAAAGGTAGAACGATATCAATTGAAGATTTAACAAACACATGTTGACCGAGATGCCATTACGTGGAGAATTATTGAAATGCACTCGTTATGAAGAGATTCCTTTGTTGAATAATGTCAATAATGAATTTCCTTTGTGAGATTTCCCATCGGAAATAAAAGCAAACAACAAAAAATACCTTAGAAATATTTATTAGCCAACAATTTCTTGTGTCTACGATCAATTTCCTTTACCACTCGACCACAAACACACACCTTCCACCTACCATATATACATGGAGATAAAATGTGTATAGGGATAAAGTTTTGCACACACACACACACACACACACACACACATATATATATATTAGAAACGACTGACTGCGATTAAATATTTTATTCAATTTTCTTGTCTTCGTATAAGTGCTTTCTTTTCCGGACACAGTGTCAATGTTCTATATATTGAAGCGAATTCGGTTATTCTGTTCGACATTATCAAGAATTGTTTTTAAATGCTGTTTTTTATACATGTATTTCTATAGTAATGGAGATATTTTTATTTTACAAACATGGTTAAAACATTGTGGCCGTGTTCATAGATGATATTAATGAATATTGGCTTTTCCTTTTTATTATTAATGCTTCCATTATATATATATATATATATATATATATATATATATATATATGTGTGTGTGTGTGTGTGTGTGTGTGTGTTTCGAATACGTTTGATGAGGAATCTATATATATATATATATATATATATATATATATATATATATATATATATGTCATCCGCAGACAGCTCTGCTTTGCGGTATCACAGCTCATCAATACAGTTAGACATCCAATTGTTTTAGCCAGGATTGAAACCCGACCGAATTGACATCAGTCAGCGATTCTGCCTCTGAACAATGGGGGAGGAGAAAGCAGAATTTTAGCGCGTGATATACCATGTAAACACAAGAACAGACTATATATATATATATATATATATATATATATATATATATATATATATATATATATTCAGTCTATTCCAATCAACTTTGTTTTTTTCTAACAATTTCTGTGCTTTATGGGTTTCTTTAGGCATATATCGATTTGGATGACCTACAGGAAATTTCGTACTGAACCCTTTGTTTAATTTACGAGGATAAATGCTCTTCGTTATACTGATCATTCTTAGCTATATGGTCTAGTCCTTATTATTTAATACTGTCCAGTTACTGTTTTCATTGTAAGTTACCAGCATTGAAATAACTTCAAGGATGACTAGAGTGCACAAAAATAACAACCAAGGTGAGCACAACATAATGATAATTCCTTATTCCAGAAATTGAGACAGAAATTATATATATATATATATATATATATATATATATAGAGAGAGAGAGAGAGAGATAGATAGATAGATAGATAGATAGATAGATAGATAGATAGATAGAGGGATCCCAGATTTATAATTTATGATGACCATGAACAAAGCGAGAACCAAAAACAAAAATTCAATTCTAGAAACGGTCAGTTCATAATATGCACTTGACGATTGCATAATTCATGATACTCCGAGTCGTGCTATAGACGTAGGATAATACGTATATTTATTAATGCATACTTTATAATACTTTATAACTCTGTCATCGAGCAAACTTTTTTATCAGAAAAAATATTAATATATGTGTGTACTTGTGTGTATATCTATATGTATATTGATATCTATCTTTATCTCTTTCTCTTTATATATATATATATATATATATATATATATATATATATATATATATATATATATATTTAGTGTATCGAGGCAGCAAATAATTTTCTAAACATATACTGTTAAATATAAGAGACAATGAATGCATATTATGTTTAATCATGAGCCGTTCTAAACGTCGTATTTTGGCTTTAATTTCAGTTGAAAATAAAGACAAAAATTCTCCAACATTAAAAGCTTAGATCCAACTTAATAAAACATTATCCAAATGTTGGAGAATTTTTGTCTTTATTTTCAACTGAAATTAAAGCCAAAATACGACGTTTAGAACGGCTCATTAATAAACATAATAAACATTCATTGTCTCTTATATTTAACAGTATATGTTTAGAATATATATATATATATATATATATATATATATAGGAAAAACTACTAAAAAGTTGTAAGTTTAAAAATGTAAAAGGCCGAGAGCGGTCTGAAATATCAAATATATATATATAAATATAAATATATATATATATATATATATATATATATATATATATATATATAATAATAATAATAGATATAAATAAATAATGTCAGAAAAATACTTTTTTAAACTTACAACTTTTTAGTAGTTTTTCCTATACATATTAAGGCAGTATACGTGGATCATCACTATGTTATATATATATATATATGTATATATATTAGAGCCGTTGCTGTCAATTTAATTAATTACCAATCTTATCTTCAAAAATCCCAGTGCATCTTCCTTATACATAATTTTGTCTTTCATTCCAGCTTGAAGAAGCCGAACTTAACCCGAACCTCGTACACGTCGTCGGCGAAATGCGTCGTTTAAAGGCTTTTCCACTTTGTCATTTTATCTCCACTTTTGTTTAGGTTAGGATTCTGCATCACACGCGTAGCCGACTGGTCAGAACGTTCGCTTTCTCCCCATTAATCTCACCAAAAATGATTTGTCACGAAGATGACTTCGGTCTGGTTGAGTTATAAAGTATCTGTTGAACCAAGCGTTGTGAGCGAAATTGGGTTGACGGGAGCCGTCGATTGTTGTGCTAACACGAAGTCATCGTGACCGAGAGTCTGAATGTCCTGACTTTGTTCCAACTGTTGTTCACGCTAGAAAATGCTCACTCCTAGAAACTGTACCAAAGGTCCTCTCAGCATAGTTGTAGTATAAACCAGAGGTGGACACTGAGTAGTAAACAAACACAAAATGTGTCTGAGCAGGCGGCTGCAACTGGGATTAGAGAGTCATCCTAATAGTCGGGCATCCTCGGATGCGAGAGGTCAGCCATACATACTAACAAGCATATATATAAAATCATTAGGGTTATTAACTTTTTGTTAAATAACTGATTTCCTGTATCATAATTCGGTGAAATCCATCCCAATACGACATTTCTAAAATCGTATATGTACTATAACTTTCTGGAGCATTCCAGAACTTTATAGAACCTTCTAGAACTTGTTTTTCTTTATCTGTATGTTTGTATGTTATACTATAGTAATAAACTTTTAAATACGTTAAAAATACTATCCAAATACATCATTAGACAATTGAAAAAAAAAAGCTTCTGAAATATTTGAATTTGTTTACCCTTATTATGTTAATGGTAAAAGCGAATTTTTGGTTTGGGGGAACTAAATCAGATTAATGTATTTTTCATTGCTTTTTAAAAATGCTCATGAAATTATGACACAGGAACATAAGGTTACAAAAAAGTCATAACCCTAATATATATATATATATATATATATATATATATATATATATATATACGCGAGATTATAATTAATCATACAAAAAAATAAATCAATCACCTTTACAGATGAATCTATCGAAATCGTTCATATGGTTGGAAAAAAAGAAAGAGCTTAGGGTATGAAAGTCAGTCAAAAGTGTTCGGACTGAAATCAGCACGAAGCCCAAAGAAAAAAACCTGACACGAGTAATCATCTAACAGAAAGCGCTCAATACAAAAGTCGAGCAAACTAAATAAATAGTACCTGATGAGCCAGACGAACCTACCTAGGTTTCACCAAAACGGATCGTCAGGGAAAGCTGGCTCCAGGGAAAGCTGGTGCTATATATATATTCTTCATTTGTAAACGAGTTATAACGCGACCTAGGTTTCTAACGGCGATTTGTAATAACTGATTTTACCGCTTTTTTTTGTTTGTTTCTTTTTTATGAGCGCTCACCTAATGGTGATTTTTTGAACGCGCGCATAACGGGGAATTTGAATGAAAGAACAGAAATTTTGACTAAGTGTAACCATACCATAAAATACCTATTAGGTTCATACAACCATGGAAATCAACGTTAGGTGAGCGTTCATTAAAAACAAACAAACAAAAAAAAGCGGTAAAATCAGTTATTGCAAATCGCCTGAAGATACCACTCGTGGTAGAAACCTAGGTCGCGTAATAACTCGTTTACAAATGAAGAATATTCAAAAGTTCTACAATATAATTGTATTGAACACTTTTTAATACAACTGTGTACTGGCCTAATTATATTATGACCAAATACTAAGTAATTAAACAATTATATATATATATATATATATATATATATATATATATATATATATATGTGTGTGTGTGTGTGTGTGTGTGTGTGTGTGTGCGTGCGTGCGTGCGTGCGTGCGATTAGGATTAATGTTGAGAAGTTTGTCACTTATGTTATGTCGACTACGATTGTACTTACACGAAGCTTCGACGTTGGCATAACTCTACTCGCTTTAGTGACAAATGTCTTCACATTAATCCTAACCCTTATTAACATTCTATCTATATTTCGATATCGAATACTTTATGTTTGCCTTAAAAACAAAAATTTTAAGTAAACTTAAGAATATACGACTAAACGAGGAAAAGTTTCCTGATGAGAACTGTTGGATGTAGCAATTATCTTTAGAGCAGAAAACTAACTACTAGCTAAAACAAAGCGAATCTCTTGAGTTGTAATATTCTAGTCGAGACGATTTGAAAATTTTTTGGTTAAAAATTCAGAATTCTTCTATTGAAATTTCTTTACTTTCAGTACGAAGAGGCATAAAAATAATTCGTGACCATTTTGTCTTTGGCACTCAGTTCGTCTGACGTGCCGACCCGATGCGTTTATAGAACAGATGTTTTTTTCGGAGAGAATTTCTTGAAATATGTTTTATATGCCATAAAAAAGAAGCTTTGTACAAATTGGGCTCGGCTAATACACGGGTCTTCAAGTGTCATCCTCTACACAATATTGAATTCGTACGGGTGTTGCGTGTACGTGATGTCATTGTTTTCATAAATGCAAGAAGGAACTAATAACAGAAAACCTTTTCTTTGATGTATGTGTTGCTTTAACCAGCAAACAATAACTTTTAATATTCTTCATTACGTGGTTTTAGTTTCGTTTATAAC
Source organism: Ascarosepion bandense (assembly GCA_037127315.1). Taxonomy (NCBI): domain Eukaryota; kingdom Metazoa; phylum Mollusca; class Cephalopoda; order Sepiida; family Sepiidae; genus Ascarosepion; species Ascarosepion bandense. Next base: position 435,354 of record JBBBDQ010001546.1, read on the forward strand.
TGCTTAAATACTTTTATTTTTAAATCATATCACCCCGAGCAAAGCCACTGACATGTGCAGGGGGCTACGTAAGGGTAAAAAGAATGGAAAAGAGAAATCTGGAAACCACATCCTAAACAGGAAACAAGGGATGAGCTTCTTCACCTGTTCAATAGATGTGGGTGGGGTGTGAACCAGGAGATAGTTTAGTCTATCTACTCCAATTGAAAAAAAAAATAAAAGAGAATGAAAAGATTGGAAAAGAGAAAACCGGAAACCGCACCCTAAACAGGAAACAAGGGATGAGCTTCTTCACCTGTTCAATAGATGTGGGTGGAGTGTGAACCGAGCGATAGTTTAGTCTATCTTGATGCTAAACTTAGCTTATTCTAATACAAGACCAACTGAAGTAGGCAAATTATGTTGCACCAATGTTCCAAGAGTTTTTTTTTAAATATAACTATTTACATTATTTAAATTCGAAATACTGCCCATTTCTTTTTATTATCCCAAAGTTTCGGTTACCATGCCTTTCGGCCTTTTTCAGATTTTTAATGACGGGTAACTTTCAGGAATTTCGAACTGTTGTGGGATTCTCCCTTTTCATAAAGATGGACTCGTCCAGAGTATACTTATACTACTGTTATAGAAGCGAGACGGAAGATTTTCGCGTTTTCACGCGGTATTTCCATCGACACTGTCAGCCCTCTGTCTTCGGGCGGAGAGCATTAACCCAGTCGTGGCTCCGCCGTAGGGTAGAATCAAGACTGGGCAAAATTAGACAGATATTTTTGGTTGGGCTATATGGCCCTGAGAACCCACGTAAAAAAGGCCTTGTGCCACATTTTGCACTAGTGGAGGGTAAATAAATACCGAATACCTCGTTTTCAGTTATATATATATATATATATATATATATATTAGCAGTCAGTACGCTGTAGTTCATAGTAACTCTGTGATCCACTCGTCGAGAAGATTATTACGCAGTACCCGTCAGCTTCCGACGCGGACATAACTCAATATATTACGGCTTCACTTCCAGAGATTTGCACATATACTTTTTACCAACCCGCATTCCTGGACTACTAATTTTCATTCAAGTCTGTATCCTTACGTTAATACACTTATTTTCTATTTCAATTACTGGTCGTTGTTCATTTATTTGTGCGGGCTCTATTCCCGGGATCCACAACATGAACTGAGCATTTTATTTAGTCTACGGAATAGATTGTTCTCGTTCCTTTACCCATATGTGAAAGTATCTTTTTTCTTTTTTATGGTTTATTAGCATTTATGCATTATGTAAAGCCAAAAAATATTTTAAATTGTAAGTATGATTCCTTTTCTCTTGAATTACCAATATTTTTGAGAATAACAATTGTTTGTCCAGATTTGTCCCACTATTTAACCCATATCTGCAAACGAAAGATTGATTCATACCTTTCCTAAATAAATACTACACAGTAAATTTGTTCAATAAAATTGCTATTGGCTTCAACCACGGTCTCCAGACGTTTTTGGGATCCTCTGCATCTGTTCTGGACAGTCTCCTTGTTTAAGTAGGTGAATTCATCTTTGGTGTTACGAGGAGTTTTGTTGGCCTCTCGCTTCACTTTACCCCACATGTAATAATCAGGAGTTTTGCAGTCTGGAGAGTTAGATGGCCATATATATATATATATATATATATATATATATATATATATAAGCAAAAAATCCAGTAGAAGATTGGTATATAATCTTAGAGGATCCAATTAAAATCGTTTAAATATTAAAACTGATCCAATAGAGAGCTCAATGTAAATTTAATTTACAGAACAGATATTAATTTATTTATCTGCAAATTCAGATCACATTTAGGAGATATAGCTATTTCAACATGTCAGTTCGAGATATGCAGTTTCGACCCCAGTTAATCATAGAATCTTAGAATCTATGGATGAAAATCTTAGATTCTGTGGTTGACTGGGGTTGACAATGCATGCCTTGAACTGACATTTTGAAATAGTTATCTCCTGTAAATGTGATCTGAATTTACAGATATATATAATCATAAGGAAGTGAAAGAATAGATAGATTAAAAACCTTTTGTTCGTGCATTTACTTTTATAAAGAGTGCTCAAGACAGAGTAGAGCAATAGATAAAGTAATATAAAATTGAATTTTTAAAAACCTAAACTTACAAAAAAAGCTGTCAAAAACTATTGTCTACATATTTAATAATGTATGTTCCTAGTATGTATCTTACTCTTACAAACACATCCACAATCATATTGTTTAACTTTCTCAAATCGCACCTCCTTAATTTTCTGAATAACCATGAATTCATTTTATTTTTATTTCTATAATCATATCAACCCAAGCGATGCATTTTACTGTCACTCTTTTTTAGGGGGTTACATAGGAGGAAAGTTATAAGTAAGAGTGACAGGTTATAGGGGGTGTCAGGAAGTATGCAAGAGAAGGATGAGAATACTGATGAGAGTGGAGTGGACGGAGAAGGGAGCATGAGAGAGAGGATGCAGGTTAGTGAGATAGAAGATGACTATTGACGTTACATTTAAATTCTTGGAGATTGTAGCTGTCGGGAAAGCAAGTAAATGGAATGGAATTCCACAGGCGGGAAGTGCGAGAAAAGAAGCTGATGGAGTAGAATTTGCGTTTACAATTTATTGGTTTCACAGTAAAAGGGCGGGACCTAGTTCCTAATCTTGTGGCTCGTTACTAAAATAAATAATTTCCCCGTTTGTTTTTAAGATATCACCTGAAGAAGAACACTATTGTTCTGAAACATGAACGTTTTTGTGTAGTGATATAATGCTTTTACAAACTATTGAAATATCAAAATTACATTATATGTATATATATAATATACATATAAATGTGTGTGTCTGCGTGAGTGTGTGTGTTTATCAATACATTATACTTTAAATACACATACAGATATAGGTGTTTGTATGTGTTTCTCAAGACGCTATACTTTTTACATGCATATACATACACACACTTATACAAGTATATAAATAAATTTGGCGTGTTTTAAGAAGCTTCTCCCAGGAAACATGATAACTTCTTTCTGATGGAAAATGATAAAGTGATGTCGGTCAAAGAACAGCAGGGTATCTTAAGAAAATAATCTACAAGTGGCACATGGAGTGGATGGAAGGATTTATAGATATCTAATTTAACTTGACAGACTATTTTATCGTCAGCTGAACTCTAGACAGACCTTACTTTTGAAATTATAATGGATAGAAAAACCAAAAGTTATTAAGTCTTCGGTCAATTACGACTATATGGTGCAGTGGATATCGGCTCGGAACGGCAAATCGGGAAGCCGAGTTCGAATTCCAGTTGAATTTCCTTGCATTCACTTACGCACAAATACCCTTGAGAAAGATATTAATCCGTCTCTTCCCTCCAGCTATGTGTTAAATAACAGGACAGATTGGGTTCTATAGCCTTGGCTGGCAACCAGACTACCGCAGAAAGCAATGGCAACCTACTGTGGGATAATCTTCTGCCCAGTCAGTCATGTCTCTTTTGAGACATGATCGTCCAAGCCTGCATCACGTATGGCACTTAACTGAGTGACTTCTCTTTAAAAGAGATATCTACAGGGCGCGAAGAGTAAATTATCGCCATTTTAATTTTGCGCATACTCGTTTGTTTGTTTGTTTGTTTGTTTGTTTGTTTTTGTAGATTCATATACAGTATAGTAGGGTATATTGGGCACCGTCTGTGGGAAAAAATAGCACCATCACGCTATTCAATACATTTTATTTACACTTTTTATAACGTTCAGCCGTTTATCTTCGTCTTTATTGTCATATTCCCGTCCGTAAAAGCGTTGGTTGAGTAATCCAAAAAGTTAGACAAAGAGTTGTGAGTTCAATACCTGGCCACAACAGAGAGAGCAAAAACATGTAGATTTGAGTTGCTAAAGGAAATCAAGTGATACTGAGATACCCCACAAAAGATATAAACAGTGGAATTAGGACAGTCTGCACCCGTGGACTAAATGAAGAGTCCGTTCGAAATTCCAACGTATGTCACTTGAACAAACGTCATGAAAAATTGCAATAAAAAAAAGAAAAAAAAAAAGAAAAAGAAAGCAACAGCCTGGACGTTATAAGTAGTATGAATAGTTACAATACTCCATATTCGAATTTTAGTGGGTAAACGTATTTGAAACTGCTATTCCTGTTTTCCTACATTTCTATCTAACTCTATACAGGGTGCGATGGGTAAATATATTGTCGCCATTTTATGTTTATATTAGTACATAAATACAATGAAAACAATATAACGAAACAATAAGTACAAATTTAATATCAATAATTTTAATTAAGAAATTTAACGAATATTACCCATGAAATTTTGGTTAAATGAATTATATATATATATATACATATATATATATATATATATATATATAAGCATTCGGTGTAGATGTAGATATAGAAGAATCCAAGGGAGTACCCTGTACACACAGTGGTGGGATAACTTTCTAAGAGAGCTTTAAATATATATGTATATAAATACATATAAAGCAGATGTAAGAAAAAAATTTAGGTAGACCCGTTATTTCATGGTAAATTGGGAGTATGGCATATTTCAGGCGAACCATCATCAGCTTCCGTCTTTATTGTACAGGAAATTTTACACGAATGAAGTAGGCCTATACTTCCAATTTACTATGAAATAAGGTGTCTGCCTAAATTTTTTTCTCATATATATATATATATATATATATATATATATATATATATATAACACAGCTACGATGAGTGAAGATATCATAATAGTGTTTTCACGAAATTTCGAAGTCGGTATGAACCTGCTCAGCTAAAGTGACAAATTCTTTGCACTAAAGCTATGTGTGTGTGTGTGAGTGAATGTGTGTGTGTGTATGTGTGTGTGTGTTTGTGTGTGTGTGTGTGTGCTTGACATATATTATATTTCAATACATTTCCGTTTCTATAACAACTTCACACCTTTAAGTGATCAAAAACATTAATAAATTCACAATCGTTCCACAAACACATTCGACATAATTGCCGACGTGTCATAATGCAGTTGTATAGATTCAAATGTTTCTTAACTGACACCAAAAAATCTAGCTTTCCATGGCACCTTAATTCTCTATCCACCCTACCCTCTTAACTCAATCCCCTACCCAGCATTGACTTACTTTTTATTGGGTTACTTAATCTTACCAATTCCACAACCCGACTAAATGGTAACCCGACTGGCTATGGTAACAACTGAATTGTTTCTAAATTTTGAATTTCTCTATAAAACGATTCCTAACAGAAAAATATTTCAGTACCTGATGAGGTACTAACAAGTAGTACCGAAACACAACGGCTCATGTGCTGCAGTCAACGATGTTTTATTATAAAGATTTATAATAAAAATATTACTATAAATATTGCTCCAATAAGTACCGAGCACTCTTCAAAAAAGTAAATTACTACGAACATTGGACTGTTAACCCACTTGATTGTACTACTCCTATATATATATATATATATATATATATATATATATATATATCCAAATAATGACCTGACACCGCAGAAAAGGTATACGGATTTAAATAAACATAATTTCATGTTCATTTTTTAAAAAATATCCGGGCCTAGGTTGCCTTTCGGCTAACGCGTCATCAGGAGGGACCAGTCGTTGGCAACTTTGATTATAACAAATTCATTAGAAAATAAATAAATATGGAGACAGTACTGTAACAATTACGAATATTATAAATACGTAATATTAAGAAAGAGAATAAAAAATAATTTACTTTTAAAATACGTAAATAAAGAAAAATGATCCAGTTAAGCATAATAATATTCGTAATTTTAAGTGTGTTTCAGTACTGTCTCTATATTTATTTCTTTCCTTATCAATCTGTTATGATTAATGTTGCTAACGACTGATCCCTGACGAAGCGTTGGTCTAAAGGCAGTCTAGGTTCGGAATATTTAAAAAAAAACGAATATGAAAAAAAAAAAAAAATATATATATATATATATATATATATATATATATATATATTGTGTGTATTTTGGCAGCATTTTTCATTAATGCAGGTTTCATTGAATAATATAGACAAGTTTTGTCTATTAATTTTGTGTAGGATCCGTTCATACCGTCTGATATACTTGATGGTGATGTCGTTGAAAGACAACAAAAAATCACAGTATTTGTTGAATTTTTTATCGGGTCTAAGCTTTCTGACGTTGCACTTAAATAAAAATTCAAATATATTCCGTCATTTAGGACAACACGGTTATCAACGCACACTTCTGAGAAAAACGCTTGTTGATAACACGTACATACTCAAACAAGAAAATAACAAGCAGAAACTAAAAATCCTCGAAGCACTCTACATTGAACAATTTAAACCTGGTTTGAATACAATCAATTTCGATATTTCCAATAACGTACTCAAATGTCTGTAATCAGACCAGGGACCACAACACCACTATTTTGTCACTGTCTTCGGCCATCCGCCACGGTAGGGATGGACTTATATTTTCAATTCAATTATCTTTATTGTTAATAGCTTAAATGTTCTATGTTTATTGTGTGTTAATATTTACTCTTTGATAATGGCTTATGTGAGCCGAAAGCTTAGACCCGATAAAAATTCAACAAATACTGTGATTTTTTGTTGTCTTTCAACGACATCACCATCAAGTATATCAGACGGTATGAACGGATCCTACACAAAATTAATAGACAAAACTTGTCTATATTATTCAATGAAACCTGCATTAATATATATATATATATATATATATATATATATATATGATTGGCCGAAATATTCACAGGCTGACAGATCAATTCGTAGACTAAAGACATGCTTGCAAGAGTATCAGAATACAACAGCTTGTCTATAGTAACTTTTAAGCTGAATCTCGTGTATATTAATAATTAATATGCATTTTATTTTTCACCGGTATACTCTGAGTGTCATGCTCAGTGAAAGTTTTCAATCGGCACCTCATGATTGCATTGTGCTACCATGAGGGTTAAAATGTATATTTATTATTTATAGAAATTCCATCTCTTATTATACATCCAGCACTATTTTATTAAGACCAGCGCCTAATCATGAAATCATAGGGAAAATTAGAGGACACTAGAATGTGCTTGATTGTGAAGCATTTCGTAGCTGAACGGTCAAAGCACTACCGGGCGGCCCCATTTTTTAATAATTTTTTTCGACTGTGCAAGCTTTAAACACCGTTTAGAAATAAACTGAGCGTCTACTCAAATACGTGTATCCACTAAAAATAACTGTTATGGTGAAACAAACCTATTCCTCAGATAATAGTTCTTGAGTAGTTCTTGGGAAGTTCATAGAAGTTCTTTAGAGTTCTATTGGAATTCAGTAGAACTACTAGGCAGATGATATTAGTCGGACGTTAGCCGAATACTAAGGAGTCAGTTTTCGGTTGAAGATTACCAAGTTCCTAACATTTTGGGTGCGTTAAGTCGATTAGCAACCGACGTAGCACGATTATAACCTTCAGTGCGAAAAGTACTCTACAACAATAACTAAACGAAGTAATAAAAATATGTTAGATTATAAAAACATCCATTAATTTAAAAATTTTTTAACACACACACACACACACACACACACACACACACACACACACACACACACACTCTCTCTCTCTCTCTCTCTCCCTCTCTCTCTCTCTCACACACATACACACACACACACACACACACACGCACATACACACATAAATACGATGAAATGTTCTCATTCCAATTCATTTCCCTAAAACAAAACAAACAGCGAAAGGTCATCTGTCCTTGTAGATTATATAAATGTCAAGATCGAATTTTTCTGACGGTTACCCGGATCAACAAGCATTTAATGAAACGGACAAAACGTTGTGGTAATAGCTACAAAGACAAGGACAAAAGTCAAAATGTAAATAAGGATATTCTTCATTTTGAATCCCTTAATGATCTGCCTGAGAATACTTTTCATATTTAATCACGAACTTAGAATATCGGTGAAATAAATACGTTTATAATGACAGAAATGGTATCTTACCAAGTTATTCTTACAGACAATTACTATTAGAGGTTCAAATGTCGTTTGACACCCCATATTTGTGAAACTGTATTAAAGGTAAGCTAAATATAATTATTATATTAATATTAAAAATATGCTTATATATTTGTTTTAATAATTTTACTTCAAGCAAAGTGATAAAGCTTCTAAGACGTCAGGGGTCACGGGGAGTAAATTTGTTTGGTGTTGTTTAGCTTCATATCAGCCTCTGTGGATTGTTTGATGCCGAAATCTTAATTTTTTGACAAAATGTTATGTCTTCGACTACAGATGAAATGTATTTTCTGTCTATGATATTTTTACTGAACTTTGACTGAATTTTATGTTTGTAAATATTTCGAAACTCAATTACAGTAGATAGTCTAAACTATCGCCCGGTTCACACTCCACCCACGTCTATTGAACAGGTGAAGAGGCTTATACCTTGTTTCCTGTTCAGGTTGTGGTTTCCGGTTTTTCTCTTCTCCAATCTTCCCACTTTTTTTTTCAATTGGAGTAGATAGTCTAAAATATCGCCCGGTTCACACTCCACCCACGTCTATTGAACAGATGATGAGGCTCATCCCTTGTTTCCTGTTTAGGTTGTGGTTTCCGGTTTCTCTCTTTTCCAATCTTTTCACTCTTACGTAACCCCCTGCGCATCAGTGGCGTTTTCGCCTTACTTGGGGTGATATGATTAAAAAAAAAACTTCTATTGCAATCATCGGCAAACTGTGACCCGCGGACCGTATGTGATCCGACTGGTTTTCTCAATGACAAGCCTAATTTCATGAATAAAATAACGTTTATTAAAATATCATTTGTCTCTTTTCATTATCGCTTCTTCATTCACACACTCTCATGCATAATAAACAAAGATTAAACAATTTTTGGCGAAGGTAACGTTGTGAGTATTTTAAGTCATTGGCAATTTTCACTAAGAAAGATCATATGTGTAATAAACTTTTGCTTCTGAAACCGGAAGCATCAATGATAAATAGTTTTCTCTAGAGAATAAATATACTTATTTTACAAATATTTTTTGTATGCTCAAATGAATAAATTAGAAATAACATATAGTAGCTTATGTTAATTACTTTGTCGTCAGGGATAATATCATACGAAGACTTTAATTACAAAAGGAATCTTTTCTCCAAAGAAAAAATAGACTTATCTCCATTTTCAAGGCAGATGCTGATGCGCGTGCTTATTTTTTGGTAAAATGGCAGCGATATTTTTAGTGAAATATGACATTGATTTATTTTAGTAGCGAGGTCCGCTTATGATGTACTGTGCATTATGTAAACTCCTGTTTGAAAATGGTTGCCAATCCTTGTTCTATTCACTTCATCAGATTTATATTAATTTTGTTTGTTTTACATTTAACGGACATTAGTTCATTATTCTTAGAGAAAAAAAGAGGAGAGTTTAGCGCAACATTGATTTAATTTTACAAAATTAATTATTATAAATATAATTAATTATTATAAACATAATTAATTATTATAAATATAATTATTTATTATAAATATAATTAATTATGAGGGAACAAATTCAAAACCCGACACCCCCGCAAAAAAAAAAAAAAAAAAATTAAAATAGTTTAATATTTTTTTTTTATTAAAGTTTACTTTGAAACGAGTTCTATCTTCTCCCAGCATTGTAGGCAATCCTTTGGTTTTGTCCTTCTTTGACCTTTATAATTAAGCCAACGAAGCCCTTGATAAGTGTTGACCGAAATGTTCGACGGGTTTGGGATAATTATGACGTCTACTTTATGTAAGGATATATACTGTGTATATATATATATATATATATATATATATATATATATATACAGTATAACGCTCTACATTTGTATCGAGCACTCTTTATAAAAGTAAATGCATGAACAAAAAAATAAATAAACCTACGAGTTCAACAACTTAGTTAAAATATATATATATATATATATATATATATGATGAAAGAATATTAAAACATTTTGAGTTTAAAAATATGTTTTTTTGACAGTATTTGTTTATTTCTACTATTATATTTTATATTTCAGACTGCCCTCGGTCCTTCATCAGAAACAAATGATTTTAAAATTTGAATTAAAATCATTTGTTTCTGATGAAGGACCGAGGGCGGTCTGAAATATAAAATATAATAGTAGAAATAAACAAATACTGTCAAAAAAACACATTTTTAAACTCAAAACGTTTTAATATTCTTTCCTATACATATTCAGACAGTATGCGTAGATCATCACTATGCTATATATATATAGTCATACAAGCCCGTTTCGCTGTATCACAGCTCATCTGTGTGGCTAGACATATCCACTTGCTCATATCTACTCCCTAAGCCATCGGCGCATGGCACCAGAGAAGGAAATTTTAACGTCTTGTATATAAGCAGTGTATACAGACGCCAGTCACCGAGAGAACTCAATTCATTTCTGAAGAGTAATGAAAATGGATACAACGCAATCTTCAGGCATTGTGTGTTGTGTTTTGACCAATATTTATATATGCTTGTCAATGATGCACCATGGCTAAGTAAACAGATAAAGACTGTTACTGCCTTCTAGATATTGTTGACCTCAGTGTCCACTTTTATATTTGCATACGCTGCATCTTTGAGTACCCATAAATATAAATATACCATATCTTAAAATTATATATATATATATATATATATATATATAATCAGGAAACAAAACTCAGATATATTTACAAAACCATTGGTAATACGGTATTTCGAAATACCGTATTACCAATGGATTGATAAATATATATAACTTTTGTTTCCTGATTATAATGCTCTTTTAAATTTATCAATAAAATTTAACATTGAGTTCTCTTTTATAAAATGTTATTCTATTAAATTAAATAAATGAATGTCTCTTTTGGAATTTACCCGGATTACATACCAAGTGTACTATGTTATATATATATATATATATATATATATATATATATATATATATATATATGAGTAAATAATGTCTATCAGGTAGCAAGTATTCATCCAAATAAGTTTAATTAAAAAGAACTGACAAAGTCTATTTAATAGAAAATTAAACAGGCAGATCGCTATCATTTTTAGAAGTTATATTACTTGGGCTTTCAACCATTGGATTTATAGGGTGTAGGGATGGAATCCCCAGGGTCAGGCGCCTCATATTGTTAAGCCGAGAATGGCTCCCAAACGCGAATATGGCTTTATGTCGCCTAATTTCCTAAGGGAACGCGACAAAAGAAATGGAAAAATGCTTTTATCTAATCACAACACAAAATATTTTGGACCTGCTGTCTACTGCTCCCCGGCAAAACGCTAGAAAAAAAAAAGAAAACAAAAAAGAAAAAAAAAAGAAAAAAAAAGCAACAACAAAAAACAAAACACTAAAAATACAATTCATAAACATTGAGAAGTCAGATAATTCACAGAAATAGCTAAGAGAAAGGAAGTACCCTGAGTAGTCGTCAGATATAATCTTACCCACGAATCAAGACAGCCAATGAATAATTGAAAAAGCTATAAAAATCGCTTTAAAGAGTCCAGACGATTTTTGTTGATTTTATGACTCCTCGTTTTGTAGATGTGGTTGTCATTGATAGAATTTTGAAACAAATAAAGGAAAAATTCAGTTTCTGATTCAGACATGACTAATTACAAGAGGCATGAGAATAATTTCAGTTTCTGGTTCAGACATGATACATAATGTGTGCTTGAATAATGAACAGCAAGAACCCCGACAACTGTAAGCAGATCTTCTGTGAACATTTAGAATTATTCTAACGACCAGGCCATAAGATGCATTGTGAATTTCTTCCGGCCTTCTCTCGCAGAAATTCTTTAAGGCTCCTCTTTATTCTCTTTCTCTATTTCACCACACACACACACACACACACACACACACACACACACACACACACACACACACACACTCTCTCTCTCTCTCTCTCTCTCTCTCTTTCTCTCTGTCTCTCTGTCTCTACATTTTTCTATTTCTCTTATTTTTACTTTATCAAATTCTTTTGTTTTAGTTTTTCAAATATTTTTTCCTCTCATTTCTCTATATGCTTTTTCTTTTTTTTTTGTTTGCTTTCCATTTTTTCTTTATGTAACACATTTTTTTGCAACTCACTCGTTTTATATCCACACTTAAAAAAAATGTATATTAACCCATTTCTGTTTTTTTTTTTCTAGCCCCTCCAGTCTTTTATGCGGTTGGTGATCAGCCCCAAACACAAGTTACTGAGAAAGGGTATTTATAAATAGTTACAAACTCATGGCCTTCATCTGTTATCTATTTATGAAAATCTGTTATCTTAGGTATAGTAACTGCATCTTCCCAATTTGATGGGGAACACGACTTCTTCAACATTAAGCTTTATATTAAAAGAAAAAAAACCTGCAACTTCCCAGTAATATATCAGCGATCATTGAATTCTAATTCCCGATTGAACACTATGGTGTGATGTTGGTACAGTTAAAGCTTGAGTACTCCAGTGCCAATACTTTTAGGGGCCTCGGTGATGATTATCAAATTGGCCTTGTGCCAAACACAACCGAAGTCCCCATAATTTAAAATATCTGAAGGTTGAAGTTTGGATGTTGGAACGTGAAAGAATAAAATATTTCGTTTTGTATGTTAAAGTAAATTTTTATTAAGTAAACAGAATAACAAATTTCTAAGAAGAAACAATTAAAATATAAAAAATGTATGTAGTTAATTAATTTGTAAAAGTTAAATGTTCAAATAGAAAAATGTTCAAATAGAAAAATGTATACGTAGTTAAATATTCCAGAGAAATAGTAGTAAGGAATTAAACGAAACCAGAGCTGATAGTTAATAGTAGAATGTGTGTATGAAGAAAGATTAGCAGGTTACTAATAAAGCCTGTGTGCCTTTCCTTTCCTCTTTTTTTTTTTTTTTTTGGCCAGCGAGAAAGTGAAAAGGAAGGTGAAGCAATAAAAGCATATTGTACTAATCGGACTTTAGTTTTTAGGAGTCAGTTGAAGTATCTTGTTATTGTTGTTGTTATCTGTCGACCGCGATAATCTTGAGAATGATGAAGAATAGGTAAAAGAAACCAGCATGGGTGAAGAAGGAGAACGAATGTGTGACGCGACCTTACGTCCTGGTCAGACTTGAAGTTTCCTTTGTTACATTTTAGTGTCGTTTCTCTCTGCTCCCATTTGACTGACTTTTGCCGGTCAAGAGATGTGGGTAAGTAGTGGAGTTTAGTTACATGATTGGATCGAAACCGCATACCCCTTTTTTAGGCGTTAAGAAAATTTGACTGGGGGCATAGAACAATTTGCTGTTTCCTATCAAATCAGAATCTAGAATCTTAATTTTCTCACCTACTTGTGAAATTTGCCTTGGTTTGGGTTTTTTCCAAAATGTTTTCAGTTATTCTAATCCACTTTTGCGGGTGTACAATTTTAATTTTTGTGTTTCAGTTAATTGTTGGATGTTATAGGATTTGTATCCTCCCTTGTTCCTTGTTTAGGATGTGGTTTCCGGCTTTCTCTTTTCCAATCTTTTCACTCTTTTATATATATTTTTTCATTTGGAGTAGATAGACTAAACTATCGCCCGATTCACACTCCACCCACGTCTATTGAACAGATGAAGAGGCTCATCCCTTGTTCCCTGTTTAGGATGTGGTTTCCGGCTTTCTCTTTTCCAATCTTTTCACTCTTATGTAGCCCCCTGCGCTGCTGTGGCATTACCGCCTTGCTCGGGGGGATATGATTAAAAAAAAATGCTATTGCAATTTATTACTTAGCTTATGTTTTTAATTTCTTTGGCGAAGAATTATTTCAAAAACATTTCGTTAGCAAATCCATAAACATATTTTTAGGTTTCTCTTGTATTGAGTCACATGCACGCACAGCGCATATATACGGGTTCATGCCTTTGTGGATATGTGGTTGGTAATGGATACCTGCCTTAAAGAGAAATTGGAGTTATGAGTTCAAATTCCTTTTGAAATCGTGACGTTCACTTACGCGCAAAAACCGTTGGTAACGATATAAAACTATTCATTCTCCCTCCAGCCACAGGTTAAACAGTAATATTTTTATCTGTAAAAATCATTGTTGCCTCCATAAATAAATATTATACTTGACAGAAAAAAATGAAGATGTTTGTTTTTATCTTCGTAGCGTATATATATATATATATATATATATATATATATATATATATATATATATATATATATATATATAATTAGAGCAGATAATGAGTAAAGCTATATAATTAATTACGGTAGATAACTAACCTAGATATATAATTAAAGCATATAATTAATTAAAGCTGATAATTAGCCCAAATATAATATTAAATTAAGGCAAGTAATTAATTCAGGTATATAAATAATGAATTCAGGTAATTAATTCATGTGCATAGTTAATTAAGGCATATATTTAATTCTGGTATATAATTAACTAAACCAGATTATTCACCTAACTATAAAATTAAATTAAGACAGGTAATTGATTCAGGTATATAATTAATAAATTCAGGTATATAATTAAGGCAGATAATTAAGTCAGGAATATATTTAATGAAGGCTGTTACTCATTGCAGGTGATTAATTAATTTGGGTAATTAATTCAGGTATATAATTAAGGTAGCTAACTCACCAAATATGTAATCAGTTCAGGTAATTAATTTAGGCATATAAATACTTAAGAGAGATTATTAACCAAGAAATATAATTAATCAAACTATGTGCCATATTTGACGGCATATAAGAGACACTTTTTCCACAAATATTAGAATTTCATAAATTTGCAATAAATGCACGAAAAGAAATTTGTTTTAAACTGGGCCATACATGCAACATAAAAAAAGTTCTAATTACATTCGATGTTCCATTCAACAATTTTTCTTAATATTCCTCGCTATAATGTGGTGCGGTTTTATTTACCGGTCAGTTTTATTTATCATCAAATATTTTATTTAATAAAGTCATGTTGTGCCACTGAGGTTTCTTCTTGGGTCAAAGCCGGCATGGACGCATTCATCCATTCTCGAAAATCCTTGGTGAAACTTTAAACTCCTCCATGGTTCACACCAGCGCTTTCGTCCTGAATAGCAGACTAGTTTCGGCTATACTAGTGTGACAGCTCCCGTCACAATAGGTGCTGTTTCATTACTGCTCGTAATAAATGCCAAGAGAATTAGGCACCATATTGCATTTCGCAACTTCGGTTCTAGTAATTACTGGTGGCTTTGTAATGTAGTATTAAATAACAGCAAGGTCTCTATTTTTATCCCCTTCAATCTATTTGAACAACCCCTACTGATAAAGCTTAATGCTTTGCCCGTAAATTCTCCTTAAACTCTACTCTTGACGTATCTGGAGTATTCCTGCTAAACTTCCCACTTAGAACTGAACCTATGTTGAGTAATATGCATATAATCCCTTCATGTTTTCTGTTATCATCTCTAACCTTGATCCCCACAAAGCATGTAGACCTGATGGTATTGTGGAAACACACACACACACACACACACACACACACACACACACACACACACTTACGCAATCGTATGTATTAAATTCAGTATGTAACCATTGTATATTTGAATAAATGTAAGCTGTTTGCTGATTGGGCTGAGTTAGCCAATCAAAATCAAAGTAAATGAACTATATTCTTACCGTCAAATTGTGAGTGTTTTTGCACTCCTATATATACAATTTGCCGCGCATTTTCAGACAGCACTGACATTTCCTAAGCACACATCATGTAAAACCTCAAAAAACCTAAAGCCCAACTCACTCTGACATACAAATTCTATCTTTGCACAACTAACACCATGAACGTTATTCGTGAACTCTCAGACTTGAACAATTCTTTTAAGCAACAATTTTCCTACATAATTTTCTTAACACGCTGAGAATTATTTCAACAGCAATGAACATTCATACTTACGTTAAAATTCCATAACAGTAATTCTCCCCCAGTCTATGGGAGACAATTTCAAACAAACAATTTCACATCATATTCAACATCTATGTAATTTATGTATTCTTGTTAAATGTTTGTTAATACACTGAATCGTTGCAAATTAATGTTTTGTCAACTTCGTTTCACTTTCTCTTTGCTTGTTTAATGAATGATTTTCAACGCTTAAAAAATAATGGTAGTTTGTTAGGATTTGGGTTATAAGTTCCTTTTGGAAATGGCTTTGTGCTAGGTGAGATCTAGCAGAGAAATTAATCCAAATTAACCTTGCAGCATGAAGCCCCCACCGTATCCCTGTAATAATCATTAAGAAGTGTGCTCCCGAACTGGCTCATGTTCTCTCAAAACTGTATGAATGCCTCGCTGCCTTCTGTTTTCCTGCCTGCTGAAAATCATCATTTGTTGTTCCAGTTTATAGAACTCCTATTCCTAGGTCCTAATCAACGCCGAATGATTTTATCATCTCACATCGCAGGCTCTTTTTTTTCAGACAAGCAATATGGCTTTCGTTTCTCCAGGTCAACTGTTGACCTACTGATGATAATTGCGGAAAGAGACCATCATGCTCCAGATAAAAACGGTAAAGACCGGGTTGGAGCTTTTGACATCTCGAAAGCCTTTGATATGGTTTGCTCTACAGGCCTTCTCTACACATTTTTGAATAGAAAAAGTTTCCCCTCAAATCGTGTAATCTCTGGAGCCTTTCGTACTAACGCGGTGTTCCCAAGGGCTACATCGTTGGTCCTACACTGTTTTTAATTTTCATTAATGATCTTCCCGATGACATCAGCTCTCAATTTGTTGTCTACACTGATGACAGAACCATTTTCGACAGTAAGACTGATCAGTCCGGCAAGGTCAAGATGGCAGCTGATGTCCAAAACAACTTCACGTCTGTTGTTAACTGGGGCAAAAGATGGCTTGTTAAGTTTAACACCTCCAAAACTAAACTTGTCTCCATTAATCATTTGAGAGATCCTTCTCTGCCTGTCATCAGCATGGACCATTCTAACCTTCGGAAAATTGACTTGTTGCGCGTACTCGGGCTAACGTTCTCAGCTGAAAGACTATATTGAATCCATTGCTTGGTTAGCTGCTAAGAAAGTTGGTTCACTGTGTCGTGCGAGACAATTCTTATCTCCAGAATCTATCATACATATTTATAAGTCTACCATTTATTAATTCTTAGAATATTGCAGCTACATATGTTTCAGTGCTCCTTTTATTTTCCTTGATCTCTTTGATAACACCCAAAGAAGAGTCAGCAATATTATTGATCCTGATCTGGAAACTTGGCTTCAGTAACTTTCCCACCACTGTAAGCTTGCCTCTCTGAGTTTTTTCTATAAATAATTTCATGGTAAGTGTTCGGATGAGCTTTTCGCTAAGGTTCCCAGGCTTTTTGAATTTAAGCGCTGTAGTAGACTGCCATCGAAATCTCATCAATTTACAGTTGAGCTGCAGAGATCTAACCGTAAGTTCTATGCTATCAGTTACTTTTCTCGCACTTCTCGCTTGTAGAACTCTCTTCCGGCTCCTTGCTTTCCAGTCAGCTTTAATCTGCAAAAAGCTGAAATGTAAATCGCTGATTACTTACCTCTTCCTGCTCCTTATTAATGTTTCTATTCTTAATTCTTCCACACCCTGTAACTCTTTGTTCCTTAGTACCTTTACTAATTTGCATGGGTTAATACCGGTTAAAAAATCTCTTTGGGTGTGGTCGTTACTTAGAAGAAGAGAGGCAAAGTAATAAAGTAGAGAGAGAGAGAGAGAGAGAGAGAGAGAGAGAGAGAGAGAGAGAGAGAGAGTATGGACGTTTAACCGCACATCTAATACACAGGAGGTGGATATAATAAAAAAGAAGTCGGCGTCATACTAGATAAAGACAAGAAAATCCGTCATGGAATACCGCCAGATATCTGAGAGAATTGTAGTAGTTTAAATGAAAGGAAAGCCTCTTAATATATCGGTAATAATGATATACGCAACGACATCACAAAGTACAGAAGAAGACATCCAAACCTTCTACTTCTTATGTCAAGGCACAGTGTAAATCACACGAAATCAGAATTATCATGGGAGATCTGAATGTCAAAGTTGGCCTTGGAAGAGAAGAGGAAACGGTCGGCATTTTTGGTCTAGGTCACCACAATAGCCATTGTGAGAAATGGGTCCAATGGTGCACAGTGAATGACCAGATAATAACCAACACCTGGTTTCAAGAGCACCCAAGAACACTATGTACATGGCAAAGTCCAGGAGGAGAATAGAAGAATCAAACTGATTACATTACTATCAACAAAAAATTCAGAAATGCAGTTCATCACTGCAAAGCCTACCCGAGTGCATACCTAAGCGATCACCTACCAGTCGTATGCAAACTAAGGATAAAACTAGAGATTAAAGAAACTTAACACAGCTCTAAGATTGCAGTACAATAGGCTCGTGAATGACCCGAACCTGCAGGAAATGTATATTGAGAGCGCGTAAAGGATATCCGAAGGGCAAATTGATAACGGAAGCTCAAAATGGGACGCACTGAGCAGATCTAGTGACTTTGCCGAATAACATAATTCCTAAAAAGGCACACTTGAAGAAAAAATATGGATCACCCAAGAGATTCTTGACCTGATGCAAAAGAGACAGAAAATGATGCCAAGATATGAAACGGAATACAAGAGACTACACAAGGAAATACGGAGCAAATGTAGACAGGCTAAAGAAAGATGGCTCAACAGTAAATGCGCCGAAGTAGAGAGACTGAGCACAACAAATAATGGTGATATGCATAAAAAAACAAAGGAACTAGCAGGGCAAAGGACATGTTCAGCAACATGATGTATAAAAGCAAAGGATGGCACACTAATATTAGAAAAAGAAAAATACTTAAGAGATTAGACGAGTATTACGGATGGACCAGAAACTATTAAAAACCGAAGTGGAATCGGCAATGGCCAAATTGAAGAGAAACAAAACAGCAGGACCAGACAGGGTTCTAATATAGATGTTGATGTTCCTTGAAGACTTTGGCGTAGACAGACTAACAGAAATAATAAACGAAACAGCGGCAATATACCAAAGCAAATCAATCTTCATAACACTACCTAATAAGCCAGGCGCAAAGAACTGTGAACTCCACCGAACAAACAGTTTAATGAAGCACATATCGAACCTCATCATCCGGATTCTGATGAACAGAGCGCCCAGAGATAGGACAAGAACAATGTGGGTTCGTTAAAGATACCGGAACGAGAAATGTGATATTCCTGCTCAGAATGCTGTCTGAACGAGCAATACAAATGCAGAGGAACATTTATCTGTGCTTTATTGACTACGCAAAAGCGTTCAACAAAGTACGACACAAGGACTTGACGGAGATGTTCGATAACCTTGACAGTTTCGGAAAAGACGTTAGGATAATCAAGAATCTATATTGGCAGCAAACCACTTGTGTACGGATAAGAAATGAACTCATCAGGTATGCAAAAATAGAAAGGGGCGTAAGACAAGAATGTATTTTCTCACCAGATCTTTTCAACCTGTATAGCGAAGCCTTGCAAGGATTCGTTATTGACAGCCACACTCTCAACAATATCAGATACGCGTATGACACGGTCCTGATAGCAGACACGGAAAGGAAAATGCAGGACCTTCTACAGAAGGTAGCAAAAGAAAGTAAGAAGGGCTGAAGATAAACTTAAAGCAAACTGAATGTATGGTCATCAGCAAAAAGAGTAGCCCGATGCTTTCATCCCTGTCAGGAAATTTCAGCTTAAATCTCACTCGTCTCCATGGTTCTTGCCCGCTTGCTCGGCCGCCATTTAAATACCTGGGAAGCGTTTTGACAATGGATAGAAAGTGCAAAATGGAAATCCAAAGACGCATTGGCATGGCCAAAGACGAATTTCAGAAGCCAAGCAGAGTACTAAAAAAACAGAAAAATCTCATTAGAAACAATGAAAAGAGTGTTAGATTCCGATGTGATATCTGTTCTTCTGTATGGAAGTGAATGCTGGACGATCTCATCAAGGATGAAAGAGAGGCTTCATGCAGCAGAAATGTGGTTTTACAGAAGGATGCTACAGGAAGGTGTGCAACGACGAGATGTTAGATGCAAACGAGAAGAAAATTCATATTTAATATCAGGAAGAGACAAATGAGGTTCCTGGGATACGTATTGAAGAAGCAGAGCCTGGAGAATTTAATACTCACAGGTCGGATAAAGGGAAGGAGAGATAGGGTAAAGCAGCGCGAAATGTACTTGTTAGGTGTGAACAAATGAATGGCGGAGCGGGGCTTAGAAGAGATACCAAGAGTAAAAATGAGAGCGACAAGAGACAGAGCCAAGTGAAAGTTTATGATCGCTTACATCCTGAAGGGACACGGCCCAAGAAGAAGAAGAAGAAATTACGTATTTGTTGGGGAAGAAAAATCAAAACAAAATACCGAAAATAAACATTTTAATTTAATTTTCAGACGATCATTTTTGCCGTCATTACAATAACCTTTCGGCGTGTTTATTTCCCGAACTTCTTCAGGGGTATATTGTTTCTGGTAAGTTTAAAAAATATAAAAGAGAAAACTTTATTTTCCCCAAACGGATATAATATTTTTATGTTTTATTTTTCGCCTTCTCCGGATTTCTTCGGACATTCATATTTGTAACATTTTCTTTTTTGTTGCCGCTCTGCTTTCTTTATTGGGAAAGGTATTAATCCGCCGCTTCTCCCTCCAGCTATGGGTTAAATAACTGAACAGATTGCATTCTATAGCTTTGGTTGGCAACCAGTCTACCACAGAAAGTAATGTCAACCTACTGCGGGAAAATTTTCAGTCCAGTCAGTCATGTCTCTTTCGAGGCTTGATCGACCAAGCATGTATCACCTACGGCACTTAATTCCTATTTGAACTTACTGCTTTCAGGAATCGAAAATAATGCCATTATGCACAAAACCTATTCAGTCAATAGCTTTTTGCATAGCAACAAATTCTTCACGTTTTCCAACTTATCAAAGATTGTGTCTGTCCGGTGAAAACATGTATTAAACTGTTGAGCTATCTACTTTATTCAGACCGCCTTGTCGGATAAGAATTTCAACTATGAGACTTGGGTTCGATTCTCGACACGTTGATTTTTTAAAATATTTTTGCTCGAAGCAAGACATTAAAACCACTAAGACTTAAGGGGTGACTGTGTGTTAGAGAGTATGAAAAGAACCATTTCTAGACTTCTGCCACTTTCTCACCGACGCGAGGTGGCTTCCCTTTGTCTTTTTTAGAAATATTTTCAAGGCTTTCGCTCTGACGAACTAATCTCCCTGGTGCCCCTTTATGCGAACTTACTCGTGCTACTAGATAAGCAACTAGGTCCTACCCTTTTACAGTGAAAACAGAAATCTAACTGCCTCTTTTACTCTATGAGTTTCTTCCCGATATTGGACACTTGCTTTTCTGATAGCTACAATCCTGGTGTGAATTGATTTAATCAAAAAACATCATTAAAGAGAAAGAATATTAAAATAACAAAAATTAAGCAGGAATGAGATAACGATTGACGTTGCAGTTACATTTTTATTAGGGAGTTTAATTTTTGATAAAATCAATCTGGGCAGATGACCCGAGCAATGGGTACTGTTGGAAATTCATTTTTTCATATAAAGTTAATCTGTAATATTTTTTTCGAAGAGAGAAGATTAAAAACCTTTTAAGTGGAAGTGTTTGGAAGCCGTTAATGATTGCGCAAGCATAAAGTTGCAAGTAATTACTAGAAAAGACTTGCCATCTTAACTATCTAGAGGTCATTTTGCTTACTTAGACCTCATCTTGCCTAGTTAGAGATCATTTTGCCTATTTAAAGGTCATCTTAGCTACTTAGAGGTCATCTTAACTACTTAGAGGTCATTCTGCCAACTTAGAGGTCATTTTGCCTACTTAGACCTCATCTTGCCTAGTTAGAGGTCATTTTGCCTATTTAAAGGTCATCTTAGCTACTTAGAGGTCATCTTAACTACTTAGAGGTCATTCTGCCAATTTAGAGGTCATTTTGCCGACTTGGAGGTCATTTTATCTACTTAGAGGTCATCTTTTCTACGTAGAGGTCATTGTGTCTACTTTGCCTCGTTGGACTGGGCTGCGTTGCATATTTTATTATCTTTCAAAATCGCTATCTAGTAATGACTTCAGACTATATAGATTTTTGAACACATCAACGAATGACATCACTGTAGTCAATCAGTCTGAGCATGAGTGTGAATTTGTATTACCGGCCATTGATGACGAATGTTGTCGAAGACATGGAATACTTAAACCGATATAACAAAAAAAATCTTGTGTTGTTTTATTCAAACAATCTAGGCATCGATATGTGAACCAGGCAACTTTCACTTCAAGGCTGGAAATTTTCTTTACTGTAAGTAATTAATCTAATTAAAAGCAACAGAAGTGGGCGACTCCCTTTGATTAATGGGTAATTCAAGAAGGTCACACTAACCATTTATCACATACATATATGGTATAGAGAAATCATTTTCTTTTCTTTTTCATATCTTTACCCTTCTAGCCTTTTTATTTCTATTTTTATTATTTCCTTTATTTTTTTTGACAGCATAACTGTAGCAATCAGAACAGACTTCCTTTTAACATATGAAAGTGCTTCTTTCGGCTGCTTGTCTATTATAAGATACAGAGAACAGTTCAGATGTGATTTTCATTATATTAGCTTCAAAGTTGTATTTCACAAAAGTCTCTGACATTCTTTTCGGCTAACGAAAACTTTATTCATATTCAATTTTTGATTATTGCTCCCTTTGAAAAAATATAAACAAAACAAGTTAATAACTAAAATTCACATACGAAATGAAAGTCATTCTGCTTACCGTAAAATTTCTACGTATATTTTCTCATGAAGATGAAATAATTATAAGGATTCTAGATGATAGGCATATACAAGATCGGGCTGAACAGGCGAGGAATGTTTGCTAGATTTGAAAATAGGTATTTAAGATTGAAGTAGGGAGCTCGAGCATGCTTTTTAAATTGTCCTTGTGTTAAACATAACCCACCCCACAATTTACTCCAGACCAGAAGGATGAAATAATATAATCGTTTTGTTTGCAGGTTTAAATGGAAATTTATTTACAGAACAGAATAACATCAATTTGTACTAAGTGAAATTATTAACTGTGTAAATATTCAAAGAGGAAGTGTAGTACAGAGTTAAATGAATCCAGAGTTCATAGTTGTAGCGAAATGTGTGTATGCAGAAAACGATTAACAGAGTAGTAATAAAGTCTGTGTTCCTTTCTTTCTTTTGGCGGACGGCGAAAAAGTGAAAAGGAGGGAAAAGCAATAAAGGAAAATTGTACTCATTGACGTTAAGTTTTAGAAGTCAGTTGAAGTGACTTACTGCTGCTGTTGTCTTCTTCTTCTTTGTTGGCTGTGAGAATGGTGAGGACGAAGAAGAAGAGACAAAGAAAAATTGCACACGAGAAGGAGAAGGAGAAGGAGAGGGAATGTGTATCGTCGAGACATGTCCGGTTCAGCGACTTGAAATTTCTCACTTACATTGTGACGGTGTCTTATCGGATTTCTGCTCCCATCTGACTGATTCCACAATATATATATATATATATATATATATATATATATATATATATATATGTTAAAGGAATTTTTTTCACACAAGCTTGTCAACTTCGCTTAGTTTTGTAAATTGCTCTCTTTCATTACCTAGAAAATAATTACCACCAGATCGCGAAATTTGGGTTCGTTTTTTTTCCTTGCATTCACTTACGCACAATTACCCTTGGGAAAGTTATTAATCCGTCTCTTCCCTCCAGTTATGGGTTAAATAATAAGACAGATTGGGTTCTATAGCCTTGGCTGGCAACCAGTCTACCGCAGAAAGCATTGGCTACTTACTGCGGGATAACCTTCTGCCCCGTCAGTCATGTCTCTTTCGAGACATGATCGCCCAAAGAGTGTATCACGTATGGCACTTAACTGACTGACTGAGTCAATCCTTTTTCCAGTTGGTCAAAATTAGATTTCTCACTGGATTGCGAAATTTGTAAATAGTGAGGAGTAGAGAATTACATTTAATTCTGTATTCACAACAATTTTTTTTTTTCCTGGGCTCAAAGTCTTTTTCGCTGGTGCCGGTGGTAATTATACAACTACAAGAGTCGTTAAATAAGATAAAATCCCTTGTAGTTGAATGAAATAAAAACTATGAACATTCGGATAATGTCACTAGGACACAGGATTGGGGGATGGGGATGGGTCCCAGGGGGTGAAAGTGAATGAGAAGATTATAGTTAAGAGAAGTGCGGAAAAAGACAATAAAGGAACAGGGTCCAGGAAGACAAAAGATGACGATTGACGCACATTTTTAAAATTTCTGAAGATTGTAGGTGACAGGGAAACAAGAAATCACGAGGGAGTTCCACAGGCGAGAATTTTGAGAAAAGAAACTATTAGAATAGAACTTACGGTTGCATCTACCTATTTCAACAGTAAAACGGTGAGACCTAGTCGCCAATCTAGTAGCTCGCTTAAATTCATGCAGTCAAGTTACTAAGGAAAATTTCTCACTAGAACAAATGCCATGAAAATGTTTGTAGAAAAGACAGAGGGAAGCCACATTACGTCGGTGTGAAAGTGTTCTTACTCCTACCTTTTCCTTATTAAAATCTTTACCTTAGCTTTCACACCCTGTATTTTAAAGCGTACTAGGGGCATCATCGCCTTGCTTTAGGGTAAAATTATTAAAAAAGTACCAAAGACTATTAATTTGTAATAGTCAAGATCCCGAATTGTGTTAGCGTAAATTAAGTAGATACTTATATGTGTGCATGTTCATTTAGGCGTTTTTATTGTACCAATATGGCATTTTGCACTCGAGATTGCTAGTATAGTGTACTTAAACAATTACAGTTTGCTCCGAGCAAACTATGCATAACAGATACCTATATGGTTTGTAATTGTTTAGAACAGGGGTCCAAAATATTTAAACCAGTCAAAAGTTTATGAAATAAATAATCCCTCATCGACCCTCAGACACGTAAAAAGATATATCAACAACAACAGCAACAACAACAACAACAACAACAACAACAATAATAATAATAATAATAATAATAATAATAACTCTGTAGAAAAACAAAATAGAAGCCAAGAACCAACGTGCTAATAAACCCAATGTTGATAAAGTTAATACTCATCAATGGTTACGTGCATCTGGATTAAAGTATGAAACTGAAGGCTTTATTCTTGCAGCGCAAGACCAAAGTCTTTTCACTAGGAACTTTCAGACAAATATTACACATAATAATGTGGATCCAAAATGCAGGTTCTGTGATAAATACAAAGAAACAATAGACCATCTAATCTCAGGATGTTCTGGACTTGCCCCAAATGAATATAAAAATCATCACGATAGAGTGGGGGAATATTTACACTGGATAATGTGCAAGCACTTTGGAAAATATGTAAACAAACACTGGTATGAACACCACCCAGCACTGGTTACAGAAATAGATGTCACCATTCTATGAAATTACACCATCTACACAGACAGAAAAAGTGAAGCAAATAGGCCGGACATTAAATGTGGAAATTGAAAACAAATATCATACCAGTGATAGTAGGTGCACTTGGAATGATAAAAAAATGGAACAAAATAACACACTGAAAGAATCCCTGAAAACCCCAGGTTAAGAGATACACAAAAAATTGTCTTGTTAAGTACAGCCCACATACTAAGGAGAACTATGTCTATGTAACGCTAGGGATGTTAGGGAGATATGAAAAAAACATGAAATGGAGCCATAACAACACACCACGACCTGTCTTAGGTCTTCCTGCAGACTTGGTAGGTAGTGCGACCATAGCAGAAATAAAATTATAATGAAAAATGACATAATAATAATGATCTTTTTTTTTTTATTATTTAAGGTTAGAAACTTCTTTGTCCCTTTTCTTTCATTATGGTTTTCCGATAAGTTTAATTTTAGCTTTATGTTTAGTTATTCCTTTTCCAGTTTCTATTTAATTTCCTATACTAGACGCGTTCGGATAATAATAACTAGCGTTAGCCGTGAAAATGTTGTTGTTTGAATCTTCTGGTTATCATAATTCTTAAATTAATGATTGGATACGATCCTTGCGTGTTCGACAACTATAAAATATCAGTGGGAATTTTCTTTATGCATCGTTAACTGTTTGAGTTCCACAATTTTAACAAAATATTGTAATAACAGTTATAAATATAAGTGTTGTTTTTTGTTTTTATAAAATAGGAGGATATAAATGAATATATTAAGAATTAACAAGGTTTTACATTTCATTGACGCTGACGTTAAACAACATGAGAACGTAATCGCCAAATCTTTCTTTTTTTCACTGAATTAAAAGTGTCTCTCTGACATTTCTTTTCCGTTTTTCCTTGCCTCAAAATGGAAGAGTCCATTACTCATGAGGTATTGGCAGGACGTAATGTTTGTGTTAAGTAAGGAAATAAGAAACAACAACAACAACAATAATAATAATACTGAGAAAAAACTCCATGAATAAAATAGAAACATGAAAATAAATTAAGATAGATTTTAGTGAATTCGTTGATATTAAGGGAAGGAGTTTTTGATGAGCGGTAGCAAGGCATTGATATTTGGTTGAAAATTGTGAGTTTTAGTCATAAATCACAACGGATTATTGATCATCTTTTTTTTTTTGACCCTTGCATATTCATAGCCTCATCAACCGTCCAGGGATAGATCGAAACGACTTTCAGGACCCCTAATTTAAAAGGTGGCTAACATAGCCTAATGTTTACAACATTGATTTTCCTTCCTTAATCACTAGTATAATGTGATCGAATATCACTAAGTGCCCCATTACGATGGCCTTGAGCCAGCCTAAGCTCAACTTAGCAACTTTTTGTCTTGATTTTTTGAAAGTTTTAATTATTTTTATCATATCACTATACTAATTTTAAGCTCTCCATACGTTTTGGGAAGCACCTCATTATCCAGCATTGACAGAATTCAAAAAGGATTGCGCGGCCTTGAGGGTGATGAATTTCTTTCTACCTTACTACCATTTTCTCCCCAGACGAAACGTTACTTGTTTTTCCTTACTCTATCGGATATGGTTATGCTAATAATATGGAAAATATTCATACTAGTTAGATTTCTTAGTTACACCAGTTCAGACTGTCAGGGCAGCTTTTTCCGCAAAATTATTACCTTGTAATATAGACTCAAAAGAAGGCGCTTTTATCGACCACTACAATCTTAACTTGTGTAAATCTAGGGTCAGCCGTTATTTATCCTACATATTCTCATAATATTCACCTCTTCTTCATCTCGTTACGCCTATACAACAATCTAACTCAGTAAAGCTATACATTGGGAGGCTCTTGAGACTTATATTGGTAGACAATAGTAAAAAAAAAAACAACACCGTTGTTAACCAGGCAGATCATAAACTACCAGGTTTGCTCCACTGTTGTGGCTTGTATCAGATTAAGTTAAGCTTAATACTTATACCTACTTGTCCCTTTTCGCTGCCTGGTTGGTTTCCCTAACAAAAGGTACCCTCACCCCGGAGCCTATGGATTGATCTCAGTACGCAGTCTGAAGGCAATAGTCTAATCTTCATGTCACACACGGGGGCTATCAGCGACACTCCCATTATGCCATACTGAAAAAAGAAATAGCCTGGAGTTATCGAGAGAATAAATGGCTTAAAACAATATTGAAGTCGACAAGACGCTTCCAATTAGAATTTGGGCCCTAAAAACCTCATTTATAGCCTTCTATGCACTGCAGAGAGCTTCATATAAGCAAATCATCATTCCTCTGCCAGCTGGTTTGTGCTTTGTAAGAGTAATATTTAGCAATATACTGACGACAAGTTAGTCCTTTAAAAAGTAAGCCTACTGCGATATCTTGTATTTTGGTACACAAGAGGTACAAATACATTATTAAGCTGACAAAGCATGATGCATATCATATATATATATATATATATATATATATATATATATATATATATTTTAATTCAGATACTTTAATCCAGGCGAAAAAAGCAGGAAGGTAAATTCCAAAAACCCGATCCTAATTAATATTAAAAATTTTATTTTAATATTAAAAAATGATACAGGAAGAGAGCTGCATGTAATAAAATATTACAGAGCAAATATAAATTAAAAAAGGATTAATTCATTGATGTTGGATGACTATTTCGATATGAAAATCCCCACGAGGGATAACACATCACCTCAGCAACAGAAAAATCCTTTCAGAAACTGGAGAAAAATCAGTCTAATTTTCCTTTTTAAATAAATTTGCAAAGAAATTAAAAAAAAAATAAAACAAAATAAAATCAAATAAACAAGAAAAGAAAAAATTGACATCGTCCTGGTTCGCAAAAAAAAGGAAAGAGAATTGTAACTTAAAAATTAACAGACGGCCGTGTTGAATTGATGTAAGGTTAAGCAACACGGAAAAAAGGTGGAAGATAAGAGAGATAAAGGAAGGAAGGGAAGGAGGGAAAAAGAAAAGAAAAGAAATTTTTTTTTATATATTACAGACGCTGGACATATTCAAAAACCTAACTTCCCAAAAGCGTTGAAGTATTAGAAAAAGGCCTTTACTTAAAAAGGCATAATTATTTTTAAAGGAAATAAAAAGATATAGGATTTAAAATAAAACTTTAAAAAAAATTTTTTAAAAATTTATATATATATATATATATATATGATATGCATCATGCTTTTTCAGCTAGGAAATACTATGATTAGATATTATAAAAGATTAAAAATGCTATAGAAAGAATCGATCTAATAAATCCTTAAAGTAAGCTCTAATACCCACAAAAACATCTAAATAAATAAAACGTAAAATTAAAAGAAATAAACAGGCTCCCAAACTATTACTAAAGTCTACAGCAATAACCTTACTTACCGTAATAACCTTACCGTAATAAAATACTTAAATACAAAAAGATCCCGTAATGGAAAAATCAAAATTAAACGAAAAAAAAAACTCGAAAAAGAATCAAAATTCCTATATTCAAAATTAAGATTAAATATACTATTTCAGAATAATTATATCATACACAAAAATAAACTGTAACCACATTAAAGATCTAAACCTACAATCATGCTAAAAAATACTAGAAATTTGATTAGATATTTTTATTATAAAAGATAAAAAATGCTATAGAAAAAATCGATCTAATAAATCCTTAAAGTAAGGTCTAATATCCACAAAAATATCTAAATAAATAAAATAAAAAATTAAAAGAAATAAGCAGGATTCCAAACGATAATTTATGAAAAATAAAAAATTAAAAGAAAAAACCGATCCTCTAAACTCAAAATTAAGATTAAATATACAACTTTGCATTTACTTCCTAAAAAATACAAGTTTAGATTTTTTGGGAATAACTTCGCCTAAATACTCCAAACTTGAATAATAAAAAAAACAAAAAACACCTTATCCCGCTAAAATAAAATATAAAAAACAAAAATAAAATAAAAAAATATTCCGTACCGAAAAAATCAAAATTAAAAAGAAAAAAAACACCCCACCCCTATCACGT